>CM065468.1:37215378-37815378 GCA_032872505.1 Leptopilina syphax
TTTTTTGGTGTTTTTTTTTTTGGTTTTTATGGTTTTTTCAAAATTTTTTTAATTTATCAAAAAATGAATAATAGTATTGTATTCCTTACTGAAAAACTAATCAATTCATTATAATAAATTTTTTTTACGTTAAATATAAACCTTATAAAACAAGTTTAAAGCGTGGGGTGTCGGGACACCCCAGTTACACGGAAAAAATAAATTCTGTAAGAATTCCTGAATTTGTTCCATAATTGAGGATTTGTGCAAAGTTCCAGAAATTTTTAGAAATTCAATGTAATTATTTCAGAATCGTTCCGAACTAATTACGAAACGGTTTTTGTGAGACTTTTAAAATCAGCATTGTAAATAAATTCCTGGAGAAATACAGGACTGGTCTATAATATTATCGAAATTTTGTCGTAGAAATTATATTTCTTCTAAAATAGTATTTACAAGCGTATAATCCCAACTGAAAAAGTTCGTCTGGATTTTCCACATGGAAATTTACGCAGAAATCCATGAGGAGATTTGAAATAATTCACATGGAAATCCACATGGAAATTCTCTATTTCTTCTATTTTTAAATATTTTCAAAAATAAACATCAAATTCGAATTCTGAGACCCCGAAGGGGTCTCACTCACTGCTTTCTGCATTTTTAAAGAGGTTTACGTTCATATTTGGAGTTTATTAAGAATATAAAAAAATCCATGCGGAAATCCACATGGCAATCCATGCGGATTTCATGTGGATAGTTTCAAATCTCCATATGGATTTCTACCTGAAAAGTCCATGGGAAAATCCAGACGATTCTTTTCAGCTGGGATCAAGGAGAACTCCAGTTTAAATTTCATAATAATTCCCGAACTTCATCGAAAGAAAAGATGTGCCGACCCCGTTTCTCACAAGCGCTGAATAAAAGTAAAGTCTAGTATATAAGAGACTTCCCAGGTCCCTACAACCAGCGTGCGATTCAATGTGTCGTGTATTTGCGTTTATTTGTGTATAAATTATGTGTGCGTTAGAATATATGTAGGTAGCTATAAGTGTATTATGTATGTATGTATGTGTGTGTATCCTCCTCAACCAATCACAGTTCGTCTTGCTTGACGAATGTCGATCAAGTATATACGCGTATACACAACTTCTTTTTTTATTTTCTTTGCTACGGAATTGTTCCGGAACTATTCTGTAGCCCTTATAAGAGCTTCTTCATATATGAAACGACCCTCTGAATTTTTCCCGAACTCATCGGAAGTTCTACCGTCCAGACTATCTGAAATACTCAGCCGCTACATTTCGTAAAAACTATCACATAAATACCGAGTTCTTACCATAAAATTCCTAAATATCTATTTTGAAAGTTCGACATTTCTTCCAAATAACAGCTCTATAATAATTACCGACTTTTGCTCATATCCTCAATTTCGGAACGAATTCAGGAACTATTTCCGAATTATTTTTTTCCGTGTACTCCTTAGAGGGTGAGTAAATTAACGTACTCCTTCTAGGGTTAAAAAGAACAGAATATTTTGAGTCGGGATTTTATTTTTTGGAAAATATAGAGAAACGCTCTGGGAATCGCGTCAAAATAAATATTATTAATAGATTTTCTGTTTCTTAGGACCTTAATTTTTTAATATGAAAACGAGAAGTGAATTTTTAGAAATAGACGATGAGAAGAAAAGAAGAAGAAGACGAAGGCATTGTCCTGAAGTGAATTTACGGTGGCTTCTCGATTCTTTTTGCCGACAGGTGGGCGACATACGAGCGTGCCAGAAGGAGAAGTGGATCGAGAAAGGTGTAAGTAAGATGGCAAAGGAAAGTAAATAAAGTACCTGCCCGCATTTATATTACTACGAAACAAAAAGGGACGAAAAAAAATCAAAGAAACGAAAAATTCTCTGTTAAAATAAATCAGGGGAAAAAATCCCAGCACAGCAGGATGAGACCAAAAAAATATTACATTTGGAAATATCGAGTGACAGTAATCGTTCATATCATTTGGTCAGAAAAGGGCGGAAGTGAAACAGAAAGGAGAAACGTGAAATTGAAAATTTTAAATATCTTCAAGAGAGCAAGTCGATTTGAATTTACGAATTTGTCTTTCTATTTCTACTTTATTATTCTGTATATTGGAAACGATACTTTGTAAAGTCCTTTGGCGAAAAAAAGGAAAAAAAAAAATGTCCAAGTTGTGAAATGTAAATAAACCAAAAGGTAAACAAACCAAACACAAAAATCGCACTTTTGTAACAGCCATTTCTCCTACAAAAATTAATATTTTTACACATTCTTTACAAAAATAGAAAATTAGAGTGTCAAAATGTCCAATGAAATCATTTTTGACTATAAGCAATAAAAAGCAATTAGTAAAATAACTAATTAAAATGACCTTTAAAATAGCATTTTTGACGCGTTGCGAAAATAAAACTGTTTGACTATATCAACCGGACGGATGATGAAGAAGTTTCAGAGAGCGATTGGACGTTCAACATGTGGAAAGGGAAATTTTTTCCTTTCCTCCTTGAAATTACAAGAGAAAGGGTAAAAACTTCTTCATCGTCCGTGCGGTTGATATAGTCAAACACTTTAATTTTTGGCGACTTGAGACTTTTTTGCTCTCTGCGCATGCGCAGAACGTACTAAGATTGCATTGACTAGGTGCGGTTGTTACGCTGTGTAGCTGTTACAAATGGAATATCTCAGAAACAGTTAGTTATAGAGATGAGGTTCCAAAGAGAAAAATATTTAGTTTTTATGTACGAACTTACTGCAATATGTTTAAAAATTATATGCAAGCTTTACAAGTAAAAAAATAAGTACATTGGTTTTTAGAGGCCAAAAGTAAATATTTCTTTGCCTGATATTTTTTAAATAATTAATAGACCTTTGTACTTAACAAAGTAAATTTTTTTAATATCAATTCTATGAGGATTAAGCTTTAAAAAACTGCCTTAGTTGTCCACATTTAGTGTATACCTTTTTAATAAAGTGTTTTATTGTAAAAAATGTACCTGTTTGTGCAATTGTTACAAGTGTTGTCGCCGTAAGAAACAACTAATATTATTATTTTTGGTGAGTTGGTTACTTAACTGAGAGCCAACTCTACTTTATTTATTTAACAAGTAAAAGTACAAAAACTTGGAGATAATCAATCCTTCCAATTCTTCACTGAGCCTTATTGGAAGACAAACGTGCTATCACTTTAAGTAGCGACTAATTAATCTGACCACACCTGCTTATGCTTTAGTTTTAAAGGACTGTGAACTCGTCCCCACTCTTTACAATACACACTCATACTTCATACTGTCGACACAAGTGATAATGAGAACGGATATTTTTTCCAAAATTCAGCAGATTCGTTTGAAATGTAAAATATTTGTCAAAAATGTAATCACACTCATTTTTTATGAAAAATCTCATGGTTTTTCTAAATTCGTCTTCAAAATTAATAAAAAAAAATTTTTTTAAGGGGAAGTGACACCTTGAGGCCTCTTTTGAACCTGTTTTTCATCAATTTTTTTAAGACACGGGAATAAAGTAAACAAAATTTGGTTTTGAGGGATTTATTTGTTAACTTTTTAAGTTTACAAAAATAAAGTATCGTTTAAGCAACAAAAAAAAATTCGATTTTTTTTCGGGTCAAAGGTGTCACTTCCCCTTAAGTTTCTTTCATTTCGAAACAATATTAATGCTGCCATCTCTATGGAACTGTCAGATACTATTACGTTGAGTCAAAAATTAAAAATAATTAATAAAAATGGTTATAAAAAATTATTTGTTTTCAATTTAGAAATTTTATAGATGATTTTTGGTATTGTAACAACCGACATTCACTTTGTGCAGTTGTTACAATTTACACGCTGTCACTCAAATGATTCTAGTTAATTAAATAATAGATATAAAGCTAAATCAATTATGGCCTTTTTAAACTAGATAATATACCTTTGATTTAATGTTTGACGAAACAAATTGGAGTTAAACTCTAATTACAGTAACTGTTTTTATCAAAATTGTAACAATTGCACCTACCCAGTGGGCACAGGGACGTCTAAAAGACGTCCCTTTTTGTCCGCGGACGATTCGGGGACAATGATGGCAATGTCTCTGAGTCATCAAAAAGACAACTAAAAGACGTCTAAAAGACGTTCTAAAAAGACGTTCCAAAAGACGTCTAAAAGACATAAGAAAGGACGTCTAAAGTACGTTTAAAAGACGTCTTTTGGATGTCTAAAAGACATAAAAAGGGCGTCTAAAAGACGTCTTTAAGACGTCTTTTGGACGTCCTTTTTACATTCCTTCAGATCTTAAATAAACATTTCTTATATAACATTTTCTAAGTTGAAATTCAGTAATATTGTATTAAATTTATTTTAAGTTTAATTTTATTTTTTCTAAAATGTGGAGAAATAATGAAAAAATTCCTACGAAGCTGGGATCGAACTCGGATACCTTGGGCTTGAAGCACTGCGCCTTAAGCACCTCAGCCGTTCAAGACAGATATGAACCTCTACAAAGTTAACGATCTCACTTGTCAATGAAATGAATTCAACTTAGAAAAATTCCAATCACTTTTACATTGATTAGTTTCTAAGTCCAAGTTGAACTTAGAAAATAATATTTTCTATTTATGAAAATTTTTAAATGTTCAAATGTTGAATGAAAAAGACGTCTTATAGACACCTTATAGACATCTAATGGCCAGGACATAAAACATGAATAGGACGTCTTTAAGACGTCTTTTTGTACAAGTCCAAAAGACGTTCGCAAAAAGACATCCTTTGGACGTCTTTTGAACAAGTGTGCCCACTGGGTAGTCTCCCCTACTCAAACAGTTTCCAGTTTTGTAGAGAAAGTGTAAAAATGTTAATTTTTGTAGAAGAAATGGCTGATACAAAAGTGCGATTTTTGTGTTTGGCTTGTTTACCTTTTGGTTTGTTTACATTTCATAACATGGACTTACACTTAATGAACGAGGAGAAAAATTTTATATTAAAAGGAGCAAAGTAATTTAAAAATTTTAAATCAACAGTGCTAATTTTTGAAAAAAATTTGTAACCAAAAATAAAAATCCTCTTTGAATAAAATGCGATGAAGTCAAGAGAAAAGGAGGGCTGCAAGTACTCACCGAATTTCGCTTTTTCTGGTGTACATCTACGGGGTGATGTGGCCCTCGCAGGACACAGAGGCTCAGGATGAACCGGTGAACTGGTTATGTTCGTCTGTTGAGAGGGGATTCTTGGAGAAATGAGGGAATGAGGTAACAGAAGGCCTACAGCATGGTGGGCCCACCATGCAGTACTCGCCGCATATCCCCCATACATTAAACCGCAACGCATTTCTGTAACATAAGAATCAAGTCATTGAAAAAACGCAGAATGCTATAATATGTATGTACAGGGATTAAGGGCTACAAATTACACATTTTGCTTCATGTCTACTTAAAATTTCTCCTCCTCCCCCTCATCCCACGATTTTACTCACATTACATACAAATTGATAATTTCCCAAATATTCACATGTTCAAATTTATCTATAAAATAAGCATTCTATTTTATTGTCTATTAAGAACTTCTTTAGTAAAAAGTAAAATGAGAAACTAGTAGAATATAAGAGAAAGATTTATATAGTAGAAAACATAAAATATTTATATTATACCAGAATGTAATGAATTGTAGAAAATAGAAAACATTATCTATTATCACGTTTAGAATTTGTATCAGGCAACACTGTCAAAAAAAAGAATAAAATTAATAAGTTAGTAAAAGTTGCAGGTGTGTAAACTGCGTGAATTTACGAAATATTGTTTTTGTGTACATACTTTTTTTATAGATATATAGATTATGAAAACAAAATGGAAAATAATATGTATATTTTTTTAAAACATGGAACGTCAAAATTTTTTTGATTATTACAAATAATATTATGGATCATATACTCGTATCGTGAACAAAAACGAATTGATAAAAAGAATAGAGTGGAACCTCGATTATCCGAACTAACCTAGGCAAGGCCGGGTTAGGATAATCGAAAGTTCGGATAATAGAGACCCAAGTGCGAAATGCCAAGACTGCAAAAACGGCCCATCATTGGTCTAGTAATGTCTGCCGAGAATTGGCAGTAGTTACTGGGCCATTACTGGTGTTAAAACGTCCCATTGATGGGCCAATGATGGCGCCGATGGTCAGATTTTTAAATTTTTTAAGACTGGGCCAGCTCTCGGCCCAATAATGGCACATTCATGGCAAAGTTGATCAATCTTTAATGGCAAAAAGCAATTGCCAGTGATGTGCCGACCATCGGCCCATTAATGGCACTTTAATGGCACTTTAATGGCAAAAATTTTGTATCTTTGATGGCAAATTATAATTGCCAGAATTGGGACGTAGCTTGGCCCAATAACGGCACATTATTGGCAAAGTTGATAAATCTTTAAAGGAAAAATTCAATTGCCAGTAATGTGACGAAGATCGGCCCATTAATGACACATTAGTGGCACTTTAATGGCAAACATTTTGTATCTTTGATGACAAATTGTAATTGCCAGAATTGGGGCGCAGCTTGGCTCAATAATGGCACATTAATGTCTATCATTTTGTATCTATGATAGCAAATTAAAATTGCCAATATTGGGACGTAGCTCGGCCCAATAATGGCACAGTATCGGCCAGTGTAGTGTAGCTTATAAGAACCCTTTTGCATTATCGACTTCACGTCAGAGTAGCAGAGTGGTCAGAGTGTTAGGCTGTGGTGCGTCAGGTTCAGGTATCGATCCCCGCGAGCGGTAAGAATTTTTCATATATTTGTAAGTTTGCGATTAATTTAGGGAAATAAACTGTATAAATATTATGAATTAATTAGTTAATTAAATAAAAAATATATTTTTTTTTATTTTTTTAACACTGGGGAGTAATGGCAGCCAATAATGGGCCATTAATGTTTACCGAGAATCGGCCGATGATTAGCTGCTGACGGCCTACCGCGGTTAACCTCCCGACAGTCGGGCCACTATTGTCTGCCAAGAGTAGGCACTGACTATGCCGTCACTGGGTCAGTTTTGGGCCGTTTTTAATTTCGCACTTGGGGATTTTAATTTTTTTATATAATTAAAGTAAAAAAATCGACAGTTGAATTATATATATTTCATTTAATCCATTTTTTAAATATACATCAGTATATATACGTAAATATATATTAATTCATAATAATATATTAATAAAACATAGAATTCAGAATTTTTTAAGATTTTTCTGGCATAATTATCGTTATTTTCCTTTGAAAGATTCGGGAGGTCAAAAAAAAGTTCGGATAATAGAAGTTTGGATAAAATGATTTTCGGTTCGGATAATCGAGGTTCCACTGTAGTGGAAAAAGAAATTAAAAAATAAAAAATACAAGAAGAAAAAATAATTAATAAATAAAAAGTAATTTATAAAAAAAGGGAAACAATGAAAAAATTTGAAAAATGTAATAAATAATAAAAAATGTGAAATAATAAAAAATAATTAAAATTAGGTGAAAAGTAATAGAAAAGAAGTGGAAATATGAAAAATAGAAAATAAATATAACAAGTAATTAAAAATATCAGTAAATCGCTATTCTAGAGAAACTTCTAGCTCTTCCAGGTGAAACTTTTTTGTCGTGTAAAAAAGTAATTAAAAGTATAAGTAAAAAATAATAAAATGAAAAAATATAAAGTTTAAAAATATTGTTTGTATCTAAATAGTAAACAAACCTCGTGAGGCAGCTTGCGAGGAAACGGGTAGAGTGGGAAATCGTTGTAGTTCCGGATTGTATCCGGAAACAATGGTGAACGCGCTAAGTCGATCTTGGGCTGGTTGACTCAAGGTGGATGGATTTGAGATGGTACTGCTCGAACTACTGCTACCAATGCCACCTGGACTCCAGGGTGAAGGTGGTAAAACACTGGGACTGTTGGGTGGCGAGAGTGTCGCTGGCGGCGACAATGCTCCCGCTGGAACACCCACCGGATTGCAGTGCAATTCTGGTTTTATGTACCAGGATCTCGACACTGTCTCTGCAATTAATCAGAAAAGAACAATTTTTATTTTCAGTTTTACATCAGCTGTATAGGTGGATTTATTTTCAGAATTTACATCACATATTTAAGTAACCAATTAAATTGCCGCTGAATCGTTGTAATTAAAAAAAATTCAGAGCGCATGCGCCGGAGTAGAGCAGTGAGAGTGAGCGAGACATCGCAGTTTTTCTCTGTTGCTCTCTTTGTCCCCACTCCACACTTGCGTTTCTTTAAACTCCTTTCGTACTATTGAAATATGCATTCAATTCAAAGATACCCAAGCAAAAATTGACAACTGGCGCAGTACTGCGCCAGTACTGCCCAGTACTGGCGGAGTACTGGCCGCCATGGTTGAACCAGTACTGGCATTTGACCGAAATGATAACGCTTTTCAGTACTGGTTCGATGTTACTGGCGCAGTACTGGCAGCCAGTACTGGTTTAGTACTGGCGCAGTACTGGTTCAGTACTGGTTTAGTACCCGTGTAGAAAAATCTTCTGGCGCTGGCCTGAATCAGACCAGACCGTCTATTTTCCAATCTAGTGGAAAATTTATTTAAATTCAATATTAATATAATAAAAAAAATTAATTTATATTTGCAAACATGTAATAATCCCCAACTTTTAACTTTGAATCAAATTAATGTTTACAACGCAGAATAAACGCAAACCTATAACGAAATAATATTTGACCCTGTGGGGAATCGAACCTACGACCTACGGACTTCTAGCCTAACACTCTAACCACTACCCTATCGAAGATACAGGGTAAGAAAATTTTAATTTTCGACACCTTTTACACTTACAATTGATAAAGAGCGTTTAACTGCGTAATTAAATTAAATTATTATTTAATTGAACTAAATTCAAAAAAACCAAATAGGTAAATTACCTAATAAATTTCCATAAATTACCGCGAAAATTTCCATAAATTACCATAAATTACCGACATTAAATATTTTAGGTCTAATTTGTGTTTTACATATTTTGATAAATTATTGTATAAATTTCCATAAATTACCGCAAAAATTTCCATAAATTCCCATAAATTTCCAACGTTAAATTTTTTTAGTGAAAAATTTATCGTCAAAATTTTCATATATTATCTCATAAATTTCCATAAATTACCGCGAAAATTTCCATAAATTACCATAAATTACCGACATTCAATTTTTTAGGTCTAATTTGTGTTTTACACAGTTTTATAAACTATCGTCAAAATGTTGATAGATTACCGCATAAATTTCCATAAATGACTATGAAATACAAAATTTTAATGATAATTTTTGCTTTACATATCTTTAGGAATTATTGCGAAAATTTCTATAAATTACCGCATAAATTTCCATTAATTAGTTCCTAACTGACTATTGTCAGTTTACCGTGTTAGCAATACTGGCACAGTACTGGCGTAGTACTGGTTTGCCAGTGTTGTTTTCGCAGTACTGGCACAGTACTGGCATAGTACTGGCATACCAGTATTAAAGGTCAGTACTGGCGCAGTACAGAAATTTTATTGAAGCCAGTACTGAACCAGTACTGGCAAGCCAACTGCTGGCATGCCAGTACTGGTGCAATACTGCGCCTGTTGTGAATACTGGCATTTGACAGAAATTTTTGCTTGGGTATCTATATACGTAATGTAACTTAAAATTTGCAAGAAAAGAAAACAGTATAAAGGGAAATAAAGAAATATTTCTAAACTATCGATAACTTTTTTCCCACTAATATACCATAATGCTGCGTGCACACTTTACATCATCGCATTTATTTAATTGTAAGAAATTACAATTAGGGGACGAGAAAATCGTTAGATTTTTGAAATAAAAAAGGGCATTGTTTTCTTACCTTATCGCAGAAAAATAATCGTCAATATATATATATATATATATATATATATATATATATACAAAAATGGAGGAAGAAATAAAAAGTGAAACGAATTGGATATATCAAAGTGCGTGCATCGTTCGAAATGATTAGATAGAAAGATATATAATATCATCCAATGTTGAAGGGACGTGATTGTCCCCAACGATGAGCTTTATAATGTCGTGTGTGTGTGTGTGTGAGACGATTTCCATTAATGGCAAAGCTCAATAATGAAAATAATACAGCAAAATCGTTAAAAAAATATGTATTGACACAAAGGGCGATAATTTCGTTTTGAAAATCCAGAAGCAAACTATTTTCTGATTTTATCCATTTTATTTGCATTCATACGCATCAGAAGGAAATTATCAGAAGTAATAAACAAATTTCGATAATTAGTTTATTTCAATATTGCTTTGGTTTGAAATTATTTTAGAACTAATTATAATAGCAGCAAATTATTATCAGAAAATTTAAATTGAAAATTAAAAAAATAGGCCAAATTTTTACATATTATTTCAAATGGCACATTATTTTTTCAATAAGAAAAAAAATCAAGTCTATATTTTTTTAATTTAATGTCTCAATTGATAAGAATTATAATATCAATTCTAATTTATTATTATTAGAGTAATACATTTATTGCCATTACAAGCATTATATAAATTCAATTATTAAATAATAATGAATTCTAAAATTAAATTCACGGAAATGAGATTGCATATTATGCCCTTGATCAAGAAATGTTATTTCGCGCGTTTAAATTCAACTAATAAAACATATATTGTTATCTTGTATTTTGATTTCTTTTAGTTTAAACAAGTGATAAATGAAATTTTTCTCTACGCTTTGGTTGAGAGAACAATACAGGTAGATTTGTTTTTTTGCACTTGTTACAACAATTGAAAATCCAATAATTATTTCATTTCGAAGGTTATCTTTCACGAAAAAAATATTCATGTATTTCTGAGATAAGTAACAAATTTTTTTTTTAGAATATTGAAAAAAAAATTCAAATTTTTTATATTTTCACGATATATATGTGAAAATATAAAAAAAAAAAAAAAATAAAAAAAAAAAAACTCTTAAAAAACCTCTTAAAAAATTCAAAAACTTGATAAATATGCCCACCAATAAGTAAAAACATTACTTTAAGTTTGCAAATTAAATTAGTTATAAATAAATTCAAACGTTAATAATAATTTTTGTAAATAAACATTTGATACTAAATCTGTTCATCAAAAAAGAAATTATTTAATTTTTGAAATTATAATTGAAACGGAATAATAAAATGAAAAATACATATCTTATATATTATATTAAAATGCTTCCTTCGTCCACCAAAAAGTTTTCGTTCAACGTTTTCAGCAATATATGAATACTAAAAAAAATATATATATTATATATTATATATATATATATATATATATATATATATATATATATATATATATATATATTTATATATATATATATATATATATATATATATATATATATATATATATAATATATAATATATATACTAATTTTCACTTAAAAATCCATTTTAAGACGATTTTAAGGGTTTTTTTTTAAAAAAAAATTTTTGAAAAAAATTTTTTTTACAACCCCTTCCAAGTTTGAAAAATTGATAATGAAAGGGGTATAATATTTATACCCCTTCCAACAATACGTTAATTACTCACACATATGAATTCCTAAGAAAATTCTGAATTTTTAACGACGTTGAAGTCCACAACGTTTATCAACGAAAAAAAATATTTTTTTAAATAGAAGATTTAACTAATATAACAGATATGAAAAGAAAAGTCACAAACACAACAGAAAGCAAATATCAAAACTCAAAATCATAAAAAATTACATTTTTTACAAACTTAAAATATCAACAATATGTATGCAAACTAGACCAACTTGACAACAACATAAATGTAAAAATTAGAGTTATGAATTGACCAAGGATTTTATTTTTGGAAATGACTCCTAGTGAGTCTCCTAATCATCCTACACAATTTAAAAAAAAATCGCTGCCCGGAAACTCTCAATTTTTTGACCTAAAGATCAAAAATAATTTCTTTTTTGCTATGAAATCACCGAGAATTTTAATACAAAACTTTCAAATTTTTCTATTTCCGACAGTAATATTTCTTTTTAAATAACTTCATTCTTAAAAAACAATCATACAATTATTGTTATTTATAAATTATTTATTGAATAATTTTATTTAAATATTTAAATATTAATTGCTATTTAAAAGAATTGAGTTTACAATTTTCAAAAATAGATGAATTTCAAAAGGCTTTAATTTGAAATTTCATAAACTTTCAATTTTTAATGAATGTAATTAGAAACTTTAAAAAACTTAGATTTTTTCAAAATTTTAATAGTTCAAATTCTTCTTAAAATTAGTTACATTTATCAATATATCGTCGGTTGGGTGCAGAAAGATGCCAATTCAGACTAATTAACAAATAGAAATTTTTTTTATACAAAATTTTTTTTTCACACAAATTTTTGTTTATTTAAGTAATATATGTCGATTTTGGTAAAAATTATTTTGAATTTAACAATTACCATTGTTATGAACAATTACATGAACAATAATCAAGTTTCTTTGACATTTGTAAACATTTTATGCATTTTTTTAAACATAAAATGTTTATATAATATGTACATTCTTTCAAAAACTTTAAAAATTTATTAGCACAAACAATTAATAATTATTTACTTTTTAAACAAATAAATGGCTCTACTTGATTATTGATAACTAGATGTTATCAATAACATGTTATTGTTCATGTAATTGTTAATAACAATGGTAATTGTTAAATTCAAAATAAATTTTACCAAAATCGACATAGATTACTTAAATAAACATAAATTTGTCTGCAAAAAAAAAAATTTTTTATAAAAAAGTACAATAGTTATCTATTTGTTAATTAACATTGTTCATGTAATTGTTAATAACAATGGTAATTGTTAAATTCAAAATAAATTTTACCAAAATCGACATAGATTACTTAAATAAACATAAATTTGTCTGCAAAAAAAAAAATTTTTTATAAAAAAGTACAATAGTTATCTATTTGTTAATTAACATTGTTTGCAACAATTTAAATAAATTGTATTATACATTATTATTTGTCTGGTGGTCATGCTAGACTAATTTAAATTGATTCCAATCATCTGCAACGAAAAAATAAAAAAAATTAACATGATTTTTTCTAAAAATATTGTAAATTATTAACTTTGAATAACAAAAAAAATATAAACAATTTAAAATTCAAAAATTGGTTTAGAGGAATCTCTTAGAAATTTTATTCCCTTCAATTTAAGACAAAATCCATGAAAATCCGATAAAATTTGTAGGTTCCAGACAATTTTAAACAGTAAATTGTAAAAAATGCCAATGTGCGAGCGGGTCGAGTTTAACGCCATATAAAGCTCTACAAAGCTGCAGTTTTTAATTAATAACATTTTTCTAATCGAGGCTTATTTCTTTCGAAACGGTTTTACACTCGGAGACATTTAAGGAATAGAATAAAATTTTAATTTTTTTGTTAGGACGTGAAGAACATATTTGTTTATTAACATTTTATAAACAAATTATAAAAAATAAAAAAATTTAAAAACAAAAAATATATTCAAATAGTACAATCCAAGACGAAAAAAACCCATATTTTAATTTTAAAATCCGTCAACTGGAACTCGAGAAAAAAATTTGTGAATTAAGCAGTACTAAAAAATTCAATTGTTAATAACTTTTACAAAAAATTATTTTTTGCCTTAATATTTTTAGGGATTCTTCTTAACAATATTAAGAGTAAAAAAAAACTATTTTGGTTAAAAAAAAAAAATTTTTTAGTTTTAGGTGATCCGTTTGAGAAATTCTGACCCATTGAGAAATAAAAATTATGCATAAAATGGATATATATTTCTTATTTCTTAATCATTATTCTTAACAATTAACAATTTTTTAATATTTTTTATAAATAAAAAGCATACAAATTTGTATAATTTAGATCACCCGAGTCGAAATTTAGACCCTACTTAGCCTCTGAAAATGTAGGGCCTATTCAGGTTTAGCAGTCGTAAAGTAGTGTCTGATTTCAATACAATTTTTAAAAACTAGACCCTACTTTGACTCCCAAAACAGGCTGAAATTTGCCAATCTTCCATTTGGAGCAGCAAAGGAGGGTCTACTTCTAAGAAACCTATACCGTACTTTTATACCTCGTAGACCCTACTTTCATACTCCTAGACCCTACAATTAGAAAAAGAAAAATTTGAAGATTTGCTCAGATTCAATTGAAGCACTAGGGATGAGTAAAAGTGGAATTTTATGTGTTTTATAGCGTCTATATACACGAAGTGTATATAGACGCTATAAAACACATCAGTATTTATGAATTTGGAGTACTTTTTGCATTTGCAGTGTTTCAGGTAATGCATTAAAAAATAATTTAAAATTTTCTTTTAGAATGTAGGGTCTAGGAGTATGAAAGTAGGGTCTACGAGGTTTAAAAGTACGGTATAGGTTTCTTAGAAGTAGACCCTCCTTTGCTTCTCCAAATGGAAGATTGGCAAATTTCAGCCTATTTTGGGAGTCAAAGGAGGGTCTAATTGTATTAGAATTAGACCCTACTTTACGACTGCTAAACCTGAATAGACCCTGAAAATTCAGGGTGAAAGTAGGGCTTAAATTTCGACTCGGGCAGTCAAACGAAGTTTCTTATAAAAAGCTTATATAAAAAACAAAATTTATTTGTTAATCATAACTTTTAAAAAATTTTTTAATTTTCCAATTTAAAATATTATTTTATTATAAATCATGAAACATACCTGCATATTTTCTATTTGTCAAACAATATTTTCTAAAGAAAAAAACAAAACCATACGCAAAAGTCAAACTTCAGATGTGGACAAACAGAATGAATGAATTATTGATTATTATATTTAATAATAAGTAATATTATATTTAATTATTGCATATTTTTACTTAAGTAATTCATATTTGGTACAAATAATTATAAATACAACCGAGCGAGCGTTAGCGAGTGAGGTTTATGTCGCTAGTATACATAAAAATACATACATTAAAAATAATAATAATAATAATAATAATAATAATAATAATAATAAAATAGTGATGATATTAATAATAAAGAAAATGAAGAAATTTGAGAAAAATGGAAATGTGATATTTGTTAATTATCTTACTAGCAATTATATAACTAAAGTGAATTTAATTGACATATTCCTTAACGTGTGGGCGCTCTCTTCATTTTCTTTTATTATCATTATTAACATTATCATTATCATTATCATCATCATAATCATCAGAAATGACGAATGTAAAGTGTATATTGATTTATGAATAAACTTTTTATGCTCCAGTTAAAGTTTACTTAACAAAATTACATTGAATATAATATCAAACGTTGATCGAGTGTGGTTGTTCAAATATAACAAAAGAAATAAAAATTTATAATGGTTTCTAGTTCAAATAAGTATATATATATATATATATATATATATATATATATATGGGCAATTCCACGGGAAATTTTTCTACGACATTTTAGAATCGGTTAAACATATTTTTTTATCGTTCTTGATAGAAAAATATTAAATACGTATTTTTTTATTGTTCCATATTTGCCAAAATTTTCGAGTTATGAATTTTCGAAATTTTTGATTTTTAAAAGTAGTCCCATTTTCAATAGCTTATAACTTTGAAAGTATTGAGTTTTCTAAAAAAGTTGTCAAAGGAAGAAAGTTTTGGTTTTTCTTCAACTTTTAAAAGATTTAAAAAAAAAATTTTTTTTCAATTTTTAATAAAAAAAAATTTTTTTTTTATAAACAAATTAATTTTTTTTAAATTTGGGCGTGATTTTTTTTTATTTTTTTTTATTTATTTATACCTATTAATATACAGAAAAATTTCCAAAAAGATTCAAGATGGGCCGACTCATAGTTTTCGTTCTATAAATTTTTTAATTAATTTGTTTATAAAAAAAAAAAAAAAATTTTTCTTAAAAATTAAAAAAAAAAATTTTTTTTAAATTACATAAAAGTTAAAGAAAAACCAAGATTTTCTTTCTCTGACAAGTTTTTTCTAAACTCAAAACTTTCAAAGTTACAAGCTTTTAGACTTATAATTCACAGTTTTCGTTCTATAAAAAATTTATGGAACGAAAACTACGAGTCGGCCCATCTTGATTCTTTTTGGAAATTTTTCTGTATATTAGTAGGTATAAATAAATAAAAAAAAAATAAAAAAAAATCGCGCCCAAATTTAAAAAAAATTAATTTGTTTATAAAAAAGAAATTTTTTTTTTATTAAAAATTGAAAAAAAAATTTTTTTTTAAATCTTTTAAAAGTTGAAGAAAAACCAAAACTTTCTTTCTTTGACAACTTTTTTTCCAAACTCAATACTTTCAAAGTTATAAGCTATTGAAAATAGGTCTACTTTTAAAAATCCAAAATTTCGAAAATTCATAACTCGAAAATTTTGGCAAATATGGAAAAATAAAAAAATACGTATTTAATATTTTTCTATCAAGAACGATAAAAAAATATGTTTAACCGATTCTAAAATGTCGTAGAAAAATTTCCCGTGGAATTGCCCATATATATACACGTTTCATCGAAATATATAGAAATATGTGTTATGTAAAATTTTAATAACATTAATTCAAAAAAGGGATTTTTCTATTACAAACAAAATTTTTAATTTTTAATTTCAACGGAAAGAAGAAAATATTTTTTGGTTAAGGCGTACTTGCATTTGCGAAGGCAAAAAATAAGCCCCACTTTAATGTTTTTTTTACAGTCATTTTATTTAAAATATTAAAAACGATTTTTGCACCTTAAAGTACATTATAAAAACTAAAAAAAGAAATTTTTTTCGATTTCTAACCGTTATTTACGATTCGTAGAGGGCCCCAAACATTGCGATCTCAAATTTGTAAGAGTTTGCGGTGCCCCGCATAGAGCCTCTCCTGACTGTATAAAATCAAAAAAACAAAATTTGTTCTTTAGTATACATTAATACCTAGTGGACGTATATGATGAAATTAAAAAAAAGTAAAAAAAACGAAAATGCGGTACTTTTAAAGTCAATTTTTAAAAAATGATGATTTTGATCTTTTGAATTTTTGACTTTAAAAGTACCGCATTTTCGTTTTTTTTATTTTTTTAAATTTCATCATATACGTCCACTAGGTATTAATGTATACTAAAGAATAAATTTTGTTTTTTTTGATTTTAGACAGTCAGGAGAGGCTCTATGCGGGGCACCGCAAACTCTTACAAATTTGAGATCGACCATTTTTGAGGCACTCTACGAATCGTAAATAACGGTTAAAAAACAAAACAATTTTTCTTTTTTCAGTTTTTATAATGTACTTTAAGGTGCAAAAATCGTTTTTAATATTTTAAATAAAATGACTGTGAAAAAAAACATTTAAGTGGGGCCCATTTTTTGCCTTCGCAAACGCAAGTACGCCTTAAAGAGATATTTTTAGTTCAGTGATATATTATTTACACTTAGAAAAAAAGGTTCTCTTATTTAAAAAAAGTTGTTTTAAATCTAATCATTAAATAATTAATTTATTATAAAATCGATAAAATTCAAACTAATTGAAGCTTTTTTGTAACTCAACTGAAGTTTTTAATTTGAAAAAAGCTTCTTCAGTGCTGAACAAGAATTTTCATATTAATGAAATTCATTGCAATTCAAAAAAAGTTTTTTTAGGTAAAAAATAATTTTTCATTCAAAGAAAATATTTTTACTTAAAAAAATCAAAGAACATTTTCTTAGCTTAGAAATTATCAAGTTTTTTTTAATTCAAAGGAAGCTTCTTAACTCAAAAAAAATTTTAGTTATTTAGTAAACTTTATTTTCTAAACATTTTTTATTATTTAAAACAAAATTTATCTTCATATTTTTTTATATGACGCTTTCCTGTGGGATATTTTTTTATTCTATTTCAATGTCAAATAAAAAAAATCGAATACTTTTACATACACTATTATATAAACTATTAAATATATACTCATTTATATTTATTTTCTATTTTTATAGACGCCACGGCAAAATAGGTTGCGCGACTATCTCCAACAATCTGCTAATAAGACAATTAAAGCTTTTAACGGCGCTCAAGCATCAAATTACTGTAAAAAAAATTATTGTACATTTATGTGGTTATGAAAGCTTTTCGCTGTTAGATTTTTAAAATTAAGATTTGCCTAACGACATTATGATAATATAAAAAATAACAATGAAATAAAAAATAATATTAATAAAGATTAAAAAAATACAAATAAAATAATAATTATAACTATTGTTATACTAATAGCAATATTATTATTAACGATTCTTAACAAAATGTTAAAAATATTAACGAAATTATTAATTTAAATTAATATGTATAGAATAATAATTATTATCATTTTTAATATTTTTTTATTTACTCAGTTAAAATTTATTACATAATATTTCTTCTGGAATTTTTTTGACTTCTCACTGTAGATTAATATAAAATATGTACAACAGAAATCTGTTCCAATAATATGTATAAAGTCTATTTAACAAAACTTAGAATTTAGACAATAAAATATTTTGTGTCACAGGTGAATATTTGACTGATTTTCATAATTTTAAGCCTATAAGATTTCTGTTACAAATAAACCGTTGGGTGTTTAATTTGATTTCATCAATTCAATATTTTAATTTGTGATACATATTAATAAACATACATATGTAAACATTTAAATTAAATCAAACTATTCTTTTACATTGTAAATATATTCTTTGACTATTAAAAACTAAATATATTATAATAATTATAACAATATATATACATTACCGGAGAGAAATTTTTTATTTCAAAGGTGGAAATAATTGAAGGTTAATACTGTGTTGTATGGAAATTTTGAACCACTTTGAATTTAAAGTTTGCTTCGCATTAACTTATTGGTATACATAGTGTCTTTTTTTAATTAGCATATATTGAATGCCAATATTTTGAGATAAAAATAACTTATTTAATAGTGAATAAGATTTATTATCATAAAATATATTCCACGTGCTAAGATTTTAATTCTTAATCTTTTCCCCTTCTTGTCTTCTAATATAATAATAATAATAATAATAATAATAATAATAATAATAATAATAATAATAATAATAATAATAATAATAATAATAATAATAATAATAATAATAATAATAATAATAATAATAATAATAATAATAATAATAATAATAATAATAATAATAATAATAATAATAATAATAAATTAATTAATTATAATAATAATAATAATAATTATTATTATTAGTATTATTATTATTATTATTATTATTATTATTATTATTATTATTATTATTATTATTATTATTATTATTATTATTATTATTATTATTATTATTATTATTATTATTATTATTATTATTATTATTATTATTATTATTATTATTATTATTATTATTATTATTATTATTATTATTATTATTATTATTAATTATTATTATTATTATTATTATTATTATTATTATTATTATTATTATTATTATTATTATTATTATTATTATTATTATTATTATTATTATTATTATTATTATTATTATTATTATTATTATTATTATTATTATTATTATTATTATTATTATTATTATTATTATTATTATTATTATTATTATTATTATTATTATTATTATTATTATTATTATTATTATTATTATTATTATTATTATTATTATTATTATTATTATTATTATTATTATTATTATTATTATTATTATTATTATTATTATTATTATTATTATTATTATTATTATTATTATTATTATTATTATTATTATTATTATTATTATTATTATTATTATTATTATTATTATTATTATTATTATTATTATTATTATTATTATTATTATTATTATTATTATTATTATTATTATTATTATTATTATTATTATTATTATTATTATTATTATTATTATTATTATTATTATTATTATTATTATTATTATTATTATTTATTATTATTATTATTATTATTATTATTATTATTATTATTATTATTATTATTATTATTATTATTATTATTATTATTATTATTATTATTATTATTATTATTATTATTATTATTATTATTATTATTATTATTATTATTATTATTATTATTATTATTATTATTATTATTATTATTATTATTATTATTATTATTATTATTATTATTATTATTATTATTATTATTATTATTATTATTATTATTATTATTATTATTATTATTATTATTATTATTATTATTATTATTATTATTATTATTATTATATTATTATTATTATTATTATTATTATTATTATTATTATTATTATTATTATTATTATTATTATTATTATTATTATTATTATTATTATTATTATTATTATTATTATTATTATTATTATTATTATTATTATTATTATTATTATTATTATTATTATTATTATTATTATTATTATTATTATTATTATTATTATTATTATTATTATTATTATTATTATTATTATTATTATTATTATTATTATTATTATTATTATTATTATTATTATTATTATTATTATTATTATTATTATTATTATTATTATTATTATTATTATTATTATTATTATTATTATTATTATTATTATTATTATTATTATTATTATTATTATTATTATTATTATTATTATTATATTATTATTATTATTATTATTATTATTATTATTATATTATTATTATTATTATTATTATTATTATTATTATTATTATTATTATTATTATTATTATTATTATTATTATTATTATTATTATTATTATTATTATTATTATTATTATTATTATTATTATTATTTATTATTATTATTATTATTATTATTATTATTATTATTATTATTATTATTATTATTATTATTATTATTATTATTATTATTATTATTATTATTATTATTATTATTATTATTATTATTATTATTATTATTATTATTATTATTATTATTATTATTATTATTATTATTATTATTATTATTATTATTATTATTATTATTATTATTATTATTATTATTATTATTATTATTATTATTATTATTATTATTATTATTATTATTATTATTATTATTATTATTATTATTATATTATTATTATTATTATTATTATTATTATTATTATTATTATTATTATTATTATTATTATTATTATTATTATTATTATTATTATTATTATTATTATTATTATTATTATTATTATTATTATTATTATTATTATTATTATTATTATTTATTATTATTATTATTATTATTATTATTATTATTATTATTATTATTATTATTATTATTATTTATTATTATTATTATTATTATTATTATTATTATTATTATTATTATTATTATTATTATTATTATTATTATTATTATTATTATTATTATTATTATTATTATTATTATTATTATTATTATTATTATTATTATTTATTATTATTATTATTATTATTATTATTATTATTATTATTATTATTATTATTATTATTATTATTATTATCTCAAAGCAAGGACATACACCCGATCTAAGGGAGATCCTTTGCTAAAAGAGGCTTTCAAGAAGGCGAAAAAGGACCTCAAGAAAGAGATCCGCAGGTCGCGACGCCTTAGCTGGAAGGACCTAATCGAGGAAGTCGATAAGGACCCATGGGGTCTGGCTTTTAAAAACGTGACTAAGAAATTAGTGACGAGGCAAAAGACCCCCGGCCTGGACAATCCCGATTGGGTCAGAAAGATAATAAGTTCTTTGTTTCCCCCTGCAGAACCATACCATAGAATGGACTGGAGTTTTTGCAAAGTTGAAGAGGAGGAACTCTTCACACGTAGTGAACTGCAAAAAGCAGGCAAAAGTTGGTAATCGACACTTCACCCCCAGAATCGTCTATCCGATCATCAATTTGGTTGCCGTAAAGACAAGTCCACAGTTGATGCCATCCAGGCAGTTGTGGACATAGCCAAAGCAGGAAAAAACAAATTGGGACCCGGAAATAAGAAGAGCTTCTGCGCGTTGGTAGCAATTGACATACGCAACGCGTTTAATTCCGCAAGATGGAAAGATCTCATCGAGTCGATAAAAAAGAAAAACATGCCGCCCTACTTGTTGCGGATAATGGATAATTATCTTAGCGACAGGTGGGTCATATATGAGGGAGACACCTGCACTCTCAGGGAAGAGATGCAGCGTGGGGCTCCTCAAGGCTCGAGGGTGGGTCCATTTGTATGGAATGTATCTTACGATGATTTTCTGCGAATGGATCTGCCCGAAGGTGCGGTGATCATCGGCTTTGCGGACGACGCGTTGTTCGTGTGCACTGCCGAAAGTGAGGAGGCTCTTGGGACATTGGTGAACGAATGTCTGCGACTAGCAAAAAGCTGGCTGGATACCAGAGGTCTTGAAATGGCCCTGTAAAAGACCGAGGCACTGCTGGTCACAGCATCTTGGTGTGGAGTTGGATGGAAGGTTAAACTTCCACCACCACATCGCTACAGCGTTAAATAAGGCGATCGAGTGTGCGGCTAATCTTTCACGGCTAATGCCAAATGTTGTCCGACTCCGTGAACAAAAAAGAAGACTGGTGGCGAGTGTCGCCCACGCTAAAATGCTCAATGCAGCACCATCGTGGGCACCATACCTGAGGAGTAAAAGATGTGTGACCATCTGTTAAAAGGTACTGTCGGCGCAGAGATCGATAACAACGCGTATCATCTCTGCAAATAAGACGGTATCTACGAGTGCTGCGCAGGTCCTGGCAAGTGTCCCGCCAGCAGATCTTTTGGCGAGGGAAAGGGAAGAAATGTTTCTCTTTTCTAAAGAAAGAAGTTCCTTGGATGAGGAAATAAGACCAAGCAAGGGCCTGATCCGCAAAGAAGCGAGGCACAGGCTTATAGAAAGATGGCAAGAAAGATGGGATGGTAAGGAAAAAGGTCGATGGACATATCGCCTTATCCCGGCACTCGCCACCTGGATAAAATAGGAAACACGGTCAGGTTTCCTATTATCTGACTCAGGTGCTCACAGGTCACGGGTGTTTTAACTCGTACCTGTGTCGCTTTAAATTACGCGAGGACGAGATGTGTGCATATTGCCAGTTCCCTGAGGACAACGCGGAGCACACCCTCTTCTCATGCAAGAAATGGGACTTGAAGAGGCAAGCCATGTTCGACAATGTTAACTGTCCGGTTACACCGGAGAACATGGTAGAGCTGATGACCCAGTCGGAAGAGAATTGGCGGCAAGTCGAGTCGATTACTTCGTAATCTCGGTTATGTCGAGGAAGGATCTCAACAGCCGCCAAAAAGTGTGATTTAAACAGCTTTTAATTTGTTCGGTTGTTGTTTATTAATTTATTTTGTGATTTAATTGTCCTTATACATTTTTTAATTTGTTTTGTGTTTTTTATTCGTCTTTGTACAGTTTTGTCTTTTCAACATTATAAACGTGTTTACTTTTTTTTTCTTTTTTATATCCGTTTACAATTTTATCTTATTACTTTTAACACTTCTTAAACAATTTTGTTTTTTTATTATTGTTGTGCTGTAAATTCTGCTTAGAATATGAAATAATTTTAATCATTTTTTTTAACTTCGGACGCAGGAAAACTGCAGAGAGAAGAAGAAGGTCGCATTAGCGACAGAGTTGGAGCGCCACCCTCGAAGGCTAAAGTCTTACGACAGTTCCGAGGGAGGGTAAAGGGCTCCAGAAGAAGGGTTACGGGTTTTAGTGGGTCGGGCTGGTAGTAGGTCGCCAGTTTATTGAATTTATTATAACATTTATTTATTTTTTTTTAATATTACCTTTTGTTTCATTGTACCAACCCCACATAACCTTGGAGTTGCGGAATCCAAGGTATCTGTAGGCAGATTTCCCAAAATTCCCTAAGCAAAAAAAAATAATAATAATAATAATAATTTAAATATATAATATATAATTTTTAATATATATTGACAAATTCAACTGCTGTTATATTATATTATAATATTAATAACAATAATGAGAAAATAATAAAAGCAATTGATTGTGTCACGTCAATTGATTAGAAATAATGTTGTTATATTTTAGATAAATTTTATTATACTCGTATTATTAATTACGATATTACTACATATAATATACTTTGAATAAGTACAAGAATCGATCTGTTAAATTTAACAATTATCACCTTTTCAGAAAAAGAAGGGACTTATTTTTAAATCATCAACATAATAAAAATTTCCATCGTGTTAGTGCTGTAACAGATGGTCTCGAACTTCATAAAATCCTTATTTTATAGAAATGAATTTTCCATTTCTCCAATAGTTTCCAAATGCTTTACAGCAACATTTGTAGACCGACTGATACAAACAACTTATATTATATTTTTAGTCTAAAAATATATATATATATATATCATATTGCATTATTTTCTGATGTAAAAATATTTATAATTATATTATACATTTTATTATTTATATATGTTTATAATTAATTAATTTTTTTCATTTAATTGAAAACGGTATATTATTATTTAACTATAGTTATACAAATACAATATAATATATTTTTTATATTATAAAAAAATAATAAAATATAGAGTAGAGGGGGGTAATGTAGTGCACAAATTTAGTATTGATTTGACGTTTAACTTTGTTTTTATTGAGATATTGAAGTCAACGTGAAAACAGTGCTTGGGGGCATTGTAGTGCACGGGGTTGTTGGGGCAATGTAGTGCAATTATACAGAGTACCGTAAATATGTATTATTTAACCATGTTTGCTTTTTGCAAATTTTTGCAGTTTTCTTTCAGTTTTATCTAACACAGGACCAGAGAAATCTCTAGTTTATAGTGCTGTCCACGAGATGAGATAATACCATGCAAAGTCTAGATCTCGTCTCGGTTTTTACATGCAAAGTCTCGTCTCGTGGGCGTCACTACTAGTTTATAGTTTGTTAAGTTTCTTATGTTCCTAATATTATATCTAATAAAATAAAATCGTTTATAATATATTCTCTGCTTTTTATTTGACTAATAAAGTGGTGCACTACATTGCCCCACAAATTTTAGAATGTCGAAAAAAGTGCCTTCAGTTTTTTGGATATAGAGAAGCTCCATCTACATTTACAAAAAAATAATGTACACCATAAATGTAGCTAGAAGCATTGTCTTTCTAACGAGTCTTTATTGATCAAAATTGGTTAAAAATTGCGACCACAGGAGTCTTCGAAAGAAAAGTGCACTAGATTACCCCCTTCTACTCTAATATAATATTGTAGCACAAAATAGAAAATTTATACCTTTTAAGTTTCAATAGTATTTAAATTTTTTAGAGTAATGCATTTTTTATAAAATATAGTATACAAATAAAAATTTAACGAAATCAAGAAAGTCACACGGAGAAAAAGGAATAGTTGACACATCCAGATACATGGATATCACAGCCATATTATATTGAAAAATACGGGATATCCATAGTTAAGGTTACTGCATCCATATTCTATGGCTGGCTGTATATTGTTGGAGCAGCAAAAGATCTATGGTTGGGTGATCCATAGTAATGGAAATGGGAAACAAAAAAATTAGAATCACTCAATTAACCCTTTAACGACGAGATGTGCTACTTTTCAACATGAAATTCAATCTCTTACAATTAGTAGAAAAAAGCCATAAAGGTTTTTAAAAGTCCATACCCTACTATTTTTGGGGTCGCTCTTTCAAATAGTGTGGTCAAAATTTACAAAAAATGATATTTAACCCTTCTTTTTTCAAAAATACTAAAAAAAGTCAAGTTTTTTTAATGTAATTTTTTTCAAAAGAAATTTTTTCTGTGTCATAACGCTTTTCAAATAGAACAAAAAGTATCAAAAACGTGTTCCCGATAGTTGTACTTGAAAAATATTCATTTCTAAATTTTATTTTTTTCGATTTTGAATTTAAAATGGCGCTTGAAGGACAAAAATTTTTTCTTATTTTACGTAAAATGACAAACTTTTTCAAAATTGCTCAAATCTGATTGAAATTTGTTACTCAGAGGTTTTCGTGGTCGCTGATTACGAATCTGATGTTCATTTGTCAAAATTCAAAATGGCGGATGCAATATAGCGGATGACTTTTTAAAAAATTGATCGGATTCGCTTGAAACTCGTTACTCGGGGGTTATCGAGGTCGCTGGTTACGAATCCGATGTTAGTTTTCCAAAATTTAAAATGGCGGATTTAATATGGCGGACGAAATACAAAAATTGTTCAGATTTGCTTGCATCTTGTTACTCGGGGTTTTTTGGGGTAGCTGATTACGAATTTGATATCAGATTTTCAAAATTCAAAATGGCTAATCCAATATGACAGATGACTTCTTTGAAAATTGATTGGATTCGCTTGAAATTTGTTATTCTGCGGTTTCTCCGGTCGCTTATGACAAATCTGACGTTAGATTCAAAAAATTCAAAATGGCCAAAGTATAATGAAAGACTAATTTTTAAAATTTACTCAGGTTTGCTTGACATTTGTTAGTGTGGTATTTTTGGGGTGGCTGATTACGAATATAAAGTCACATTCCAAAAATTCAAAATGTCGGAATTATTATACTTTTTTTGCTCTGACTCTATCAGTATCAACTTATCTATATTTCACAATATGTGACAGGGAAATTTAAAAGTGATCTATAGTACGAGAAAATCGATGTTAGTTTTTAGAAATTCAAAATGGTGGAACAAATATGGCAGATGAAATTAAAAAATTAGTCGGATTCACTTGAATTTTGTTACTCGAGGGTTTTCGGGTCCACTGATTGTGAATCCGATGTTCGTTTTTAAAAATTCAAAATGCTTGGTATAAATTAGCTATAAGAATTGGTAAGGATATTTTTTTAAACCTTGTCCGCCATATCGATTCCACCATTTTGAATTTTGAAAAACTAACATTGGATTCGCACCCAGCGACCCCAAAAACCCACTAGTAACTTGTTTAAATCAGGTTTGAGAAATTTTGAAAAATTCGTCCGCCATTCTGGATCCGGCATATTGGATTTTTTTAATCTAACGTCAGGTTCGTCATTATTAAACCCAAAAACCGCAGAGTAACAAATTTCAAGCGAATCCGATTAATTCTTAAAAAAGTCATCTGTCATATTGGATCCGTCATTTTGAATTTTGAAAATCTGATATCAAATTCGTAATCAGCTACCCCAAAAACCCCCCAGTAACAAGATTCAAGCAAATCTGAACAATTTTTGTATTTCGTCCGCCATATTAGATCCGCCATTTTGAATTTCGAGAAACTAACATCGGATTCGTAACCAGCGACTCCGAAAACCCCCGAGTAACGAGTTTCAAGCGAATCCGATTAATTTTTTAAAAAGTCATCCGCCATATTGGATCCGACATTTTGAATTTTGACAAATGGACATCAGATTCGTAATCAGCGACCACGAAAACCCTTGAGTAACAAATTTTCATCAGATTTGAGCAATTTTGAAAAAGTTTGTCATCTTACGTAAAATAAGAAAAAATTTTTGTCCTTCAAGCGCCATTTTAAATTCAAAATCGAAAAAAATAAAATTTAGAAATGAATATTTTTCAAGTACAACTATCGGGAACACGTTTTTGATACTTTTTGTTCTATTTAAAAAGCGTTAGGGCACAGAAAAAAATTCTTTTGAAAAAAATTACATTAAAAAAACTTGACGTTTTTTAGTATTTTTGAAAAAAGAAGGGTTAAATATCATTTTTTGAAAATTTTGACCACACTATTTGAAAGAGCGACCCCAAAAATAGTAGGGTATGGACTTTTAAAAACTTTTATGGCTTTTTTCTACTAATTGTAAGAGATTGAATTTCATGTTGAAAAGTAGCACATCTCGTCGTTAAAGGGTTAATTGAATTCTATGTCACTTGAGATATTTTATACACATTTTTGTTAAAAAATACACACCACTTATTGAATAACCGCATATTAACGAAATAAATTATTAACCGATGAGGTGAGACCCGAACCCTAGACCTAACGCATACTAAACACTAACGCTATCCACTACACTATACACGCAACTACAATATTTGAGCATATAATATTCCTTATATACTATACACATATTTCATGAAAATGAATTTACATAAACACTAATAGACAATAACGATAATAAATAATAAACAATTATAACACTATTTATACACAATAAACTCACAACGTGATTATATAGACGTGACAGGAAACCGACGCGACGGACAAATTGAGACGACCATTTTTAAATAGATGCCATGATAATGAATTGCGCGCAACATGTATCGAAATTTTGAACTAACTATGGATCTCCCAACCAAAGTTTATATGGATGAGGCAGCCATATGTGAAAATCCATAGCATGAATTGTAAGCCCAACCATGCCTATGGATGTCACATCCATATTTGATTCAACAATATAATATGGCTCCCTCATCCATTGAATATGGAATGTGCTTCCATTCTGAAAGTTGTCTCTTCCATTAAATTGTATAACACAACAATATTCTGCTCAACAATATTTTTATGGATATCTCTTCCAGACCTTTTCTTTCCGTGCACTAGTTTATAAATGTGAATATTATTTATTAATTATTAACATTATTACATCAATTAATCTGAATGGATACTATGAAATATTTTATTTACTCAAGCATGAAAATAATTCCCAATTTTTTGAAAACGAAACTTTGATTATTTAGATATATTTCTTTTGCGACCTATGATGATGACATCTGTTAATTTAAATGATCTTTTCATGAATTAAATCCCTGATGATGAGAATATATATATATATATATATATATATATATATATATATATATATATATAGTAAACGATCAAAATTATAATTTTTATCTTTTCTTAATTTGTTTTTATTTTATTTATTCTTCACATTTTTTATACATCTTTGGTTATAAATAATGATTAAAAATTTTGAAATATCAGAATTTAATTTTTGATTAATTTAATTAAATAATAAATAAATTATTTTTATTGTTAATCTTAATATTACAATATTTGTTATTATTTTTATTATTAATATCATTATTGTTGCTTTTGTTATTATGTAAATTCAAAAATTTTTAAAAAAGAATAAATCACACTGGTGGCGAATTAAACAATATGGAAAAAATTATTCTTACTTTAAGATTAAATATATGCCACTGATTTTTGGAATATTTATATGCAATTTAATTAAATACTGAGCTTAAAACTAAAATGTATTGGAATATTTGTTAATTAGATGATTTATTATTATTAATTTTTGAGTTTCCTTTCCTTTCAGTAAAATTTAAAGAAGAGCAAAAAATTATTTTCTTAATTTTTTCACATTTCATTGTACAAACTGTATATTATTATACAACATTAAAAGTCAATTTACATACAAAAAAACTGTTTAATTTGAAAAATTGTCTTCATTTTTGACTGAAAAATAAAAATATAGGTATTCTCTTTTGTTATATAATCGGTTTTTTAAATTTCTTCAGACATAAGATTAATACTGTTTTAATTTTCGTCAAACTAATTTGGATGAAAATTTGTTTTATAATAAGAGACTTTTCTTTTCTAGTGATAAAAAATACATCTGAAAAAATACGCTATTGAATTAACATAACTCCTGTAAAAGTATATAAAGAAAACGTGTTTTACAGAAAAGGAAAGTGAAAATCACTTGGCTTTTTAGCATTTTGAACTAATTTGCAGATTTGAAAAGAACATTTGTATAGCAAAGAGGTATGGAAATGATATATGAATTTAAATAAAATGCATAATGGATATTTGTTATAATATATTTGAGTTGCAGAATTTGTTAAATATAATAATAAAATTTGTAAATTCTTCAACTTATACTTTATTGTTGAAAATGTAAATGTAACCAAATTCTTTGAATCAATTTACAAATTTAATATTAATTTTTATATTAAATTTTTTACAGTGATATATATATATACTTCATATAACTATATATTAACTCTCAGTAGAGTTAAATTTAAACACCCGATGTTTTACTCTTTGTCTCAGTCTGAGATTCTTAAAAAATGTTTGATTTTTGATCCATTACATTAGATGCAAAAACATAAATTTTTGGTCTAAAAATATTTTTTCGTTTACACCAAAATTAAAAAAATATGCTTGAAACTGACTTTTTATAAGTAATTTAAATGTTAATTATTGTCAAAAATTCTAGATATTACTAATTTAAAAAGCATATTGTACAATATATCGTATATAGCTTTAACAACATTAGTGTAAAAAATTCTGAATATTAATCATAGAAATGCATTTTGTGCAACATGTAAAAAATTTTTGATTTACTAAAGATTTAATCTGTATAAATACGTTATGTTGTACAACACGTTTTCTAATCATTAATATTTAGAATTTTTTAATCTAATCTTATTAATGCTGCATTTTTTATTTCAAATAAAGTACAGCATTAAGAACGTCAAAGAATGTTGTACAACATATCATACAGTATATTAGTGTCAAAAATCTAGAAGTTAATAATTCAAAAAGCACGTTGTACATCATAACGTATATCATTGACAAGAGTAAATATAAAAAAATTGGATATTAATGATTCAAAAAGTGTAGAACAAGTAAACTGTTACAGAATTTGACAATGAATTCAAAAATTGGCATCAAATGTTGGCAGAAATACAATGTCGTAAGGGGTATTAAATCGGAGCAAATTTCGGAGTCAGACTCACAATTTTTATGATGGTCTAAATTTTATTCAAGAATAATGCAGCATTTGTATGTTGTTATTGGTTTCAACCTATTTGAGATCTCTTTAGATCTATTTACTCCCCTATCTAAACAGAAATTTGCTTTTCGCATCAAAAATCCGTATGCAAAACCGCTATTAAAAAATATTTAAAAAAATTATTCCCTAAAGGATTTTTGGGATTAATAATCATCAAAAATATTAAAACTCACCACACATCTCGTTTCGCATAGATTTTCTCGTTGGGTTTAAAATCTCTTCCTCTGGATCATTCCAGGAAACAAAATTAAAAACTAATCCACAAATGTCAATTGTCTTCTTGCGTGTACACCACTAATTTGAACTTGAACATACAAAACTTGATAACAAAACTCACAGTCGGTTTTACCTTTTTGACACTTCTTGTATAAGACTACTTATTATAAAGCATGTGTATTAATTTTCTTCTTCTATTTTTTGTTTGCTTACGAAATAACACTAATCGAACTTTCCTCGGCACTTGTAATATCCAAAGTCAAAAAATATCGATTTTTCTTTCTCGAGAATTAAAAAGAGAAAGAAATGATAAACAAGTATCGTTGATGAATAAGAATGTTCGTTGATGATGATGATGATGATGATGATGATGATGATAGGAAATTGAGGTGTAAATATTTGTTTGAAAGAAAAAAAAGAAAACTGTTGGAGTGACTTTTAAGGAATCGACTTCTCTGGTGCCAGTTCTCTGATGGAAGGAACGAGCGTCCCAACGAAGAGCAGGACCCTGACTGACCCCGGTTAGACGAGTGGTCTGTTCCCTTACCTGCACGGTTTTTCTTCGAAACACTAACACAGGGTTGCACACATGGCATCGGTGCTTCACGTGTGCACGTTACCTGTACGCTCCGCCCACACGTGGAGGGGATCATCTTCTCACGAACTATCCTATATGCTATCTAGTCTGATTCTGATCATCCACCTCTTCTTCTGTGTTCTCCCCTCTTCACTCTCTTTATTCTTTTTTATCGCTCCACCACCTTTTCCGTTTTACTCACTACTCTCTTTCACAAAACACCTTTTCTAAACCTCCCACATCGTGAGTTAATACTGCTTTTTCATTCGTCTAGAGAGTCATCACACAATGTGTCTCATGCATTCATTTATCAATCTAATGACAGAGACGATTTTTTTCATTCTTTTTTTATAGAGTAGAGGTGATTTTCTTGTGGGATTCTTTATATCACTGACATGGGGTTGTTCATACAATAGGATAAGATGTACATACGGGGTTAAATTGAGTAATATTTTTATCAACTAGGGTTCAGCACCATTAAGTTAGTGATTCTATAACAGATTTACTGGTGATTCTAGAACTGATACATTAGTAATTTTAGTGTTTATGAATTAACTATATTGATTTATTTGTAATCCTCTTACTAATTTATTATTGTATCATTTATTCATTAGTGGTTTTGACATTAATTCATTAGTAATCATATTAATGATTTATGACTGATTATGTCACTATGATTCCATACTGATTCTGAACGCCCCTAACCCGAATCGGTGAAAATTTCACTATATAATCACTATTAACTTTACCCTATACCCAAATCATTTAAATTTCAGTTTTTGCAGTGAAAATGACCGCAAATAAATTAAATACTAGCAGTGATTGAGTTTGCCCGAAGGGAATTACTATAATTGTTAATATATATAACTAACTCAAATTAAGAGAGTGAAACTCATTTATTAATAACTTTAGTACTGATTTACTAGTGAATCTATAACACTGAATTTATTACTTTTTCATATTTCATCACTATATGGCTATAAATAGTAACTTTATACATAATTCAATAGTGATTTCAGAAAGCATAAAAGATTTTCTGTGATTATCCGATTTATTACCCAATATCAAATTTTAATAAACAAGTTGTAAATCCAGATGTTCATTACATGAACATTTTGCTTCCTCTTTACGATCAGCAAAAAAAATTTGCTTCCTCGTGAAGGAAGCATTAACGATAAATATATTTCATTTTTAAATCATTTTTAATACAATTTAACATTTATAAAATAAAGTTCATTCCTCTTAATAGAAAGAATAAAATTTTCTTATACAGTAATATGAATCTAAATAAACAAAAAAATTTTTAGTAAAAAAGTAAAAAAAATTTTTTTTAGAAAAAAATAAAAAAAAAAATTTTTTCTGAGAATTTTTTAAAGTCTGTCAATCCATTTCGAGATATTTTTATGATAAATATACCTGGTAAATTTTAGCAAAATTCGTTAAAACCTCTTCGAGTTATCGTGTTAAAGTTGTTAGTTCATGAGATAAACAACAGTTAATTTAATAAACATTTAATTAAGTATTAATTGTTCCCAGATAACACGTAAGCTTGGTGAGATTGCATGGAAACCTTGCCGCAAGCTTGCCGTAAGCTTACGTGTTATCTGGGTTATTTTTTAATGAAAAAAAATGATAATGTTAAAAATTCCATGCATAGAAGAATAATAAAAGTCCTAATATTAAATGCATGGTTTTAAAAACAAGTGAATTGAAGTATAATATTGAAATTTTTATAGACAAGTGTATTAGAGATATTACCATTTTGCATACAATTTTTACATACCAAAGAAAACTTACTAATTATTATATAATAAAATATAGGATACATTACTCTCTAAATATGAATATGTGAATATTTTAAGGATCAAATTGACAATCAGTAAATTGATATAATGACTCTCTCATTATTTTTTCTAATAACACTAACACTTCTTCTAGTACATTTGAAAGGGTGTTTACCGGAAATTATATTTTACTATGAAAAACTAATAAGTTAACATTAAATATTTTGTTAGGAAAATATTACTATTTTAATCAGTGACAGACTGTTTTCTATCAAATTTGTTATTCAGGAACAGTATTTGTCAACTTGTAGTACTTTATGCGTTTGTAGTACTACAATTAATGTAGGTATTAAAAATTAATCCTAAATTTACACCAGCTTTTGGTGTCAAAGTAGAGTCTATTTCAAAATAATTGTGTCGCAATTAGATCCTACCTTACGACTGCACTGAGAGAAGTTAAGCGCAGCATCTGTACTTTGACGTACAGCAGCGGCACATAATGAGGGACAGATACTGTACTTTGAAGTTGTGCAAATGCTGTATTTAACCCTCAGGGTACTGACTATAAAAATGTAACGTTCCGTACTGACATGGGTTAGCGTAACCCAGCAACTTTGATCGCCTGTATCTTGGGCTGTAATTGATGAATTTAAACTCTTTTTTTTGTAATCTGTTTAAAATCTCCCCAGGAATATGCCGGATTTGTCGGATTAGTGATATTTTTTTATTTATAAAAGTTATTGTTAAAAATACAAATGGTTTTCAAAAAATTTTCATGAAAAAAAATATTTTTTTCAAAAGCTCGTATTTTTATGAAAAAAAGATAAAATCATTTTATATAGGTGTTTTGGAAAGGTGAAAAGTTGGTCTTTATGATAGCGTTAGCCGTTTTTTTAATTAATCTTAAAAAGTATATTTTTTTTAGATTTGAAAATGCTCTATTTTTGACATGTAAAGAAAAGTCAAACGATAAATTCATTAAAAATATCGCGAAAATTTACAAACCCAAATTCACAAAATTTACAAAATTCTTCCGCTTTACACTTTATAAACTTTTAAATGTAATTTATGAATAATTTTCAATTAATTTAATGAGATTTCACAATTCACAAAAACATGGATTTTATAACATAGCGTACTGACTGGGTGTAATTCACCCGAATACAAATTTCAATAATTCGCAGCTTGAACAGCAAGTGCCGACCGGCTCTGCTAAATCAGCTACTTTCGGTTCTAATCTCAAAGTTTTTTCCCCCCCAGGTCCGAGCCGCGTCCATCGATTTGTTTAGAAATGGCGCAACTTTCAAAATTCGCCTGGGTTACGCTAACCCAGTCAGTACCCTGAGGGTTAAATCGAACATCAGCAGCGCCAAAAAAAGTACGGACTCTGTCTTTCCTTGGAGGACGAACGTTTTAGTACAGAATTTGTTCACCAAAAACGCAGAATCTATTCCAAAGTGGAACCGATGTTGCTCGAAGGTTAGGTTCAACATATGTACTGTGCTCTATTCAGCATCTGCGCTTAACTTCTCTCAGTGTGCTAAAACCTAAATAAAATCTATATGTTAAGGCTGAAAGTAAGGCTCAAATTTTGACCTGGGTCTGTTTACATAAACATTACATCAATAAAAATTAAAGGGAAAAGCAGTTTTTAAAAACAAATTAATATAATATTAAACTTTTTTAATTTGGTGAGAAAATTCCCGGTTTTCCTGGTAAAATTAAATTCCCGGCTATTTATCGGTTTCCCCGCGCAATTGGTAGACACTCTGTCAAATGTATTTTAGTAGAAACTAAAACCCGTCAAAGACTGGTACTGGTATATGACATATTTACTTAAAAAAAGAGTATTTTCATAAAATAATTCAATTTTTATAGCCATCTGCAGATTTATTTATAGCTAAAACTTAAAATCAAGTAAATTTAAATTTGTTTAAAAAAATAAACCGGGTAAAATTTGGACAACGCCGGGAATTTTTTTAAACAAACATAGATCCCCTGCTTAACTTTTGTCTTTACATTGCTCAAAATATCTTTAGAAATTAAGTTTCAATTAAAGAATATTGGATGAATTTGATGAATAATTATGAATTGCATTATTTTGATGACAAAATCTTAATCAGAGAATTAAGAATTAAGCTTGATAGTAATTAATAACAATTATAATTTTTTCGCTTTTTTATAATATTGAAAATATTTTTATACTTACATCTTAGTCATAGGATTTTTTGTGCAAAATTATGCTAAAATGTAATTAAACAACATGTAATACTCAATTATACAGAGTTTAAAAGAAATCCATTGAAAATAAAATTTGGAAATTTGCGATTTTTTCAATTTTTCAAAATCATTTTTATACTTGCATCTTAGTTATAGGACAGTATTTTTGGAAAAATTATGCTAAAATTTGACTAAATAACATGTAATACTCAATTATAGAGAGTTTTAAAGCAATTCATTAAAAAATTTAAAATTTGAAAAATTTCGACTTTTTGAAATTTTTGAAAATATTTTTATACTTACATCTTAGTTATAGGACATTATTTTTGGCAAAACTATTCTAAAATGTGACTAAATAACATGCTATACTCAATTATAGAAAGTTTGAAAGCATTTTTTAAAAAAATGTAAAATTGAAAATTTTTGATTTTTGAATTTTTTGAAAAAATTGCATATCTTCCGTTCTAATTAATATTTTTCAAATCTGTAAAATCATAAACCTTCCTTGGCCCAAGGTCTAACATTCTGCCAAATTTGGTTTCAAATGGTTTAGCCGTTTTTAAGTGATGCGCGAACAAAGATTCTGTGACATACATACATATATACATACACGAAAATTTTTATTGGTATATTTGGAATCCTTGATACTCAAAACGAATAATTATGTGTTAAATTTAATATTCTGAGCAATGTACAGACAAAAGTCTGATTTTATATATATAGATATAGAAATTGAAGTTTTTTTGTTTATTTTATCTTTTATTAACACAAAATACAAATTATATTATATTGTAACAGATGAATATTCTGTAAACAGAGTTTATTCACATATAAAAGTGTTTAAATAATTCTATAAATATGTAATATAAAATTTTTTTAACACTTTATTACACAAAAGTGGAATAATTAGACAAATGGAGTTTAACGTTTAACTTGCATCTTGAGTATATAAAATGGAGTTGAAGTCACGTAGCTAGGTTTGGATTTGATCAGAACCAGAAAAATTTCACGATAAAGATTGAATGGGGATGTCGTGACATCAATGCGTCGGCGCTACGCCGGCACATTTTATTGGTTGGCAAGCTTTGTGGGCACCTCCTCTATAAGGCAACAGGCTAGACTTTCTAGGCGATTGCGATTGTATACTTGTAATTTCTTGTTCACAGATCTCACGTTCTGATTCGAGCTCAATCAATGTATATGAAAAAAATAATATGTTCAAAAAGGAGAATAATACTCAGACTCAAGAAGGAAAAAAATATATAAAATTATTTAATATCAAGAATATTAAATTCTTATATTCGAAATAATCTCTTTATTGCTAGTGTAGAAGAACTCAAATTTGACATAAAATATATGACCGGACTCAGGGATTTATAAGGGCTGGTTTTTATCAGGCCTAAGTAGGGTTTAATTCTGTGGTCCTGATTTGTTCTTATTTTTAAACTTGGCCCCTAATAGGACCCCTCAGGACAAAAACAGTTTTCAGCCAGGTTATAATTTTCATGTCAATCGGTAAACAAATCGGACTAGATTGAACCCTTGTCGTCTAAGACGTATCAAATCAATTTGGGAATGAAACAAATTACCCAACTTAGGCTCGACCTGGTCCTATAATGGTCTGATTGAAATTTAAGCCTAAATGTGGCTGTTTGTTCTCAGGCCCTGTTGCAGAAAAATTTTTTTGCAGGCTTTTGCTGCAAAAAAATTTTACGTTGTCTGAGATCGAGAAGTCATTTCCCTAGTTTTTGATGCGCTGAATCCGAATCTGGCAACGAAAACATCCCATCTCGTCAGGATTTTGAGAAAAGTGGGGGTAAAAGTCCCAAAAATCTCGTTTTTGGTAGTTTTTAAGAAATTCTACCGCACAGAAAAAAATCGGACTCATTTTTGTTGCAACTGAAAATGAGTCTATGTTAAATGACATAGAACGTGGCGCCATCTGCGAGGTTCATTTCTGTTGCAGCTCATAATGAGTCACTTTTACGACTCATTTTGAGTTCAGTTTTTCTCTGTGCGGGTAAATCCGACGTGCTAGAGACTTGTCAAAGGAGTCAAATTAAAGATTTAACCCTGTACTTTACGAAGATATAGCGATATTGACAACAACAAACTAAATTAGCTGTCAAGCATGATTTTTTTTAACAGTTGTCAAGAATTTTTATGCTTGGCTCACACTGTACATAAATACAACTATTTTAAAAAATGATTGGATTCGCTTATAGACTTTGTTACTCGGGGGGTTTTCGAGGTCGCTAATTACGAACATGATGTCAGATTTAAAAAATTCAAAATAGCGAATCGAATACACTGCAAAAACTGGTATCTCACTCGTGTCTTAAAATGAGATACTTTAAGTATTTAAACCATTGAGATACAAAATCTGTTTGATATTGAGACATTTAACTTCATCTCGTGTCTCATTTTAAAAAATTAAAGGTGACTTAATATAAGACACATAAAACGTCTTTTTACTGTGAGACGGATACTCGAAACACATATTGTGTCTCAAAATGCAGTGCTAAATGTGTGAGACATTTATGTGTTTCAAATATGGGGACAAAACGTCTCAAAATGAGACACTTGTTTTTGTGTAGGTGAAAGTGAAAGTGTCAAGTAATAAAGTAGCAAAATTAAAATCAAAGTTTGTTAAATTTTGTCTTCGCTTTAACAAAGAATCTTATAGATTATTATAAAACACTATTATCTTTTAAAAAGAATATGATTTTGATAAATTGATTTATTTGTGACGCTCCACGCTGAAAAATACCTAACGCGGAAAAAATTTTAGGTTATGTTTGTTAATTTTAAAATAAAAAAATCATAAAGAGAATTAATTCTCAGTGATAACTAAGGGGCCATCCATAAACCACGTAGCCTCTTGAGGGGGAGGGGGGGTCAAGCAATTGACTACGACAAGAGGAAAAAATGGCGCTAATACATGTAATAGCGTACTACATGGGGGGAGGGGGGGGGTCAAAATTTAAAAAAAATGGGGCTACGTGGTTTATGGACGGCCCCTAATGATATTTAAATCTTAATTATATCTAAATCATTCAATAAGTAATCAGCTCTATTTTAGATCCTTTATTTTACAGTGGAGTTAGTAAATAACGATAATTTTAAACAGTTGTTGAATTGTTAAATCTTTAAAATATCTTAATATTGCCCAGCTTAGTTATTTGCAAATTTAGAACAATTTATGTTTTTTGGCGCTTCGAATAGGGTGATAATACATAAGGAAAATTATTTATTTAAACAATTGTTAAATCTACAATTATATGTTCCATGTTTCTTTGGGGTCGTCCATAATCCACGTAGCCAGTTTAGAAAGCAAGGGGTCAAAAAGTGACAAAAATAGAGCTACATATGGTTTATGTGGAAGACACCTTTGTTATTTTAAATTTTTAATTAGAAAAAAAATATAATTCATATTTGATACACCATTAAAAATTATTTAAAACTGACACTGATTTCGTAATAAACGAACCTACAAAATGCAATATAGCAAATTTCAAGCAAATTAAGTCAAATTTTAAAAAAGTCCTCCATCATATTGAATCCACCTATTTTTATTGTACAGATTGATAAGCAATAAAGTAAATATTGTTCCTAAAAGATTTTCCCCGCAGCAGAGTACAAAAATGACGACTTCGAAAAGAATCAATAAAAATTTGTTGAAAATTAGTAAAGGCAAAAATTTGCCAGGCGCGACTACAATTACTACAAAAATAAGTCAAAAAGCTATAAGTTTAAATGGATTGAAAAAAATTTACTATTACCGACTTCACAGATTCAAATATTAAATGCAGTCGCGCCTGTCAAATTCTGTTGCTAAAAATTTTCATTTAGTTGATTCCTGACATTTATATTTAGGAACACTGTTATCTTAAACAGGGTGTCCACTGTGCGGGAAAAGCGAGAAATGCGGGAATTGTACGAGAAATGTGCGGGAAATGTACGGGAATTATTTTGTTCAACGGGATTTTTTTCTTAAAATGGTCGTAATAATGAAAAAATTTGGAAATGTGCAAGCACCAAAAAGTTTATAATTGAGGTTGAGTCCAAAATATAATTGCTTGAAGTAGAATTTCAAAGTAAAAAAAAGACTTAAAAAATAATTTTGTTTGATATTTATTTAAAATAATTTTATATTTCGTTGTTTGAATTTGAAAAATATATACTGGGGTCACAAAGTTTCAGTACATTTGAATGCTCGCTTCACTTCAAATTCAAATATTTTAGTAAAAATGGGTGTAACAGCTATCAAACTAGGATCATTTTAAACTGTAATAAATTTGGAGTGAAATGAGCTAAGATATAACCAATCTAATCATGTAAAAATTAAAATATAATTAATTAAAGTTAGAGATTTCTTCAGATTTTTTTGTGAAAATAGCGATTTTGAAATATTGAGTGCAAGCGAACGCCAATTATATAAATAATATTTTTAAACTTTGACAGTTGTACAATATAAAGTATAAATTCTATTCTTTAATTCTAGACCAAAATTATTCACAAATTCTATACAAATAAATTTTCTTGCTCTAAATTTTTCGCAGAATAAAAATTACAAATTTGTCGATTGTATTTATTTGTTGCATTAATTAACCAAACTTTTGAAAAATATAGAACCTCTTGATTGTAGGGAATTTAAGATAATTATTTATTATAAATTGTTATAATGTTACAAATTTTGACTGTGTTATTGTTACTTATTTCATTTCTATGTTCATAATTGGCGTTTGCTTGAACTCAAGATTTCAAAATTGCTATTTTCACAAAGAAATCTGAAGAAATCTCTAACTTTAATTAATTATATTTTAATTTTTACATGAATCAATTGGTTATATCTTAGCTCATTTCACTCCAAATTTATTACAGTTTAAAATGATTCTAGTTTGATAGCTGTTACACCCATTTTTACTAAAATATTTGAATTTGAAGTGAAGCGAGCATTCAAATGTAATCAGTCCAAATGTACTGAAACTTTGTGACCCCAGTGTACTATAAATATATTAGTACTGATTAAATGTTATTTAAATAATAAAAAATAAACATTTAAAATTCTATTACTTTTTCTTAATATTTTCCCTTTTATATACAATATTGTATAAACCCTTATATTTTATGTGGGAATTTTATTTCATATTTTCAGCGGACACCCTGTTAAATTAAGATGTTCTTGGCCTAATAAAATGATTAGCTTTAAGACACTTGTCAACCCAATAATGATTCAAAAACGAAACCGACTAAAACGTAAGAAGCATAAACTGTTTTACATAAATATGCACAAAGCTAACATTGAAATATTTTTCCTTAAAAAATGGTGATATGGAAATATAATAAAAACCTGTAAATCACTATTATAAAGATATTTTTTAAATCCTAAATCAGGGCCGTTCAAAAAATACGTAACGCTATTTTTCGTAAATTTAGAGCCCCCACCAACCCCCGTGTAGAAATTTCGCTATGGCCCAGATTAGGGACAGATCGGGCTTTCCCTATTAGGGAATGAAACACACGGCTCGACATGGCCCTGATCAGGAAATCCACATTTGATCGTCGCCCCGATCTGGCCCAGGTCGGGCACTGTGTTTCATGCCCAAATATGGCCATAATAGGGAAATTTCTACACAGGCCCCCATGTAATGCAATGTGGTATTCAATAGCGCCTTTTTCTGCAATAAACAATAATAAGTAGAGGAACAAAATTTTCAAAATTAGTTCCTCTACTTATCATTGTTTACAATATTAGATATACAACTCTTTAATTCTTTCTTTAGTTATTTTTTTTTATCAAATGATTTTAATATATTTTTTTAATTGTTTATTTTAATTCTACCAATTACCGATAAATGTTGCAAGTATTGTTTTAATATTTGTGTACGGAACCAGCCATTGCAGTGCGAGTACAACTTGCACTTGTCCAATTTTATTTTATTTGGTTTATACACCTGTCTTCAGCCTAACATACTTGGCTATACAAGTGTTTTTACATTTTTGTAAATTTCTCTTACAAATTTTTCCCCGACAAACTTAATACTAAATTTTTGGGTATACAGAACGGCTTGAAATTAGGAGTACTCGCATTTGCCTGGACCACCCGTCTAATGAAGTTTCTCGCCAGAGGAGAGGGAAACTGTAGAAAACCTCTCCTGAGTACAACCGGTTTATCGACAGCCGAGTTCTAATGGTGTGTACCAGACAATAATCGACAGTGCACATCATTATACCTCGTCGTTAAACCTCCCACTTGATACATATATATTACGAAAGAAGTGAGAAAAACCCCGGGCTATAGCGAGAATCGAAGCGCGGTCACCAAGTACTAATTCTGTACTCAGGTCTGCTTAACCTCGACGATCGCAAGTCACGGAGTCTCACCACCGTGATATACCAATCACGAACTAGTATCACCAATCACGCGGCAAAAAAATCTGCACACATTTGGGGAGACAGAGATCTCAGAGATTGCACCACTAACAGACGTTGCGCCTCTGTGGTTAAAGTATTGTACTTAAAATTTTTCGTCTGCTACTGTATATGAACATAACCTACAAATTAGTGAAACACGACGAAGTGTTATGGCGGCCATGGATTACATTTCAGCCGTAATGGCGCAACCTCTGCTAGTGGTGCAAATACTCATAACTCTAACCCCCCAAAAATGTGTTGATTTTTTCCGCTGCTAAGCATTGGCGTGAGGTCTCCTTATACTACTTCGTGATACCAATATTGCATCTTTATTATTTGATAATAAAGAAGAATATAACTACAAACATCTAAATTTTAAATAGTTCTGCGGATTTTCGATATAACTGAATACGAATTCCATGTCAGATTTACAAAATACAAAATGTCGGAGACAATATGGCAGACGATTTTTTTTAAATTGATTGTATTTGCTTAAAATCTGCTATTTTTTAACCCTTTAACACCCGAGAAAAACATAGAAAAGATATAAACTAATAAGATGCCATTCCTAAGGTTTTCGGGGGCGCTGATTACGAATTTGATGTTAAATTGACATTTTGACAGTTGACAGCTGTAAAAACAACTGTCAACTTTTCTAAAACTGATTTAGTTTTTATAAAAAAGACTCTAAAAGGGTTTTCGGGGTCGCTGATTGCGAATTTGATGTCAAATTGACAGTTTGACAGTTGACAGCTGTCAAAACAACTGTCAACTTTTGTAAAACTGATTTATTTTTTATAAAAAGACTTTAAAAGGGTTTTCGGGGTCGCTGATTACGAATTTGATGTAAAATTTAAAATTTGACAGTTGTCAGCTGTCAAACCAACTGTCAACTTTTGTAAAACTGATATATATTTTTTAAGAAGACTCCATAAAGGGTTTTCGGGGTCGCTAATTACGAATTTGATGTCAAATTGACAGTTGACAGCTGTCAAACCAACTGTCAACTTTTGTAAAACTGGTTTACTTTTTATAAAAAAAAAGACTCCAAAATAGTTTTCCAAGTCGCTGATTACTAATTTGACGTCAAATTAAACATTTGACAGTTGGAAGCTGTCAAACCAACTGTCAATTTTTAAAATAACTAATTTTATTTATGCAAAAGTGTCTATAAAATCAACAAAAATTATACGAGTTATAATTATTACAAGAGTTGTGTTAAAATAGGGCTACAGGCGAAGATTTACCAAAAAAATCTAACGCATCTTTATCGGAACCTCGAAGGTGATGTGGAATACTGTTCACAAACGAAATTATTATTTTTTTCTTTGTTATTATGCCAGTATTGTCTACGTATTGTCAATTGGATATTAAACTCGTTATCAGCAATGTAAAAACCCTTTTACGGACATTTTTAAATAAACCAAATTACTTTCAATAAAATTGACAATTATATCAAATGTCAACTGTTAAATCATTAATTTGAGTTCAAATTCGAAATATGCGACCCTAAAAACCTTTTTCCGTCACTTTTATTAAAGAGAAATCAGTCTTATAGTAGCTGACCCCGAAAACTCTTTAGGAATCTTTTTTATACAAAATATATCTGTTTTACAAAAGTTGACAATTGTTTTAACAGCTGTCAACTGTCAAAATGTCAGTCTGACATCAAATTCGTAATCAGCGACCCCGAAAACTCTTTTGAAGTCTTTTTTATAGGGGAGAGGGCCCTAAGGTGGTCACCCATCTTTTGAACGACTGTAGATTTCAAATGGAATTATATATAAAGGTCAATAATACGGCGTTTGAAACTTTATCTTATTACCTAACTTCCTATCATAAAGTTTTTTTTATTTCATTAATAAAAAAAAAGTTATGGCACTTTTTAAAAAAAGTTGAAAATTCGACTTTTAAAAAAGTGTCCCCAAGGTGGTCACCATACAAAAATTCACTAAAAAAGTTTTAAAAAAATGTAAAAACGTATTATTAGGTTGTTTATTTAATATTAATTGTTTTTCAGGATCACAGAAACATATTGCATATTTTTTTGCACTTTGTCCTTTCGTCAAAAATGATACTTTTTGTGTATGTATTAGACAGGTAAAATTTTGAAAATAATTCTATTTCATTATTATTCATCATAAAACTTAAAAATTGATAAAATTCACATTCACAGTGATAAATGTTGATAAATATAGCGTATAAAAACATTTTCATAAAAAATCAAAAGTGACCACCTTGTGGCCAAAAAACTGTCCACCTTAGGGCCAAGACACAATTTTTTAAACGTTAATGAAAAAAATTTTTAAAGCACAATATTAATTATATTTATTTGAAATATTATTGTACGATATATAAGGATAATTTTAACAATTTTTACTAATTTAAAATGGTTAATTTCGATGATTTTAACACCCTGAGAAAAAAATTTCTCGATCATTTAAAAACAGAAATTTTACGACGTTCACGTTACAAAGAGACTCATACGACTATTTACCTCAAAACTTTACTAAAATCTTTGTCTTCTCAAATAATAACAATAACAAAAAACATTTGAAGATACTAACTAATATACAAAAATTTTCTTAGGGTGACCACCTTAGGGCCCTGACGACCTTGGGGCCCTCTCCCCTACAAAATAAATCTGTTTTACAAAAGTTGACAGTTGTTTTGACAGCTGCCAATTGTCAAAATGTAAATTTGACATCAAATGCGTAATCAGCGACCCCAAAAACCCTTTACGGAGTCTTTTTTTTAAATAAATCAGTAATGCAAAAGTTGACAGTTCCTCTGACAGCTGTCAACTGTCAAAATGTCAATTTGACATCAAATTCGTAATCAGCGACCCCAAAAACCTTAAGGTACGTTTTCTTTCTTTTTATTAATTTTTTAATGTTCGGATAATGTAAGACAATTTCGCTTCGAAGAGTGCGCCATCTTTAATACGCCATTTTTTAATTTTTGTGAATTTTTTAAAATAGCGACGATATTTGTATTCAGTGGTTAAAAACAATTTACATAGTGAGCTTCAAAAAAATTTTTTGACTTCAGCATCTGTACATGAGCTAACTGACTTTTTAAAACAATTTTTCCGATTCGCATAAACATTTTATTATTTTTTATGTTAAAAAAAATTTTTTATTGTTTACTTTAATTTTTTTGGATACCTGGACCGATTCTGAGGAAATCAAGTCCAACCCGTTTAAAAAATATTAATATTTAAAAAAGTTACAGTGGTTTTTGTAAGTGGGACATATATGTCCCGCAGGCGTTAAAGGGTTAATCTGTAATTTTGACATAGAATTCGTATCCAGTTATATCAAAAATCGTCAGTACTATTAAAAATTTAGATGTTTGTAGTTATATTCTTTTTTATTATCGAAATTTGGTCTGTTTCTGCTATTTTCGAAGAATTCGCCAAACTCAGAAAATTCAATGAACGATTACTCAGAGACAAAAAAAGATTTTTAAAATTTTCAAAATGGATTTTCAAGGGAAAGAGTAACACTTTTAGATGCAATATTGACCTTTTAGAGAAAAAATTATCTCTTGATGTTACATGACGTCAAATATAAGTATTGTAACGTGGCGTTACATAATTTCAAGGTAGACGCGACACTTGTCAATTGCTCTCGTTCTGATGTACCTCGGTCCCCCGTTTCACTATTAGTTTCCCCCCAATTATAAATTGTGTCTCCGCTCATAGTGACTTCCAGGATCGTTAATAATCACACTTATGCGTAAGTTAAATAAACATTTCATTTTAGTTAACTTCTCGCCTTTTATTCTCCTTTCTTCCCCCTTTTCCCTTAATTATAATTGGAAATCCAGGCCTCTCTAGAGAAAAATTCCCAAAAATAATTTCTTTTCATCATCTTCGTTTGTTGAAAACTCCCCAAGAATATTCCAAAAAATAATTTCTTTTCATCATCTTCGTTTGTTGAAAATTCCCAAAGAAAATTCCCAGAAAATTCTTTTTTTTCATCATTTTTTTTATTTGTTGAAAATCCCACCTGTCACCTCATGATCGCCTAACCTCAAAACCGAACCTTTTCTCTCTTCCTTTTTCCCATATTTAATGAAAAATATTTTATTTGTGCTTGAAAATTATTGATTTTATTTTGTGCTATTTGTATATAATTTCTGACAATTGTGACAAATTTTTATGTGACGAACGACAATGACGAAAATTATTGTGTAAAATCAGTGCGCGAAAACACCGGTAAAAAATTAATCGTGGAAAATTAATAGAAATCGGGACTAAATTCGTGAAAATAAGTGAAAATAGCGAAAAATAAATTCGAAAATTACGGAAAAATCGAATTATCGATTTTTTTAAGAGAAAATTTTGTCGTTGATAGACACCGTTTTGTTTTGTTTTCGCGGTCGAGGTCGTGTGTAACACACAACAAAATAGTAAACAGAAAATTAAACACGACAAATTTCGCGATTAAATCGAAAAATAATTTTGTCAAGTTAGAAATAAAAATCAGTATACAGGGTGACAAATAAAATCGAATCAAGAAAGTAGAGAAAATAAAATCTTTGAAAATCAAGACTTATACTCGGTGTGTAAGAAGTATCGATTTATTTTCTTATAGTATCTTTATTGAAGGAAAGTGTCATTGATTTTTTTTAAGTTCAAATCGATAAATAAAGTAAATTCCGGAAAAATTTGAAAATTAGTTTAAACATTTGTGATAAAATTAGAAAACAATTGAAATTTTTTCTCACGTAGAAATTCATGACGATGAATAGAAAATAGCGGAAAATTTTTTCTTTTGTATTGGAATCAAGTGGAATAAAATTAAATAACGATTTAATTTTAATTCTAATTTTTCAATAAATAATCACAAATGGCGTCGAAACGAGTGTTACGATCGACTATTAGAAAAATGCGAGAGAACAGAGAAACGAAAAATAGTTCAGGAAATGAAACAGATTTTGAGGAAACAGACACAGCGAGCGAGACTGCCCCTCCCATACACAGACAAAATTTCCCCCGCAAGACAATGCGAAATTAAATGATTTAGAAGCCACGATAGAGAGACACGAGGCAATGATTCGTACTCTCGTTGAACTCGTGCCCCCCGAAAAATTGAAATTTTGTAATTTCAACCAATTTATGCCCCTCTCTAACGGAACCAGAGAACGAGCAGCAACAAGGAACGTATCCTTGCCAGGATTAAGGGCAAGAGATACGAAGGACACGAGCGTGCAGTTGATGCATTTGGAAAACAGTAACCAAGGGTTACTAAATGCAGGCCCAACAGCTGTACCAATGAAACGCGATATATTACAATAGTACTTTGACGGAATAAAGAAAACTGTTGGAAATGTAGGAAAAGTACCGGAAAATTACCGGGAAATGTGACGAAAAAAGTAGAAACAAATTGAGAGAATATAACGAAATATTGCGAACTAAAAGGGAAAAACTGCGCGAAAAGGAAAAATTTTTAGAACTCGAACACAGAAAAATAGTACAGGAAAAATACAAAACTTCTGCACATAGTTCAATAAATAGGAGTACCTACTAAAAATAGTAGCGAATCGGATAATATTTTTTAAATGCGTTTGGATAAATATCTTGAACAAGATTAACGCGAAAATTGTGAAAAACGACAGAATGTTCATGTTAAGGAAAATACTCGGAAAAATCAGGAATTTAATTACGAATGGCCCGAAGATAGTGAAATAGAAGTAGTAAACGAACCCAAAATTTCGGAAAAATCGGATTTTCAGCCCAAAAAATCAGAAAATATTTTTCGCAAAGAAAATTCGGGACTAATACAAAATTTTTCAGGACGTGAAAATTATTGTTGTGGAAATAAGAATATTGCTGTTCATGGCGACGCACAGGAACAATATTCAGACTCAGATCAATTCGAAAATGAGATTACGTTAAGAGACAAAGAATTAGAACAACTCAAATTAGAATTGGATCGAATGAGAAGCGTTATAGAAAATTTAGCAAAAAATATAAATTTAAAAATACAAGAAAATTTTACAAAAAATACTCAAATCAAAAATCCAAATGCCCAAGACGATAACAATCGTCATTTTGGAAATTCAATCAACCCCTTTCCTTTTGGCATGATTCAAACCCCGTTTTAAATAATGTCAAATTGGCCTTTTAAATTCCACAATAATAAAATTGATAACCCCATTCAATTCTTAGAATAACTATTTAGATTCAAGCGCGGTTATCAAATTTCGAATAATCACGTACTAGAAAGTATTGACGCAGTATTAGCGGACGAAGCTCTCGAATGGTGTAGAACTGTTGGAAATAACTGGTTTTCTTTAGAAGATTTTCGGAAAGAATTTTAAAAAACTTTCTTAGACGAGAAGTTTTATGCAGAAATTTACACGAAAATAAAATATTACAATCAAGAAGATGAAGAACTTTTTTGGTTGGAATAAGAAAATTGTTCGGAAAATTACACCCGCGAAAAGGTTTACAATAGGAACTACGTCGCGCGTACGAAAATTTGCGGTTCGAATACAAAATGTACATTGAAAGAAATAATTTCAAAACCCTCGAGGAATTAGAAAGCCTAGGAAAAGAATTCGAAATCGAGAGGAATAAATCGAAAAATCGCAGTCAATCTTTAAAAATTACAACTGATGAAAAAAAAACTCGTCTAGTGATGAATCTGAACAAATGTCAGACCAGGATAATAATAAAAATTTTAGAAAATTTGGTGAAAACTCGAGATTCCAATCAAAGTATTCAGGAAATAATTTTCAAAGAAACTGGTTATACGACCAACCAAAAATAACTTTTCTACCTGACACAGCTACAGACGATAGTAGAGGTCAGAACATAATAGAAAATTCTTCTGATGATGACAATAATACAGATAATAGTCTACAAGTGGCAGTACAAAATCATTCTTCTGCAGGGAATGTAAATGCATCTAGAACAGATCAAAAGGATATAAATTATCAGAGAAATTTTTCAAACTCACAGAAAAGATGTTACGGTTACGGAACATTAGGTCATATACGTAGGGAATGTAGATCAGAATTACGGAAACGAGTAGAGGAGGTACGGAAAAATTCAGTATCTTTAGAAAATATTAAAACATAAGAAAATTTTGAACCTTTGATAACAATAGGGGAATTAGTTGAAAAAATAAACAGAGTCGAACCCGTAAAACAGGATGTAGGATCACAAACGGAGAGGTCAAGCACACATCGTGAAAATCGAAAAATTAAAAACGCGCAAAAACCCGAGAAAATTAGGATAAAATCCAGGAAACATTTTGAACTGAAAATGGTTCACAGAAATGAAAAACCGCTGCCAAGTTGTACATTTTTATAATTTTGGTGTTCATTTCATTGAACACTTTGCTTCCTCATAGAAATAATAATAATTAAAATATAAAAATTACTTTTTATAAAAGGCTTAAAAATTATTATATCTTGGTCCAAAAAATGTGTTTTTATATATTCTATAAAATGGTAATAATAATTTAATAATTACACATTAGTATGTGTTAAAGTTAAGTTAAAAATGTTAAAAAATGATATTTTCCACAATTTTTGATTTTTCAAATACCAATAATTTCATAATTTCTGCCCGAATCAGGTTAAAAAATAGGTCAATCGAAACGTTTTTTGATACTCTTCAAGTTGGTAATAATTTTTTAAAGTTACTTCTACATTTTTTAACAAAATTTTTAAAAAAGTCTTATTTTTCCAAATTTTAGATTTTTAAAAGTTTAATATCTCCGGTTAATATGGTCGAAAAATGTTCAATTAGGGCTCAAAAGATGCGTGTAAAAAACTCTACAAAACTAAAGAAAAAGATTTATAAGTGTCTTTACATTTTTTTAAGTTATGTCCAAAAAACGTTTTTTTACAAAATGAAAAATGCAAAAAAATAGTTAAACTTCATGAATCGGGCTGAAAATACTTTCATTTTATTTCCCCGGGAAGACCTACAATTTAAAAAAAATTGAAGCCTTAAGCTCTTTCTCGTTCTGAGATATTCAGGCAAATGTAATGTTAGTACACACACACATACACACATCGGGACAAATTTTTAAAATCCGTTTTTTAAACTTCGGAGATCAAAATACGTCAAAAATTTTTTTTTATTTATTTAGAACATTTATACGGGGAGTTCCTGTGCATAAATAAAGTACTAAAGTATTAGGCATAATAAAAAAAAATTTATAAATATGTCAAAAAATGACAATCTAAAATTTTGCTAATACAAAGCTTCCTTTATGAGGAAGCAATTCGAGAAAATTTGAGGAAAATTCTCAAACTAGAATATTTGGTAGAAAAGAAAATTCTACGAAATTCGAGAAAAAAGTCGAATTAGGGAAAATTGAAAATATTGGGAAAAATAGGAAAATTTTTCAAAAGGTCGACTCGAGAAATCATAGGAAAATTCCGAAACCTATACCAAGACAATCCTTACAAAAGCTCAACCAAATCCCAATCCCAAAACCCCGGAAAATTCTTCCGAAACTGATGGAAATGCTTTTATACGACAAATTCGAAACGTTAGAAATGGACTTTAGTCTTGACGAGACTGACGATCCATATCTTTTCTCAATCGACAACCCATGTATGATAAAATGGTATAAAAAAGAGGAATTAAAGAGAAAAATGAAAGAACGCGTAACAAGTTCGGAAAATTGGTGAATGCAGGAAAATTCGCAAAAATGGAGAAACGATGCGAGTGCGAAAGTATCGCAAAATTTAGGATCGGAAAAAATTATGACGACTGGAAATAAATTTCGTAGACTCTAGATACGAAATGGAAATTTTTATAAAAATTATGCGTCAATTATGACATTTCACGAAAAGCAAATGTAAAATAATTGAAGAAATCAAATAGACTTTTATTTTTTATGAAATTAATAAGAAAATTCTTTTTTTATTGTCTTTTACAGGAAATATTGAAAACATAAAGAGAAAGCTCAAATGGATTGATACGAGCTAACGTCAACTGGAGCCAACTGGGATATACGTCAAAAGGAGCTGAAGGAACTGCTGGAAAATGGTCTTGCAGAAAATTCAAGAAAATTAGCGGAAAATTTTGTAAGGCGTTACACTTCGTCCCGTTTAGGGGAAGGGGGGTGTAACGTGACGTTACATAATTTCTCGCGTCTGCTGAGAATTGGGCGATTGACCCCGGAAATGACCGAAGATTTCCAAGGGTGTCAATCGCCAAATCCTCAAGGTAGACGCGACACTTGTCAATTGCTTTCGTTCTGAATTCTGATGTACCTCGGTCCCCCGTTTCACTATTAGTTTCCCCCCAATTATAAATTGTGTCTCCGCTCATAGTGACTTCCAGGATTGTTAATAATCACACTTATGCGTAAGTTAAATAAACATTTCATTTTAGTTAACTTCTCGCCTTTTATTCTCCTTCCTTCCCCCTTTTCCCTTAATTATAATTGGAAATCCGGGCCTCCAATACTATATAAACAGGTTTTTTTGCACTTTTAGGTTAAAATATCTCGAAAACCCGACGTGCAGGGTCTATTTTGAGCCTGGATTCGGATTCAGCATGTCAAAAACCTTCGGAAAAGTATTGTCTGATTCTTGAAAAGTAAATTGAACAAAATTTTGTAGGCCTGTGTAATTAGAGGGACTCAAAATGCATAATCTACCTTTCTCTATGTATACTGTATCCAACTTTTTTTTCTGCGTAAATTGAATCTATAGATTTAATTTGTCAGAAATGTGATTTTTGGGACATTTACTCCCACTTTTCTCAAAATCCTGATGTGATGGGAGGTTTTCATTGTCAACGACACCGAAATTTTCTTTTTATTTGTAGGCTAGTATAATAATTACGTCATCCTGATGTGGGTTCGATATTCTCCTACTTTACCATATAGTACATAAAATTTTAAAAAAACTTTTGAAAAAATTAAAGCGCATTTTGACGTCTAAGAAATTAGCAATATCATTTAACTTTTAACAAAAAAAAAGAAAATATGTGCTCAACTGTGCCACAAAAATTTTTTTAAAATAAAATTAGAGATATAAATTGAAAAAAACATTTTTAAGACCCAAAAATGTCAAATACATGAATCACAAAACACCCGTGTAGAAATTTCGCTAGGGCCCAGATCAGGGACAGATCGGGCCTTTCCTATTAGGGAATGAAACACACGGCCGGACATGGCCCTGATTAGGAAATCAACATTTGATCGTCGCCCCGATCTGGCCCAGGTCGGGCCGTGTGTTTTATTCCCTAATATGGCCGTAGTATGGAAATTTCTACACGGGCATTAGTGATTCCACAAATTTATAATTTTAATACTAACAAACATTAATTTATTGTCAGAAATTTGCAAAAATTACTTTTTTAAAAAATAAATTTCGTGGTAAATAATTGTAATTATAGCTAGCAGAAAAATACGTGGGAGGCTGGGGCTGAATGTTAAATTTTGCATAAATGTTATTTTTAGGCAATAAATCCGCTTAGATGCAAATATGTATATGAGGCATTTCACGTCAGAAATATCACGATTTGCAAAGGGTATGCCGATTTTCGCACAACTTCGTGGGATTATAGTTCTATATAAGAGACTTCTTTCCCCCAAATTTAAAAAAAAATTCAAAATTGTTGAATTTTAATATTAATTTTATAAAATTTTGAATATCTCGGAATATTGTTTATGGATTTTTACGAAATTTACACATCTATCAGGTAAAAGTATGTACTTTAAAATGCAAATAAAGTTAATAAAAAAATTAATTTTTAAATAAAAAAATTAAAAAAAGGTTTTTTAAACAATTTTTTGTTTATTTACTCCTCTCTGAAAAAAATGTTATTAATATATTTAGATTTCTTATGAATTCACCTTAAATTTCATAAAAAAGAATTGATGGAGACTCAACTAGCTCCGGAGATATTAAAGTTTTTGTAAAAAAAATAGTCATAGTTGCAGCAGCAATGCACGACTACGGTAACGTACTACGCGACTTGTGCAGTATGGTGCTATGGCGCGGCGACGCTTTTTTTACAAAAACTTTAATATCTCCGGAACTAGTTGAGTCTCTATCAATTTTTTTTATGAAATTAAAGGTGAATTTATAAGGAATCCAAATATGTTAATAACATTTTTCTCAGAGAGGAGTAAATAAACAAAAAATTGACCGTGTGGAAAAATTTTAGGGCGCTGACCAAGCGCTTAATAGACTGTCTAACGTCTTTCTAGACCCAGGGCAGACGGTCTTGTCGAGTGGCTGTTCAGAATTGAAACGAAACTTCCACGCTATCGTCTAGAATAGACCAGCGTTTCTGGTCTGATCAGCAGTGCTAGTAAGTTCTAATCTACGTCTATTAAAAATTTCTCATTATATGCTATGACAACTATTCTTAGAATGATAAAACTTAATTATATTTGAAATAATTTTGATGACTTTTTTTTACATAAAAAGTATAAAAAATATTTTAATTTTCTGTATTTTTCACTTCAACTTTCTTTAAGCGAAAGGCTTTGTGTCCCTCCCAATCTTTGGCATTGGAGATATAGTAGTCTTTTTGTAAAATAAAATTTACTGCAAATCAAAACCAGATGAAACTAGCAGTCCTACTCAGCACCAATCTTTAGGCGTCAACCACAAATTAATGAAATTAATAAATAAAAACTTACTAAATTTGCTATTTAGTGTACAATTTATTCTCAAATAATAATATTCGATGGTTTTTTAAATCATTAAGTATTACTAAATTTGAAAGAGAGGCATATTTGTAGGTGACGCCTAAACATTGATGCTGAGTACGACTGCTAGCTTCAGCCGACTAGTCAAAACACATAGAAACACATCAAAATCTATTTTTTCAGTGCACATTTAAAATTAAATTATACAGAAAACAGCAACAACATAGCACATTATTATTCACATAAAACAGAAACCACAACGAATACTAAAATCCACAAAGAAAATGCACCATACGCTGACTGATCTAACGACGCCAAACGACGCGACGCCATTAGGCGCCATGTTAATTAACAGCTGGGCATACAGCGACGCATGCGCATATAAAATCCTAGACCAAATCTAGACGGTCTTTATAACACCGTACTAGGCGGACATATTTGACTTAAATTTTTTCTAATAAGCCCATCTGTTAAGTCACTGATTCGGGACTTGATGGACCGTCTAGAATTAGACGGACTTGATGATTGCTAATCGGGAAATCATTGGACAATATTTTTCCACACGGGTGTTTGAAAAAACTTTTTTCAATTTTTTTATTTAAAAATTAATTTTTTTTATTAACTTTATTTGCATTTTAAAGTACATACTTTTACCTGAAAGATGTGTAAATTTCGTAAAAATCCCTAAACAATATTCCGAGATATTCAAAATTTTATAAAATTAATATTAAAATTCAAAATGGCGTATCTTCAACAATTTTGAATTTTTTTTTAAATTTGGGGGAAAGAAGTCTCTTATATAGAACTATAATCCCACGAAGTTTTGCGAAAATCGGCCTACCCTTTGCAAATCGTGATATTTCTGACGTGAAATGCCTCATATATCAATATTGTAGGGCAACTACTTTCTGCTCTAGGTGTTAAGTAGTATATAAGCAGGGTTGCTACAATGTCTGGAAACCTGGAAAACCTGGAAATGTCAGGGAATTTTATTTTGTATGGAAAAGTCAGGGAATAGTCAGGGAAAAATGAGAAAACACCTGGAAAATAATTTTCTTTTAAAATTATGTAAAAATAATTTATTTGATAATAAAAAATCAGTCACTGATTTAAATAAAGTATGTAAATAAATTTTAAAAAATTATGGAATCAATAGAAATTTTGTGAAATTCAACTGAAAATAGTTAAATTTGTTAAAGAATTTCATTAGAAACTTTTTAACAAATAGAATTTTCAAAGTATTTTAATTTAATAATTGATAAATAATTGAATTTTATAAAGAGTCACATTCTAATGTATTCGTTATTTAGTGTCAAAATTCATAATTTAAATTTTTATTGGTTAATTTTAAACAAACACACGCTTAAAATTTTTTAATAAAATTGGATTTTTGCAAATTTTTTTTGAAAATTTTGAAAAATAAGATTTTTTAAATTTTTTAATTCTATTGTTTCAAGATATTTGAATTTTTATAAACAAAAAATTCAAAATTTTTGAATTAATTGAAATTTCTTTACGTTTAATTTTATTTATTGAAAATAATTTAATTTCTTTTAAAAAATTTTATTTAAATTATATTATTATGTTATTATTCAATAATTATGATTATTAAACTTCTCTTAAATTTTTATAATTTTAAATTTCTGAATGATCAAATAAATGATATTTATTTATTTCTTGAGCAAATTAAATTTTTATTACACAGGATAAAATCAGTCTGACTCCGTTTACACTTTAAATTCAACCTCGAAATTAGGCTGAATGTAAGACTTTTTATTTATTTATTCACTAATTAATTATTTTTATTTATTTACTTATTAAATAAATAATTATTTATTAGGTACTGCTTAGTATTGTCAAAAATTTTAATAAAATTCTTCGCAAGAATTAAATTATATTCATAAATAATAGCATTCTTTGGAAGGATTTAATTACTTTCATAAAAAGTATAGTCAAATTCCTTGCAGAAAATCAATTATTATCAATATAATTTTAATAAAATTGAAAAATAAATTTTTTAATTATAATTATAAACAGACAAGATTATTTTTTAAAAAGTTAAAAAAATTCTTTCTAACTTAATTATTTTCCAAATTTTTAATTAAAATTATTAAAAAAACATTATTTTTAAAAATTTCAAGAAATTCGTCAAAAGAATTTAATTATTCATAAAAAATAAAAAAAATTTTAAAGCCATTTGTAGATTTAAATAATAAACACCCTGAAAACCATAAAATTTTGAAATATTTTATTTTCGCCAATGAAAAAATGTTTAAAACTGAGTTATTTTTCTAGAAGTGATTAATATAACAATAAAATATGCTATGTTTGCATAAATTTTGCTTTTTAATTAATTACTTTTTATATAAATCACACTTATAATGTGTAAAGGTTTGAGACCTGGAAAACCTGGAAAAGTCAGGGAATTTCATTCGAGAAAAATTGTAGCAACCCTGATAAGTTAAAGTATGCGTAAAACAAGTAATTTAGTTAATAAAACATCTGTTTTTATTTAATAATAGCTTTAGAACAGTTATAGAGTTAATAAATAAAAATTCCAAAATAAGAAAAAATGGGTTTATTTCACGTAAGCGGTCTCGTTTTTTCACAGTTGAAAAAGTAAAGATACTTTACAGAATAACTAGATGAATTCTAGAAAATATTGATCAATAACCTACATAGAAAAAAATATATTTTCGGTACTGCCATAATTATGGCCAATTCTCACATATTATATTGGTGGATATGGAACAGCCATACGCAGTGTAGAACAGCCATATGGGTTAATCCATAGAACCAGTCGATTTCATGTTACTGACAAATCTTTTTGTTTTTAAAGTATTCTATTAATTAGGGGAGGGTAGGCTACATTGAACCGGGTATTTTATAAAGTCCAAGAACTAATTAAATTTTACAAATTTCGATCAGGTTTTTGTATCAAAATTAAGCTGAAGTACTCCTTTAGTTAATACACACCCGGTAAAAAGGCTTGAATAAAAAGGTATTAAAAATTATTTCATCATCAATAAAAAGAAGAAAATTTTAAATACTTCTGAATTCCTTTTTTGTCCGCTAAATTTAATACTTCTATTAAGTCAAATTCTACTATAAAATGAATCCTTTTCAATGCCCAAAGTTTACAATATTAGAATGAATACTTTTTAATCACTTAAAGTGGAATAAATTTGATCTATCTAATGCCTTTTAATTCCTTGTAAATCAAATGCTTGCTGATGACAAAACAAAAATTAACCAATCAAAATCCAAGTTACTTGAGAAAAGAATGAAAAAAGAAAAGAAAATGGCTCTGTTTATTGACAGTTGTAATGTACTTGACTTTGTAACTAGTGATAAATGGCGTCAACTGCGACTGTCCACGTACATATAATCGGGTGCAAATAAAATCCCACATAGCACCGAGAATTTTTCTAAACTGTCTAAACTAGACAGGATCTAGCCCAGCGAGGTTATAAATATTGCGTAGTAAAAGTCATGGAGAATGTGAGATGATTTGAATATCCGTATAATAAGGAAATATTGAATATCAAACTTGAGCAAAAATTTTAAGGCCAACGCAGAATAGATCTGTAACCGGAATCGCAATCGTAACCGTAAGCGTAAGAATGAGTTTGAGAAGGATAAACAATATACCTATCCTTCTTTAACTCATTCTTACGGTTACGCTTACGATTGCGGTTCCGGTTACAGATCTATTCTGCGTTGGCCTTTACTGTGAATAATAACTTGACATAATCAGGCAATATTGTATCAATGTTGCATGCAATATTCGCCCAATTATTAAATTTTCGTCTGCAAATATAAACTGAAGGCCAACGCAGAATAGATCTGTAACCGGAACCGCAATCGTAAGCGTAACCGTAAGAATGAGTTAAAGAAGGATAGGTATATTGTTCATCCTTCTCTAACTCATTCTTACACTTACGGTTACGATTGCGGTACCGGTTACAGATCTATTCTGCGTTGGCCTTGAGCGATTTACTGTCAAGTTTCAAGAAATTTTTGGTGCTGTGTGATTTTTATGTAAATCACGTATAATGTAAAACTTTTATTAAAACTTTATTTAATTTTAATTATTACTTTCCTTTATTTCACTTACTCATAAAAAATTGACTTCCTGAGCATCACATTTTCCATAAATACCTATATTTTAAATTGAATACCTTTCTACACCTAACCTAAAATTATGTGCTTTTCAATTCCTTTTTTATACCTTGGTCCCCTTGGTCAACGTTTATGTGACGATATTAAAGGGAGTTAAAAATCTTTCATTTGTATACTTTCATTTGGAATTCAAAACTCAGGACAAAAAAGGAATTAAAAGGAATTCAATTTTTTCAGTACTTTTTAATGCAAGCCTTTTTACCGGGCACGTTACAAAAACAAATTATTATGATTAAATAATTAAATTTAATTTTTTTCTGCCAAGTTACACTTTTCTAATTTTGAAGGATCTGTGTCTACATTGAACCACCTCTAATAAAATACTACAATTTACTTCAAAAATAATATTTCCACTTACACATTGTGAAAATCTTATTTTTTACTCAATAAAATGGAAAATTATTGTTAAATAGTTATTATTTGTTAATATAGGAGATTAATATATTTCAATGTCAGGTTAGGTAGCAAAAGTGACAGTTTAAGTTTATCACGTTGACAATTGTGATAAACGCATGTCTTCCAGTATTTTTTTTTACTAATTAGTAAAGCAGACAACTTTACAACTCTTAACCCTTAAACCGCACACTTCCGAATCCATCCTTAAACCGCACACTAGGTGTGCGACACCCGGGGACTTTAAAGTGTGTTCTCCAAGCTGGAAAAGGATATTATGTTTCAGAAAAATTATCTTATGTAGCTCAGTACATCTATTTTGAAGGACAATAAGTTTCATAATGATTTATTTAATCTTAATAATTAAAAAAATGTTTTTTAAAACTACTGAAATCACCTTAAACCGAAAACTGGGTATCAGCCACCCAGAAATTTTTTGCTGTTAACTTCATAAAGTTATCAAATACACAAAGACACTTGGGAGACTAATGTCCCTCATGGAAGATAAAAAGTACACAATGTATCGTGCAATAACGACATATGTTCAATTTTTACGACTTTAAACGAGATATTAGAGTAAAAAGCTAGAATATGGGTGTCGCACACCCAGGGTGCGGTTTAAGGGTTAAAATTGAAAATTCTTTGCTTTTTCGGGTGGTTCAATGATGCCGCACTCACTGTATTCACATGATATTCACAACAAAAATTGTTTATAATAAATTTATGTAAGAGTTAAAATTCTTTATTACATCGGAATATTGAAGTTGACACCCTAAGCGAAATAAACCACAAGTTTACTAATTTTTAAAACTTCCTATTTCAATAAAAAAACGTCATTATAATTCCACCAAATTTTTTGTTTTGTACGTGAAAAACAGTTTTTTAGTATTTCTTTATAAATAATAAACCTACGTGCCCGAAATTTTTGGACATAGTTTGTTTCAGTAAAACTAACTTATATATTAAATAAGAAAAAATTTCACTCAGTCATTTCTCAGAAAATTGAAGTGGTTCACTGTTGACGCTGGTACAATGTAGGCTACTCTCCCCTATTTTCATATTTTTATTAGTTTAAAAAAGCTGTAAGAATCTATTGAACTATGAAAATTAAATAAATTTTAGCCTACTTGCCTTATATAAATAAAAAAACAAAAAATTATTTAAAACATGAAATTTGCAGTGTTACTCTAGGTACAAGTTTCTGTTCTTATGGGCATAACTTTTTTGGCAAGCAAAGAATCAATTCTAAACGATAGTGAATTAAACTTCACTTTTTGTAGAATATATTGAAGGCTAAAAAAAATTTGTGCTCTTAATTATAAAGAAATTGTAGTACTTGAAAATAGCGTTACCCATTCTTTTTGAATAATAAAATTTATGGAAACTTTGTATTATAACTTTCGTGGCGATTAATCAATTAAAATGTTTTACAATTATTACACTTATTCGTCTTGAACAGACGAATCAATCTTGGCATTGTAAAATAGTGTGCCTTTAGAACACATCTACAGATCAAAATAAAATGAATTGAAAACGTGCGTGATTATTAAAAAGCGTTATTATAATTCTTATTTTCAAATGCCAAATTATATCTCTAATTTATAATGTCATAAAATTATGAATAACAAACAATTTTTCATTATTAATTAATTTAGTTGATTATGAACGTATCAGTCAATGTGAAAAATTGAATAACTTTTCATTTGTTATTTTTTTAAACTTGCGTCATAATTAAAATAATTAAACTTATAGAATTAAAAAAATAGATGCCAAAATGATGTTAATATTAATTAATTATTATATTAACTATAAATATGTTAATATTAATTCTCTGACAGAAATAATTATAATGAATAATAAACATAAATAATAAAATTATTGATGTTTTGCACATGTTACAAAAATATATATAGAAAACAAAAGAAAAAAGAAATACACATTTTAAATTATATTTTCGTTTTTGGCTTTTATCTCGCACGGCATTAAATTGAAATTAATCACGCAAGAAGATAATTGTTCTAAAATAAATTTTGAAAAAAAATGAATCATAAATGAGGGGTGCGCTTTCAATTTAAAAATTTTCATTTTTATAAGTGAATATCGACCAATTCCGTGGATTTACCCATATCTATGTGAGAGACAGTTATATGTATGTGAAGAACACCAATACTGTATTCTAAGAATAGCAATACAGTATTGCTGTTTCAGCTATACGTCCTAACCATACTTATTACTTATTCATATATTACGACAGAAATTTAAAAGCTGGAACTTTATGTTATTTAAATGCACAGGTAAATGAAAGTACTACTTTTATGATGTTCCATTAAAATTTCAAAGTTTTTACAAAAGATAATATAAATAATCTATTATTTGTAAACATTAATATAATTTTCAATTAAAAAAAGTAAATTGAAATAAAATAACTTTCTTAAATACAAAAATCAAGCCTAAATAAATAATAATAAATAGAAATAAAAATATTTGAGATTACTCCAATTACAATAAAAATTTGAAATAACCTTACTATTTTTGAACCTCAAAACAATATAAAATTAAGTTCTTAAAATCTGTTGAAAAACTCTTTCTATTGTATATTAAACAAGTTGTTCATTTTATGACCATTTAGCTTCCTCAATATATAAATAGAAATTCGTGATGTAATTTACGTACAAAATTTTAGCAAACTCCATCTAAACATATGTATAAAATTAAATTTAGAGGCGCATGAAAGGTCTCTAATTTTTATTTTCCGAATCTTTATTTTATCGAAATTCTTTTTATCTAATAAGAATTAATTATAATTTCTTTTAATCGAAAGAATAATTGTCAAAAACATTATTTTTTTTATAAGACTAATCAACAGAATGTTTAATACTGCAAAAGAAAATTTTTTATAATATTCAAATAACTGAATTATCATTTCTAAAAATTATTATTTTTTTTATTTGTTATTTACATTAATATTTTTATTTTCGAAATGTCAATTTTGATAAATATTATTTTATAGATTTGTTAATAACAATAATAATTATATTCCCGAATTATTATTCAATATAATTCAAATATTACCGAATTACCAATTCTTAAAAAATTTATTATTCCTAATAATATTTTCTTAATATGTGTAAATGTTCTAAATTCTAAAGTCTCTAAATTTTATTTTATCGAAATATCATTTGTTATAAAACTTTTTTCTTATAAATGTTTTTCAAAATAATTTTCACTTTTTCGAATTAACATTACTCATAATTTTCTTTACTTCTAATCATTCTTCTTTATAATTACTATCCCTATATTAAAGAACCAGTAGAACCGGGTAGAATCAGGAGCCTACTTGCTTTAAGTTGGTTATTGTCACGTAAGTTCCAATTTCAAACCAGTAGATAAGTATTTTCAGCTGGTTTGAATTTGGAATGTCAAGTTCAAAATGAACTGGTCTCAGTTTGAACATTACAGTCAACCGGAAATTCCAAATAGGTTACATTGTACAACATGAACTTGTTTCAACTTGGATATCGATTCACAATTGGAAATCCAAGGTGGTTACAATTGAACAGATAGTTTTGAAAAAAAAATATTTGTGGAAAAAATAATAAAAAATTCTTATGACCATTAATAACTTTATATTCTTAGCACGCTCCAAACATACAAACATTTTAATTAAACTGGAAGAATTAAATTAAAACTTGAACCCTATGGGAATCGAACTCCGTACGTATGACCTATCTATCTAAACGCTTAACGACCGCGGCTACCGAATCGACGTGAGAAATATTTTTCGACCTGTCTATATAAACTGCAACTTTGGAAAACGTAAGTTTATGTAAAATATTATAATTTTTGTAAGTACCTATAAAAATACAAGCAGAAATTAAAATATTTTTAGAGATTTGCAAATATATGCTATTATGTAAAAAATTTTAATTAAATATTTAATACATTTTTGCTCAAATGTCATTTGACCGCTTTGTAATTTTTTGCAAAAAATAACATTAAGCGAAATAAAAAACTGAAAATTCGTAAAAATTAAAATTCCCAAAATGACTATACCAGACCAGCTCAACTGTGTTAAAAAAATTTCATTGATTTTCTAAAATGTTAAAACTTTTATGAATACCAAAATTTTTTTGGGGGGTTTCAAGAAGAGACTACTGAGTATACTTCCTATAAGTTTCATTGCAACAGGAGCGGTCGAACACATAAATAATTAAAATTGTTTATAAAATTGTTATTAAAAATACGGAATTTTTAAATTTACAATCATGCAAATATTTTCTATTAAAAGAGTGTAAACAATGTTGTGTAAATAGTGTAAGTTTCATTAATTTATTGTAAACGGCTTTTGAGGCTTTTGAGTTATTAATTTTTTTTAAATTTTGTAATATTTTGTTAATGCAAAAAATATAACAAAAATTTAAAATTTTAAAAAAACGGTTAAAAGTGTTTTATTGTTTTGTTGTGAACTACAAATTTTTATAAAATTTCAAAATTCACAAAATTACAAATAGCTAACAGTAACAAATTCATAAAAATATCAATTCGAGAAATGCAAATTCGCAAAAATAAAATTAGCAAAACAACAATTAGCAAAAATAATGATACACAACAAAGCAGTTTCGCAAAAAATAACAATTAGCAAAAGTATATCTAACAATTTGTAAAACTTTCAATTGCGAAGAATGCAAGTTTGCAAAAATAACAAATTTGCAAAATAACAGTAAACTAAAATAAATATTTGTAAAAATGTAAATTTGCAAAAATAACAATTGGCGTAAATGACAATTTAATGAATTCCAATTCGCGATTAATCAAACTCTTTAAATTTGAACTTGAAATTCCAAATAGAGAATGCATCCCCGATTCAAATTAAACCAAGATGACATTAATCCTTCACTGTGCTATATAAATTTGGAGTTGGAAATTCCAAACTCAAGCTTGTTGATTTTTAATTTGACAGGACAAGTGAAATGTAGTATTCGAGAATCCAAATTGAACCAAGTAGATAATTGAACTTAATTTTTATATTTGGAAATGCAAGCTGATACTTGTAGTACGTGCGAACTTGGAAATACAAGTAGAAATGATAACATTGGAAATCCATGTTAAAACAAGTCGAAACAAAAATTGAAGAGGACAATCCAAGATAGAACCATTTCAATTTTATCTTGGATATCCGTTTCAGTTACATAAATAGGATTTCCAAGTTAAAACCAGTAGAATTGCTACACGGAAAAGTTTTTCAATTTGGAAAGCAAGTTGACACCAGTAGATCCATGTTCAATTTCTACTGGTCTCAACTGGTTCTTTAATATAGGGATATTTTCTAACATATATTTCTTCTAACTATAACTTTACCGAATTGTCACTTCTCATAATTATTATTATATCGAAATATTATTTTTCAAAATTTTTGTAATATCTAATAATTTTTTATACAGATTTTTTTATTGTATGATAACCAGTTTTTATAATTTTATTTTATTCGAATAATTATTTCGTATAATTTTTTTCTTACCAAAATTATATTTTAAATAATTTTTTTTAGTCGATTTTTTATTTTTCCTAATATTCATTTTTCCAAACAATTCTTTTTTATAATTTTTATATTTCCTAATTCGTATTTTACATAACATACATTTTTTCAAAGATTTAAATTCTCTAATTTATTATTTTCCTAACCTATAAATGTCATAATAAGAATTGCACCGAATAGTTATTTCACATACAAAATATCCGGTTTCGACGTTTCCCATCTCTGAAGAATATGGCGCCAAATTTGAAAAAAGGTTATTATTTTATTATTTAAAAATTATTAATTATTACAAATATTGTTTAAAACTATTTAACTACGCTAAATATCATTAGGGAAATTGTTTTAAACAATATTTGTAATAATTAATAATTGTTATATAATAAAATAATAACCTTTTTTCAAATTTGGCGCCATATTCTTCAGAGATGGGAAACGTCGAAACCGGATATTTTGTATGTGAAATAACTATTCGGTGCAATTCTTATTATGACATTTATAGGTTACCCCAGTAGCACGTAATATTACAGCGATATTGAGAACATTGCCTTAACATTACGAATATTCCCTGAATGTCGTGGCATATTGCTGGAATGTTCCCAATATTACGTGCTACTTGGGTAGGAAAATAATAAATTAGAGAATTTAAATCTTAGAAAAAATGTATGTGATGTAAAATACGAATTAGGAAATATAAAAATTATAAAAAAGAATTGTTTGGAAAAATGAATATTAGGAAAAATAAAAAATTGATTAAAAAAAATTATTTAAAATATAATTTCGGTAAGAAAAAAATTATACGAAATAATTATTCAAATAAAATAAAATTATAAAAACTGGTTATTATACATTAAAAAAAATTGTATAAAAATTATTAGATATTAAAAAAATTTTGAAAAATAATATTTCGATATAATAATAATTATGAGAAGTGACAATTCGGTAAAATTATAGTTAGAAGAAATATATGTTAGAAAATATAGTAATTATAAAGAAGAATGATTAGAAGTAAAGAAAATTATGAGTAATGTTAATTCGAAAAAGTTAATATTATTTTGAAAAACATTTATAAGAAAAAAGTTTTATAACAAATGATATTTCGATAAAATAAAATTTAGAGACTTTAGAATTTAGAACATTTACACATATTAAGAAAATATTATTAGGAACAATAAATTTTTTAAGAATTGGTAATTCGGTAATATTTGAATTATATTGAATAATAATTCGGGAATATAATTATTATTGTTATTAACAAATCTATAAAATAATATTTATCAAAATTGACATTTCGAAAATAAAAATATTAGTGTAAATAAGAAATATAAAAAATAATAATTTTTAGAAATGATAATTCAGTTATTTGAAGATTATAAAAAACTTTCTTTCGCAGTATTAAACATTCTGTTAATTAGTCATTCAAAAAAATAATGTTTTTGATAATTATTCTTTCGATTAAAAGAAATTATAATTAATTCTTATTAGATAAAAAGAATTTCGATAAAATAAAGATTCGGAAAATAAAAATTGGAGACTTTTCATGCTCCTCTAAATTTATCCCATAGAATCGGTAACATAGAATCGTTAAAATTTATACTTTTATATGCTAATTGCTTCTTTTTTATGATAGAATAATTATTTCAAAATATTAATATTAATATTTAATAAATTATGAAAAAAAATACAAAATTTGAATTTTTTGTGTAAAAGAAAAATATGTATTAATTTTATAAATTTTGATAAAATATATATTTTGTATACATAAATCGATTCGTTTTATTGTCAGGAATGTAATTTTGAGAATAATTAATAAAAATATTAACAAATAAAAAAATTATTTCAAAAAATACAAAAAAATTTTTTTTCTGAATTTTAAAAAAATTGTAAAAAAAAAATTTTGTAGATATTTTCGAAAACCCTTGCGTCAGATTTTAGGTATTAATGACTGCAATAAACCTGCAAAATTTCAGAACAATGCATTAAAATTTGTCTAAGATAATTTGTACACAATATTTGTGACATACATACACACATACATACATACATACATACATACATACATACATACATACATACATACATACATACATACATACATACATACATACATACATACATACATACATACATACATACATACATACACACACATACATCTGGACATTTGCTTAGAATTGAATATACATGGGTGATTAAATTTAAAATGTCATTTTCATGTCCTGCCCAAAAATCTGGAATACTAGTTCATATATAAAAGTTTTTGAAGTCAATTAATTTTCTTAATCACTCCTTCTACTTAAATTAATAATTCTTAGTAGCTAGAAATTCTCTGAAAAAATTTGGCAGAAGAATTAGAAGCAAAATGTCAGTGGTGTCCCCTGTCCGCACTTAAGAAATCAGAACTTTACCTAATAATAAAAATTTTGATTCTCACATTTTTAGTACCAGAAAAATTATTTTGTACAGCTAAGAGTCTATATTTTTATATAGTAATTGTGCTAGCAGAATTATTTTGATCCAGTGCTAGAAAAAAAATCAAAATCGCCTGTCCGTAAGTTTCATATTTTTAAGTAATTATCGCAAATTTTCAATATCATGCCTGATATTTAAATAACCTAGTGCAGATAATTGCCTTATTAAGCGTTAATAGTATTGGTAATATGTATAGCTTCTTAAAGAAAAAACATTACAACATTCTATCACATCTATAACTTGTACGGTTGGTGACAGAAAGCAAGTATCAGTTTGTCGAGCACACCATGTCAGTGGTGTCCCCATCAAAAAATTGTTAATAATATTAATATTTTTTAAATATTATTGTATCTCGTTTTCAGGTATTACACGTACTTTAAAAACCGCACCGACTTTAACTTAAAAATAAAGTCTTTCTTTTTCGAAAATGAGAAATGAAGCAAAATAACAGTGGTGTCCCTTGTCAGTGGTGTCCCCTCAAAATTCTGTTTCTTGCAGCTTATTATTTTATTTTTAATAAATTTGTGTTAAATTTACTCCTTATATGCAGTTAATGACGATTTGATACTGGATTGTAATTTATAAGCTGATTTTATTCTCACTATTCAAAAAAAATTATCAGTGAAATCTTTCAAAAATGTCAGTGGTGTCCCTCAATGTTCATATGTCTTTTTGGTCTTCAAAAGTATATTAATTTATGGCAGAACTCATTACAAATATTTTTAAGTCATGTTAAAACATTCATTATTGTAATTTAAATTATTTTCACTTTTTAAAGTTGTAAGAATTTATTTTAGAAAAGAATAAACGAAAACAGAAAATTTCTTAACATTTCTGCCTATCGTTTTTCACCTGGTGAAAATTAAAATTTGCTTCCACCTGCTCGACCACTATTATTTTTGTCCATCATATATTCTAGTCAACCAAAATAGAGTATCGTTAAGTTCAAAATCCAACATCGAAAAATCAAAGTTAGTAGGATCAAAAATGACATTTTAAATTTAATCACCCACATATGTTCTAAATGAAAATGAGTCCATATAACCTTCTTTTGAAAAATTGAAAATCATCACGAATGCAAAGCTTCCTCATGAAGAAGCAAAATTAAATAATTTTGTAAGTTCTTAAAATAGTTAAAGTATATTAAAAGAACAGATATAATAAATACAATTAATTTTTATTAATTGCTTGGTAATAATTACATACGAAATTTTTTTGCTCTTTCCTCACTCGGCTGCGATTTCTACTAATTTGATCCATAGAATAGAAATAGAAATCAAAGTGGAAAGAAAATCAAGTACTTAAAAAAATAAAGTTTAAATTTAAAAATTAAAAATCATGGAAAAGAAATCAAGTAGATACTTGCCATTATCAACATTAAAAAGGTTAAGTAAAATCTAATTTGTTTTTTTAAATGACTTATTGTCTAGAACCACTAGATATAACAAGAAAAGTAACTACATTGAATTGCGTTTTTTAAATAACTTGAAAATCAATACAGTTGACGTTTGTTTTTCTGTCAAAAATTATTTTGTCTACAATTACTAGATAGAATATTAAAAATTTGTAGATAGATTCGCGTTAACAGTGGAACTTGGTTTTACCAGTATAGAAACTTTAAAAACTCTAATCTAATCTAACAACCGAGATCGAGCTGGATTTTCCTAAGGGGCCGTCCATAAATTACGTAAGTCACTTTTTTGGAAAATTTGATCACCCACCCCCCTTTGTAAGATTTTTAACATATGTTAGCGCTATTTTTCTACGGTTCGTAAGATTTAGTAGACCCACCCCTCCCCCAAAATGTCTTACGTAATTTATGGACGACCCCTAAAGAGGGGAAAGTAAGCACCTAGATTAGAAAACTCATTGTACCAGACTCCAGCTCGCGCGTTTATATCAACCCCTTTAGAGTTCTGTTCTTCTCCAGAAGTCCAGTATCTCTTCTATCGATAAGTTGCTCACCTGCTTAGGGTCAATAATTGCTTGACCTCAACTAGATAGCCTGATCCTAGCTAACGCTGGGCATTCAGATAATATGTGAGTCGAAGTTTCGTTACTTTTCTCACACAATCTGCACATAGGTGAAACTTGTCTACCTATTCTATGCTGATGGTAATTCAATAGTCCATGACCTGTAAGCAGACAAAATACGGTTCTAACTCTGATCTTATTGAGTTTTAGGAGATCGCTCGCTCGCCTCTTGTTGAGTACTAGCCCCAACAGAGTTTTCGCTTGCCTTCCCACCCCAATGCCCGCCAAATACTTCTCATGTTCTTTTTGACCCCACCTTTCTATGGCTCCCTTAACCAAGCACGGCATTATTGCCACTGCTGGTTCAGAACCTATAAATGCCGACTCGGAACTGATTTTCGCCAAGACGTCTACTCTTTCATTACCCTTGATTCCCGAGTGTCCCGGTACCCAAATCAATGAAAGTTTATTTGCTGAACCCAATTCATCTAGTACGCTACGGCATTTCCAGACGGATTTTTCAGAGCCCCTAAGGCCGCCTGACTATCCACACAAATACTAATCCTCTTGCCCTTTGTTCCGTTTTGAATGGACATTTGGGAGCAAGTTAAAATAGCACAGACCTCAGCCTGCCAGACCGTGTCATTTTGTCCAAGTAACTCAGCCACTTTAATGCAGCAAGTTTTTCGATAGATTCCGAAGCCTGCACCGCACAGTGGGCCAGGATCGTCGATTTTTGGCCAAAAATCATTATTTAAAAGAGAACAAGATATTTACGAATAACAAGTATGCTACCTACAGTTTTTTAGGTCGCTGATTACGAATCTGAAGTCAGATTTTCAAAATTCAAAATGGCGGATCCAATATGGCGGACATAAATTTTTTTATATGAATCAATTTTAATGAAGCATAAGTATCTAAAGGTTTTTTGGGTCGCTGATTACGAATCTGAAGTCAGATTTCAAAAATTCAAAATGGCGGATTCAATATAGCGGACATAAAAATTTTAAAATTAATAAATTTGAATTAAACATAGGTATCTATGGGTTTTTTGGGTCGCTGATTACAAATCTGATGTCAGATTTTAAAAATTCAAAACGGTGGATCCAAAATGGCGGACATACAATTTTTAAAATTAATCGATTTTTATGAAACTTTGTGTCTAGGGGTTTTTTAGGTCGCTGATTACGAATCTGATGTAAGAATTCAAGTGGATTTTAGATTAGGTGAGATTCGCCTACAATTTTTTGCTTGGGAGTTTTTAAGTTTGGTGATTACAAAACTAGTGTCTATACAATTCAGAAAATAAAAAATTTTTCCTGTTATTAGCCTACAAAAATAAAAAGTACTGTAGTTTCCAGGATCTACTACGAGGAGGTTACAGGTAAAGATCCCATTTTGTATTTTTTTAAATTTTTAAAATTTTTTTGGTTTTTTTAGACCTGATGTTTACTTATAGGTATATAGTTTATCGCGTGGGTATATCAGGTGCGCATGTAGTCCTATTGGAGAATCTGCTTTTATTTCCATGGATCAGATAAACACTCAATTTCATATCTAAATCTGATTTCAGAATTAAAGTGCTCATTTTTACATTTTTAAAATCTGACAACAGATTCGTAATCAGCAACCCGAAAAACCTCTACATACCTATGTCTCATTGAAATTGATTAATTTAAAATTTTTTATGACCGCCATTTTGATTTCTTGAAATCTGACATCAGATTCGTAATCAGCGACCCAAAAAACCATAGAGTTATTGGCATAGAGTGCGCAAGCGACCAAAATGTTAGACAGCCATACGAAAAGTAGACCCATTTTCTTCCTTTCTCTAATAACGCATGCGCGATAGTAAAACAGCTGATGCATCGAAACAATTGTTGCTTGCATGCTGGCATTTAAAATTTTCTTTTATTTACGTGACAAATATAGTATATTGTGTTTCGACTCAGCAAAGTGCATGTTAACACATTGCTGAAGAGTGACACACGATATTTTATGCAAAAGCGGAGAGGTTTTCGAAAAAAAGAGGTTGTATATTTATTCAAAATAATGAAACTAAAAATCTTCTGAATTTCAAATATAATAGAAATTTCATAATAAATTTCCATTTATATAAATTTATGAAAATTATATATTTAATATTTAATTATATTTCCAAATTACAATTTTTCAAAACTATAGAATTTGTTTATCTGAATATTGAATTTATTTGTTTTAATGTAAAATCAAAAAGGAAAAAGGGTATTAAAGGCAATTAATGAGACATAACGAAGTATTTGTATGAAAAGTTATTTGTTTATTTAATATGTGTTAAAATTTATTAATATTTAATATTAAAATAATATGGATATAAGATAGGACTTTACATTACATATTTTGATAGTTGTGAACGTTAACAACACAATTGTTAAACACCATTTCATCTTTCGTCGCCACTGTAACCGATTGCAATGTAGACGCTATCTGACAGTTTTTTTCGAATTGAATTTCTTTGTTCACAGAGGTTGAAGCGTCAGGATTTTTATTTTCGTTTGAATTTAAGGCAGAAGCTAGAACATTACTAATTTTTTCTTTGTTATGAATCGAACCCTGAACATAACCTTGAGCAACTTTGTCTAATTGCCAACCTCCCAATTCTTTTAAATCTAACATCGTTCCTCCCTGATTAGAAAAAATAGTAGCCGCGGTACGCCGAATACAATGGCCAGTGTAAGTTTTCGGGTTTTCTAAATTTAAATACAAAGCCATTCGTGAGGGAATTGCTGCAATCCAGTGTTTTCCAATTACTTGGTTCTTGTATTTTCCCTGCTTGTAACTCAAGAAGAAGCGATCGAGTTTTGTGTTCGAAGGTCGAAGATTTTTGTATTTTTTGATGATTTCGACGTATTTTTCAGGAATAACAAAACTCCGTGCCTTGTTTACTTTGGTTTCTCGCAAAGTGACAACAATGAGGTTCCCTTCCTCTTTAAAGTCTCGAAGTTCCAGATCAGCTAATTCATGGCATCTACATGCCCCCATGAGTCCGATGACTACGGCAACCTTTAACATATTTATGAGAAATTTTATTACAACTATTCAAGAACTGATATGAGTCATTTTAATTAATTTTTTTAAGTCTAATTTAAATTTTAAAAAACTATTTTTTACTGTATTTTTTCACTACTGTTATTTTATATAAATATTTAAAAAATTTAGTAGTTTTTCATTATAAAAGTCACTAATTTTTATTTTAGACTAAAACATCACATAAAGTGAATTTTGATAGATCGAAATTGCATCGGTGAATTTGAGGTTATGTTTATGTAAAATTTAAGTTAAAAAACGTATTTTAACACATTAATAGAATTCTTACCTTCATAACGAGATACTCAACGTCTGGAGCTTCTGTTAGAAAACTTGATCTTTGTTAAATACTTCTGATTGTTTAGGCTCGAAACCGACATTTTCCTTTTTTAAAAAGGCAATCAAAGTTCCGTAAGAGTCAATACTTTGCTTCTCTTTGAGAAGCAGTGTTTTTTTAACATAGAGAATATTGACCACAAACTAGACGGTGCCATTTTTTCACTGAGAATTTTAAAATAGGCCAAGAGAGTATTTTCGGAACACGATGTCGTTTTATGTTCAGATTGCCATGATTTAAAATTGTTGTACGTATTTGTCCTTCGATTTAAAAGGTAGTAAATTCGCAGTGGCACTTTCTGCCTGTTCTTTTAAGTCGGGTGGTGTACAATTCATTGAATCGTTCGAATCCATCACAATTTTTGTAGCACAATGAGAAGAAACAAGGAAACTAATCACAAGACTCACGTATTGCCGGCGAGTACGATTGAACACGTTTTTGGTCTTAACTAGTAACGATACTATCGTTACTAGTTACGATACTTGGACATACTATACATTTGACAAACATCGGTCCTGTCTACTGCGCATGCACGAGAGGAGAGTGACGCGAGACTAACCAATATTACGCGTTTTAGATCTTGGAAGAGAACGGTAAACTACACTTTTACAGCCGTGGACGGTAAAACTCCCCACTACAATAAACCCCCACTTTGCAGCACCAAAACGAGGCAGAAATGATGCGAAAACCAACCGCTTTTGCATAAAATAATTTAAAAACATTTTTGGCAGGAAAAATGGTATTTTATATTAAGTTTACCTGCTTTCAATTTATATTCATCGAAATAAGCATCTCAAAATTAAAAATTCCAATTACTATAATATTATCGATACGACATCCAAACTAGAATCAAAAGTTGCGTCTTAACTTCAAATAACAGCCAAATAGCTTTTTTCAACATGACTTTTTAATCCCACTCTACCCTATTTATTGTAAAATATTTATTTTACAATTAATTTTATTATATTTAAAACGATTTTTCATGCGATCTTTTTAGAGAAAAACCTAACCAAAAACTTTTATTCTTGCACATGCGCCATTAAACAAGGTAGGGGAGAGTGGGGCAAAATGGGGTAGGCGGGTCAAATGGGGTACCTCTGTTTTTCCATGATAGGTACTTTTAATTTTTTTATCCTCGACATATATCATTCATGTTGATAAGAAACTGTTATTAATTATGAAGACACTCGAAAGAAAAATTTTTTTTAAAAGTTATCCAACTTTTAGGTTTTAAGCAAAAAAAAATATAGATTTTTTTTTAAAATTAAAGTGCTTACTAAACATTTTAGAATAATGCATTTAATTTAATTTGGTACTTATTCTAGAGTAATTTCCAATAAAATAGATTGTTTAATTGTTTAAAATAATTTGGAAATATTGCATTCTGTTTTAATATGCAGTGTGGGGCAGAATGGGGTATACCTAAGTGTGGGGTATGCCGGAAGCTACGCCGTTTCATTAAAACTATTTAAAAACATTATATTATGCATATTTAAAGGTTTCCTGCAAAAGAATCGATATTTTTGTTTCGAGGCATTTATACTATCGATGTTTCATTATCGATATATCGACATTTTGCAATATCCATGATTTTTTGTTAAATTCTAATAAATATTACTTGTTTTTCCATAGTAATAAAGAATCCTACTTTTTGTTTGTATTTATAATCTCATACAACAAGAATTTAATGAATTTTGAAAAAATATTCAATGTTTTGTATAGTTATTTGATGCCACCCCATTTTGCCTCACGGGTGGGGCAAAATGGGATTTTAGCACTTTCTCAGAAAATACGATATAAGTTCTTTCAAAAATTTTTTTCTCCGCTATTATCATAATTTCCTCAAAGCTAAGTGTACTAAGAAGAATTCTGACGTTTAGCTGAATCGATTTATTCGTTTGGTTCTCTGTAAATAGACAATTTTAAAAAGGTACCCCATTTTGACCCACTCTCCCCTAAGATAAGGGGTCTACTTTAATGCTTTTGTCTCTTTCTATGCGCCTAAGAATGCCTCTTACGGTAAAAGGTATAACTCGCGCACTCTATTCTAATAACTCTATGCAAAAAACCCATAGATACCTATGTTTAATTCAAATTTATTGATTTTAAAATTTTTATGTCCGCCATATTAGATCCGCCATTTTGAATTTTTGAAATCTTACATCAGATTCGTAATCAGCGACACAAAAAATCATTAAATACCACTGTTCATCATAATTGATTAATTTTGAAAATTGTCTTTATATATTTATTGCATGTATTTATATGTTTATTGCAATATTCTTGTAGTGTTGAAAAAATATGAAAAGGAGCAAAATGGCACATATTGGCGTCAAAGTAGACATGCTAAGTAATCGTTTTATAACTTGTTTTTCCAAATATTATGCGGCTCGGAGGAGCTCGACTAACTGAAAGTCGGCACTCTATTGAAAAATCCACTATTTGTTAACTTCAATGGAGCTACATTTTAATAAATTTTATTTACTTAAAGTAACTATAGGTTTTTTTACTTCAATATATCTGTTGTTGAGAAAAAATAAGTACTTATACAAAAATAATTAATTTATTATATTAAGTATTTCAATCAAAAACATTTTATTTTATCTCAAATGTTAAACTTTAAATAGTTCTAAAAGACACAATTTTTTATTATTTAACAAATCCTTTATGCAATAAATTCCTTATTTACTATTAAATACTGTGGATAAATACTTTTGTGCATATTTGAAAGTTGAAAAATTGTATTTTTGGCCAAAATTCGACGAACCTGGCCCACTGTGCGGCCCCGGAATTTCGCGAATCGCCTAGTCAATTCTCAAATGCCTAGGCAATTCGAGAATTGCCTGTAAATCTCTAGGAAATTCGGGTATTTCTTAAAATCTTAGGCATTTCGCAAAATGCCTGGTCTTCGGGTTTTGCCGGTAACATATATATATATATCCTGATTTATAATCATTTAATGAAATTTTTTTTCTAATATTTGTTTCCTTCTAAATTATAATTAGAAATTTTTCAAAAGAAAAAAAATACACAAATTTAAATTTATGGCACAGATAAAATTGTCTTTGACATGTAAATATTTAAAATTCCATAAAAAATGTAACGATTATTTATAAATAAACATGCTAATAAACATGTTTCTTTTACACACATATACGCATACGAATTTGCGATGTAGGAACTGATTTTCATATTTCACAGCTGAAAAACTTTCAGATTGTAAAAATTTATTAAAATTTATTAATTTATTAATAAATAAATAACACATATTAGTGAATGGCGGGTATAAATATGACAAAGGCAAAACAGAAGTAAATTTAAAAATCACGAATGTAATCTGTTTAATTTTGTATGAATAATGTTTAATTGACGATGATGACTGACTTGCAAACTGAATTCTTTCTTCATAAAAGTATATGCTTTTGGGAATTTATGCCCTAATTCCTTTTTTCACTCTCTGTTTATATCGGCAAACCGACAAATTGAATGCATAACGATAGGCTTAACTATAATGTGTGTTCCGTTTAAGTATATATATATATATATATATATATATATATAATTACACGTGTTTCAAGGTCAAATAAAAAAGAATCGCATGTGTCTATTACTGTATACTAATAGATAAGCGGTAAAAACACTGATAGTGAAAATAAAAGCAATCACAAATATTGTTTATAAATATGGAAAATTTAAAAGAAAAACAATTTTTTAAATTTTTATTCTATTTTGATTGTTAGTGAAAAAATATTCCAAATTTCCCTTATTTGAAATTCCACTAGTGGAAACTCTTCTATTTTGTTCAATTTAAAGTGGGAGTTTAGTAAGGACCTAGACATTTGACCGAATTTCACGATGCCTTTATTAGAACCCAATTTTAAATGTGACAAAATGTGTCAAATTCATTACGTACATTTTTACTCTAAAAAGAAAAATATATTGTAGATAATATATTCCTCTTTTAGAATAAAAATACATATGTGACACGGGCAGTTAAAAGGGACCTACGGTCCGAAAAAATCGATTTTCATTTTTTTATTAATTCTTATAGTAAATAGGCCGCTTTTTCTAACGCATTAAACCGCAGCTTTATAGCTGCATTAGTTTTTTCACAATTTCACTTCAAAGTTAGGTACTTTGACAAAAAAAATACAGCAAAATCAAATTTGACAAACTTTTCTGCAATTAATCAAATTCACTTGAAACTCGTTACTCGGGTGTTTTCGGGGTTGTTGATTACGAATCCGTTGTTAGTTTTTGAAAATTCAAAATGGCGGATCAAATATGGCGGATGACTTTTTTAAAAATTGATCGGATTCGCTTGATTATCGTTACTCGGGGGTTTTTGGGGTTGCTGATTACGAATCCGTTGTTAGTTTTTAAAAATTCAAAATGGCGGATCAAATATGGCAAATGACTTTTTTAAAAATTGATCGGATTCGTTTGAAATTCCTTACTCGGGGGTTTTTGGGGTTGCTGATTACGAATCCGATGTTAGTTTTGAAAAATTAAAAATGGCGGATCCAATATGGCGGACGAGTTATTTACAAATTATAGGGATTTGCTTTTCAGAATTTTTAAATGTATGGTTTTAATACAAATATGTATATGGTCTTTTAAATGAGCAAACAGAATATTCATAACTTTATTTATTTTACAAATTTACTTGAATTAAGAACACAATAAATAAAAAGACGTGAGACAAAGAAAAACACGATAAAGAACTTAAGATTAAGCATTTAAAAGATTATAAACTTAAAAAATTCACAAAATTAGAATGTTTAAAAACTTTGTTCTTTAAAATTAATTCTGCTTCTTTAATATTTTTTTCGTGGATTTAATTTTTGTATTTGATATATCAGTTTTTCTTTGCTTTGCCACGGTAACCAAACTCTTTTCTTTTATTTACGCGCAGTAAACATAAGCTAATACTTCAGTTCTGACACTAATGACAAAATGTTAACTTTGTCCCACCACCGATGGTGTTTGTTACATAATAAATTAATAAATGCATCCTTTGAAGCTACTGCATTAAGAAAAATGCTTGGAATAAAATAACTACAAGAAGAAAATAACTATGACATTGGTAAGAACAATTAAACACATCATTAATACAAATAAATACTAATTTACATAGAGATCCAGAAACCCATCTGTTTCCTAATCATCGACCCTAAAGTACCCCTAAAGTATAAATTAATATGAGAATCCAAACATTTTTTTAAATTACGTCCACTATATTGAATCCGACATTTTGAGTTTCGGAAAAAGAACATCGGATTCTTAATCAGTGACCTCGTTTTCGGTGACAACGAAATTTTTTAGTTTTACACGAATTCGAACAAATTTTAAATTTTGTCCTCCATATTGGAACCGACATTTTGAATTTAGAAAAACGAACATCGGATTTATAATCAGCGACCCCAAAAACCCCCGAGTAACGATTTTCAAGCAAATCCGATCAATTTTTAAAAAAGTCATCCGCGATATTGGATCCGCCATTTTGAATTTTTAAAAACTAACATCGGATTCGTAATCAGCAACCCCAAAAAACCCCGAGTAAGGAATTTCAAACAAATCTGATCAATTTTTAAAAAAGTCATTCGTGATATTGGATCCGCCATTTTGAATTTTTAAAAACTATCATCATATTCGTAATCATCGACGCTAAAAACCTCCGAGTAACGATTTTTAAGCAAATCCGATAAATTTTTAAAAAAGTCATCCGCTATATTGAATTTTTAAAAACTAACATCGGATTCGTAATCATCGACCCCAATAATCCCCGAGTAACGATTTTCAAGCAAATCCGATCAATTTTTAAAAAAGTCATCCGACATATTGGATTCGCCATTTTGAATTTTTAAAAACTAACATCGGATTCGTAATCAGCGACCCCAATAACCCCCGAGTAACGAGTTTCAATTCATTAAAACTAAATCCCTAAACTTTGAATAAACACAGGAAACTTGGAATAAACACGATATGACCACTTTTTTGTAACCCTGAATAACGGATAAAGTGAATAAAAAGTGTTACTAATAAATTGAGTGGAGCTTACATCCCTATAGTAGAAATTTGTCGTGGAATGACTAGATTTACTCATGTTACTTTAAAGTTTTTCTCATGGACGTTTATTCCAGTTCAACTGTCAAATTACTAGACAGCTACTGCATAACACTGTTAACAATTATTACTTGATTATTACTGTATAGAATTCCTGTACAGTTATTTTCATGCACTGAAAAATTGTTGATAAAAGAGTTCCGCTATTGACTGTTGTGCAGCGCTACTTGACGTTTAAACTCACAGCTCAATCAAAATTGGGCGAGTTGCTCTCTTAAACTGGACTACCAATGGCGTTGAGTGAGCGGCTGCTTGACAGATAGTTCGGCAGCTCTATCAAAAAGGAGACTTGCTCTACCAAAAAGGAGAGTTACTCTACCAAAACTATAGTGAGCTGTGCGTTTCTTTTTAACGCAGCACTTCAGCCCATTGGGTGAACAGTTCTGCCAACAGTTTTTCAGTGTGGCACTGTCGTGGCGTTCCGAGAAATTATGTTTCAAAGTTTGTCATGGCGTCAGCGCTACCGTTAATCCAGTAACTGAACAGTTGTGTATTGACATTTTCGCAATATTTTGGTTTTACAGTTTACAGTTTTTATTTTTTTAATTTTGTTTTTTTATTTTATTGTTGACAACTAAATAACAAATTTAAACAATTATTTAATATTAAAATTTTGATTGAATAATAAAAGATTCAATTTCTTATACTATTCCGTGGGAGTGAACTAACAGTAAAGTAAGGTTATGTTACATGTTGATGTATTGACGTTGACATATATATGTATGTATGTATAGCTCTCCGATTTGTATAACAGAACTATCTATAACTAATAGTAGTAGCCAGTAACAGCTTATTACTCTCTAAATCTGAATATGTGAAAATTCACATATTTGAACGTTATAAGTCGTCTTCTCGTTCAATAAGTACATGTACACTTATAATAAGTGAAAAATTCACTTATTTATAAGTCTATACCCAGTGGAAAAAAACCATCATTGTTTTGAAAACGTTCCAAAAACGTTTTTAGAACGTTTCATGTCTGCTAAATAACGTCCCAAAAACGTTATATGGTTCTAAAACGTTTTAAAAGCAATGTAACGTTTTTGGAACATTGTTTTGCAGACATGAAACTTTCTAAAAACGTTTTTGGAACGTTTTTAAAACAATGATGGTTTTTTGCCCACTGGGTATGCACTTATTGATCGAGAAGACGACTGATAACGTACAATAAGTGAAATTTCACATATTCAGATTTAGAGAGTACTAATTCCTTCCGGAAAAAATACATAATTATAGTTATACCAGGGAATTATTTCTTTCAGTGTGCACACTGTATTTGTCTACACAATGTCTACACAACACTGTTCAGTTGCTGGACTGTTGGTAAGCGCTAGCGCCACGACAAACTTTGAAACTTAATTTCTCAGAACGCCTAGACAGTACCATAAAAATAACTGGACAGACAGAATTTCTATACAGTAATAACACAAGTCAACATGAAATTTGCGCCTGACATTTAAGATATTTTTTATGATAGATTTATCGACAGATATGAGGAAAAAAATATATTTTATCAAAAAGTTTGCTTTTGTAGATAGGAGAACGTTTTTACCATATTTTTGAAAATTTATGATTTTCTGAATGAAATGGTCAATCACAAATCTGTAAAGTACGTAATAAAACGTACTTTACAGATTTTTTATTGACTATTTCATGAGTATTGCATGAGTATGGATGTGCAAAATAAATATATTTTTTAAATTTTATTAAAAAATGGTGGCTGTGCAGTATTTCATTAGAAAGCGTCTCGTTTCAGGATTCCATAGCCAGACAACTAACGTCCTTAATTTTTGATCTTGAAAAAACGGAAATGTCATTTTCTATACATCAACAGCTATCGACACACGAAGGTTTTTTTATATTACTTACTTTTATTTTTAACAACAATTTTTAGAATTTTTTTCTTAAAAATTGTCATTTTTTTGTTCAATTACGCACCATTTTGCAAAAAATCAAAATATCGAAAAAATCCTATGTGTGTCGATAGCTGTTGATGTATAGAAAATGACAACATTTTGGTTTTTTTAAAATTAAAAAGTGAGGACATTTCATTGAGCCAAAAAAGATTCCTAAAATATGCCTAATTTTCGTGATTTTCCCCCTTATCATGTCTGCAACTACTACAAAAGCAAACTTTAAAAAGAATATGTATATTTTCCCTTTATTTTAGTGAATAATAAATAGAAAAATCGTTATATAAACCCAGGCGCAAAAATTTTTCGTTTTTTTGTTGAGCTGTGTAATCAATAAGTTCAACTTTAGAATGTTATTCAGTAGCTGTATAGTAATTTGCCAGTTGAGCTAGAAAAGATAAAAAAGGGAACTGTTTTACCTGCCGGTAGAATATGGTTCTTACTTTTCCGGAATCGTCCACCGACTAGAACGGCCGTGATGCGTAAGCGTGCGTTTAGGTATTTTGTCCCAGCGGGGACCCGAGTTCGCTCCCTGTTACCACTAGATATTTTTCGTTTAAACTGAATTAATCCTTCATTAGGGTTTACTTATAAGTTTTCAGTGTGGTAAAATAATAATATTTTCATCCCACATGCACAAAAATGGCGCTTTTTGATAGCAGACGACAGGGAGGAAAGTCATTCATTTCTTCGATGTATGAAAATGGCGGCCGTGTTCTCTCATGGGCAAGAAAATTAGCTGTTTACATGCATTTTTCTTGCCCATGGGTGAAAACGGCTGCCATTTTTCATACAAGTCGAACAAGTGAATGACTTTTACTCCCTGTCGTCTGCGATCTAAAATCGCCGCTTTTGTGCATTAGGAATAAAAAATATCAAAAGTAACACGAGAATAAAGGCAGCCAATTTCTATACGATGATTTTTGTAACACGAGCGGAGGTCGAGGGCGCCCCGAGATCGGAACAAGTGTCACTAAAATCACCGTAAAGAAATGGCTGCCTTTATCCTCTTGTTGCTTAATATACTATTATTTCAGTGTTGTGTTTAATTCAAGGAAAAAGTGAATGTTGTTTAATGTAGAAAACTACACGTGTTCAAGAATCAGTAATGTTTAAAATTTTATTTATCTTAGATGCACAAAAATGTCCCTTTTAGATAGCCGACGGCAGGGAGTAAAGTCACTCATTTGTTCGACCGTATGAAAATGGCGACCATTTTCTCCCATGTGCAAAAGTAACAGCTGATCCCATGCATGATTTTTGCCCAAGGGAGAAAACGGCCGCCATTTTCATACAAGTCGAACAAGTGAATGACTTTTACTCCCAAAAAAAATTTAAAAGTTTACGGATTTGACTAAAAATGTTTACTTGGGGGTTTTTGGGGTCGCTGAATTCGAATATTTGGTTAAAATTTTAAAATTAAAAATGGCGGCTTTAATATGGCGACCAAAAATTTTTTTAAGTTTACGAATTTGGCTGAAAATGCTCATTCGGAGGTTTTTCAGGTCTCTAAATCCAAATATTTAATCAAAAATTCAAAATGGCGACCAAATAAATTGAAAGTTCTCAAATTAGTTCTTAAAACTTAAAGCAGAGAAATTAATATGTCCGATGTTTTAAAATATTGTAAAATACTCAAAATCGATCTATATTAAAAAATTTAATAATAGTAATTAAATTAAATAGATTGTGACTCCGGATTCGACTAAGAGCGGTGTTTTAAATAGTTTGTGTAAATATATATAAAAATAAAAATATAATATATGTAAAATATATTATACATATGGGCAATTCTACGTGAGTTTTTAGTCGACCTCTTAAAATCGGCCAAAAATATTTTTTTTCTATTCTGTATTGAAAAAAAAACAGATACGTATTTTTTTATTATTTTTTTGGAGGCCAAATTTTTGAGTTATGAATTTTCAAAATTTTCGCTTTTTAAATGTAGCTATATTTTTAATGTCAGATAACTCAAAAAATATTGCTTCTTTTCATTTTTTGACAAGAAAAAAAAAGTTTTGTTTTTCTCTCTACTTTTGAATAATCATTACAAAAAAATTTTTTTTTTCATTTTTTATTAAAAAAATAAAAAAAATTTATAAACAAATTAATTTTTTTTAACTTTGGGTATGATAAATTTTTAATTTTCTTTTTCTTAAACATACCTGGAAATAATAAGAAGGTTTTGCAAAAAGTTTCAGAGTAGGCCAGACAAGTTTGATGGGTCCAAAAAAAAAAATTAAGCTGTCCGTGCAGGTCGCACGCACGTGGCACAATGGGATTTTTTTACAATTTATTATTAAAAATTGTCTAAGCCTACAAATTTTATCGGATTTTGATTATTATTGAATTTTTAGGCTCTAAACAATTTTTAATAATAAATTGTAAAAAAGTCCCATTGTGCCACGTGCGTGCGACCTGCACGGAGAGCTTAATTATTTTTTTGGACTCATCAAATTTGTCAGGCCCACTCTAAAACTTTTTGCAAAACCTTCTTATCATTTCCAGGTATGTTTTAGAAAAAGAAAATTAAAAATTTATCATACCCAAAGTTAAAAAAAATTAATTTGTTTATAAAATTTTTTCATTTTTTTAATAAAAAATGAAAAAAAAAATTTTTGTTATGATTATTCAAAAGTAGAGAGAAAAACAAATCTTTTTTTTTTCTTGTCAAAAAATAAAAAGAAGCAATATTTTTTGATTTAACTGACATTAAAAATATATCTTCATTTAAAAAACGAAAATTTTGAAAATTCATAACTCAAAAATTTGGCCTCCAAAAAAATAATAAAAAAATACGTATCTGTTTTTTTTCAATACAGAATAGAAAAAAAATATTTTTTGCCGATTTTAAGAGGTCGACTGAAATCTCACGCGGAATTGCCCATATATAATAATATAAACCCCAAAAGAATCAAATAACTATTTATAACCACATTCGTAAACTTTTCAATTTTTAGTTGACATCTTGAAGTCGCCATCTCGAATTATAAAATTTAAACAAATATTCTAATTCAGTGCCTCCAAAAACCCCCAAATGCGCAATTTTAGTCAAATCCGAAAACTTTAAAATTTTTTGGGTCGCCATTTGAAGCCGCTATTTTGAATTTTAAAATTTTAACCAATTATTCGAAATCAGCGACCCCGAAAACATAAAATATAATAAAATCAAGTAATTACAAAAAAATTTTTTTATGCACATTTGTGGCACGAAAAGCTTATTTTGACTACACTGCTAAGGGGTTAATACACTATTTTTTGATTATGTAGTTGTTTAAAAATAATTTTACAGTTAATTTATTATACCGAACAATAGATATACAAACAGTAAAAATATTGTTTCGCATAAAGGTTTAATTTATTTAATTTGTTGGTCAAAAAATTCAACGTTATATTTTCAAATTTGTAGGGGAGAGTGGGGCAAGACGGGGTACCGGCCTTATTTAACAAACGAATTAACCAATCGCGATTATATTTTACATAATACTGCACCGAGACGATAGTTTCTTGTTTACAAAACCTAAAAGCCATGAGAACAAATCTTTTATCTGTTTTACTAAAAAAACGGTTTTTGACGATTTTCTTGTCATTTTTTCACTTTTTTTAGAAGGTGTTTATTACTTAACAATAACAATTAATAAACTGTATAAATTTTTTTTAACTGTCAAGGGTTACAGAAGAAGGAAAACATATGTTTTTTTTTCTTTGTTGAATCGTAAATTGTAGTAATTAATCGTTTCATTCAATTTCGTAGGTGCGGGCAAGATGGGGTAGGGGAGAGTGGGGCAAGACGGGGTTCACAAATTAAGCAAAAAAAAAGAGAAATAAGAGAAGTTAAGAAAACTACTAAAATCAAGACTGAATAAAATAAGAGTGACCAAAAAGAAAAAAGCTTGTCAGGTTAAATCATCAATTAGCGATGGTAAAGTGGAAAATACACCTTGTCTCTATTGCAATGGTTATTATTTAGACTCAAATGAAGGCTGGGCTGCTTTTTTTGTCTGCGGCCAATGGGCTCACTGCAGTTATGCATGAAGATGAAGATGCAACTTTTACTTGTAAAATTTGTCGACAGAAATAGGTTGTTTTTTGTTAGTACCCCATCTTGCCCCTACGGGTACCCCATCTTACCCGCCGGTGGGGCAAGATGGGGAGATTTGCAATTTTTTCAATATTATTAATTATAAGCTTTTTTAAGAAACAGATGGCCTTTGTACGCCTTTTTTACGAAAGACTGATTCCCAAAGATGATAATTAAAAATAATAATAAAGTATATATTCGATAATTTTCGTTTTTTTGCGCTTTAAACCTTAAGTACCCCGTCTTGCCCCACTCTCCCCTACGTGTTTAATACGAAACGTCAATATAATGAAAATTTTGATATTCTTAAATGAATTATTTTGTATAGTTTTTCTACAGAACTGATGATCAAAAACTGTAAAATTGTACTGGACAGAAACTTGAAGAAATTTGCGTGACATCACTTTATAGTTCTTAACCAGTTTAACTGTAAAGTGCCTCGAAATTTTCCAGTGGAACTATCCAGTGCCATTAAAGATACTACGACAAATTTCTACTAGGGGCAATTAACGACTTGCTCTCTTAAGAGTGGCGAGGTAACTGTCGAATAAAAGATGGAGAAAAGTTTTCAAAGAGGTTAAAATGAAAAATTTGACAACGCTGTATACAATTTGGAAATTTGCACGGAGTGAAATTTCTATGAATATTTACCGTGCTGCCACCTGAAACTGTGTTCAAAGTGTATTTCTGCAGTTTTTATAGTGCTGCCTCTACAATTTTATTGTACTCATTGGCCAGAATGTCGCGACGAGAGAAAGAGCTTAAGGTATTTATCCGGCTGCTACTTTTGAAAAAATTGATTTGCGATAGATATTCTTCAAATTTTGAGAAAATGTTTCTTTCGGTGCCCTTTAAATGTGGTAAAAATTTCAAAACCCTTTGCCATGTCAAAGAACGAGATATTGTGGTTGACATTTTTTATTTTTAACATAATCGCATGTAAAAGTTAAAGTTTAAACTTGAATAACTAAAAATTTAGCATCGCAAAGGGTTTCAAAATTTTTACCACATTTAAAGGCCACTAGAAGAACAATTTTTTCAAAATTTGAAGAAAATCTATCGAAAATAAATTTTTTCAAGATAAGCAGCCGGAGAAATACCTTAAGATTCAGGCCTGAGTGGTACAGAAAAAATTGAGTCTACCTGGATTCATTTCTAGCCCATTCCTCAAGTTTTCATCTTTTTGCATTTTACACATTTATGACCAAATGTTCTTAAAAATTAACAAAGATATTTCGTGTCTGTTAACGAAGAAACAAAAGTTCTCCTTTTACGATGTTTTTGAAGATAAATTGTTCAAAATGTAAGAAAACATAAAAACAAAGTAATCTTTGTTTGAGATTAATTACAAAATTATTTATTTGGTGTTAATTTTAGAATTTAAAACTGAACAACAATAATGGTTTAAATTATAAAGAACTTCATACTTCAGTGAAATTTCACTGATAAGAAATGTGTCAAGTATTACTCGTTTCCTTCTGGCCAGTCCACTATGGGAAATTTGACCCTATTTTCTGGCCAAAACCTATTTTTTTAAGTTGCTTAAATTAAAAAGTTTTTCTTATGACTAGAATAGCCATACTTAAAAATTTTTAATGGATTTTAATGAAACTTGGTACCCTAAGGTTTCTGGGGTCGCTGATTACGAATCTGACATCAGTTTTTCGAAATTCAAAATGGCGGATCCAAGATGGCGGAATTTTTTCAAAATTCGTCAAATTTGCTTGAAACTTGTTACTCGCGGGTTTTAAGGGTCGCTGATTACGAATCTAACATTAGTTTTCCAAAATTCGAAATGACGGATCCAATATGGCGGACAACGAACTAAAAAATTGATCAGATTGGCTTGAAAATGAATACTTAGGGATTTTCAGGGTCGCTGATTACGAATCTGAAATCAGTTTTCAAAATTCTAAATATCTGGTTCAATATGGCGGAAAATTTTTTTAAATTTATTGAATCAGTGGCCCTAAAAACCCCCGAGTATTCAGTTTTAAGCCATTATAATTAATTTTTTATTTTGTCGTCCGCCATATTATATCCGCCATTTTTAATTTTGAAAAACTAATGTTAGATTCGTAATCAGCGACCCTTAAAACCCCCGAGTAACAAGATTCAAACAAATTCGACGAATTTTGAAAAAATTTCCGTCATCTTGGATCCGCCATTTTGAATTTCGAAAAACTGATGTCAGATTCGTAATCAGCGACCCCAAAAACCCCCGAGCACTACGTTTGAAGTCAATCTGATCAAATTTTTATTTTGTTGTCCGCCATATTGGATCCGCCATTTTAAATTTTATAAAACAAATATCATATTCGTAATCAGCGACCTCGAAACGCCCCGAGTAACCGGTTTCAGGAACATTTAAGAAGTTTTTAATTACCTTTTTTAAGTTGCGCATATGGGGTAAAATTTCTCAACTGTCCAGGTCAAAAAATGAATTTTCTCTAAACTGTGCTAAAATGTTACTATTATTAGTAGAAGTGTAAATATAAATTTTTTTTTTATTTGATTAAATATTTTTTGAGTTATGGAGTTTCAAAATTTTGATTTTTTTGAAAATATCTTTTTTCAATTTAATATATTGATAAGTAAAATTAATTAAAAAAAGTATGAATAGTGATTTTTAAAGGGGTTTTCACGGGCTGGTGATGAAAAAAAGTTGTTTTCTTTCAATTTGACCTTGAAATTCAAGGTCAAATTCTTAATTTCAATATAACTCAAAATGGATGTTTTTTATTTTTTTTCTAACCTATCCCAATCAAAAGCTTACCTTGTTTCCTATGAGCTATGTAAAAATCAGAGTGGGACCATGGAAATTTTTGAGAAAAATAATAATTTATCATTATTTTACATAGAAAATGAGGATTTATAATTAATTTCTTCAAGAATTTCCAAGGTTCCACTCTGATTTTTACATGGCTCAAAGGAAGAAAGGTAAGCTTTCGATTGGGATAGGTTAGAAAAAAATAAAAAACATCGATTTTGAGATATATTGAAATTAAGAATTTGACCTTGAATTTCAAGGTTAAATTAAAAGAAAACAACTTTTTTTTCATCACCAGCTTATAGCCCGTGAAAACCCCTTTAAAAATCACTATTCATACTTTAAATTTGATTAATTTTACTTATCAATATATTAAATTGAAAAAAAAATATTTTCAAAAAAATCAAAATTTTGAAACTCCATAACTCAAAAAACATTTTATCAAATTCAAAAAAAATTTATATTTACACTTCTACTAATAATAGTAGAGTAGAGAGGGGTAATGTAGTGCACTGGCTTTACTGACTAAACGAATGAATTGAATTAGTTGCCGTTGGTATGGTAGGATTAAGGTATCAAATTATAGTAATGTATATCATTTAATATATTATATATTATTATATATATATATATATATGGGCAATTCCACGTGAGATTTCAGTCGACCTCTTAAAATCGGCCAAAAATATTTTTTTTCTATTCTGTATTGAAAAAAAACAGATACGTATTTTTTTATTATTTTTTTGGAGGCCAAATTTTTGAGTTATGAATTTTCAAAATTTTCGTTTTTTAAATGAAGATATATTTTTAATGTCAGATAACTTAAAAAATATTGCTTCTTTTCATTTTTTGACAAGAGAAAAAAAGTTTTGTTTTTTTCTCTACTTTTGAATAATCATAACAAAAAAAATTTTTTTTCATTTTTTATTAAAAAAATAAAAAAATTTTATAAACAAATTAATTTTTTTTAACTTTGGGTATGATAAATTTAAAATTTTTTTTTTCTAAAACATACCTGGAAATGATAAGAAGGTTTTGCAAAAAGTTTCAGAGTGGGCCTGACAAATTTGATGGGTCCAAAAAAATAATTAAGCTCTCCGTGCAGGTCACACGCACGTGGCACAATGGGATTTTTTTACAATTTATTATTAAAAATTGTTTAGAGCCTAAAAATTCAATAATAATCAAAATCCGATAAAATTTGTAGGCTCTAGACAATTTTTAATAATAAATTGTAAAAAAATCCCATTGTGCCACGTGCGTGCGACCTGCACGGACAGCTTAATTTTTTTTTTGGACCCATCAAACTTGTCAGGCCCACTCTGAAACTTTTTGCAAAACCTTCTTATCATTTCCAGGTATGTTTTAGAAAAAGAAAATTAAAAATTTATCATACCCAAAGTTAAAAAAAATTAATTTGTTTATAAATTTTTTTTATTTTTTTAATAAAAAATGAAAAAAAAAATTTTTTTGTTTTGATTATTCAAAAGTAGAGAGAAAAACAAAACTTTTTTTTTCTTGTCAAAAAATGAAAAGAAGCAATATTTTTTGAGTTATCTGACATTAAAAATATAGCTACATTTAAAAAGCGAAAATTTTGAAAATTCATAACTCAAAAATTTGGCCTCCAAAAAAATAATAAAAAAATACGTATCTGTTTTTTTTCAATACAGAATAGAAAAAAAATATTTTTGGCCGATTTTAAGAGGTCGACTGAAATCTCACGTAGAATTGCCCATATATATTATATATATATTATATATTATATATTATATTATATATTATTTAATATATTATTTAATATATTTAATGTATATCATTTAGCTTACTTTAGTTTTTTGGATATAGAGAAGCTCCATCTACATCTACACTACCGGTCAAAATTGAGAGACCACCCATTTTCAGGCGATTGAAAAACGATTTAAAACACAAAATGTATTAAAACTAAAATTATTTTTTTTTATTTTTTGAAAGATGATAAAATTTTGAAAAGAACAAGATCTTTTAGAAGTCATTTGGCCAATATTATATTTACATATTTTTAAAAAATCCTCATTTTCAATGTTTTACAAAAATTTGAATAACTTCTAAAATAATGGAAGCTTTTTGATGATCCTAGGCTTATTTTAAAGGTCATTTGCTACACTATAAGCATTATTTATAGGCATTAACGTATAATTTTTTTCTTAGAAAATGCAGACCTTCAAACTTTGACCAAAAAAATTCAAAAAATTTGGTACAATTTTTCTGTACTAAAAACTATTCTAGAAAATATATAAAACATCATATGGTGTAGAGTTTTCAAGAAAATTTAATAAAAAAAATACGTTTGAATTTTAAAAATTATTTTTCTGTTAATAAGATTGTTTCAAATTTTTTAAATTTTTTTTGTCCAAGTTTTTTGTCCAAGCCTGCATTTTTTAAGAAAAAAATTATACGTTAATGCATATAAGTAATTCTTGTAGTGTAGCAAATGACCTTTAAAATAAGCCTAAGATCATTAAAAAGCGTTCATTATTTTAGAAGTTATTCACATTTTTGTAAAACATTGAAAATGACGATTTTTTAAAAATATCTAAATAAATTATTGGCCAAACGACTTCTAAAATATCTTGTTCTTTTCAAAATGTTAACATCTTTTAAAAAATAAACAGAAAAAAATTTTAGTTTCAATAAATTTTATGTTTTTAAACGTTTTTCATTCGCCTGAAAATGGGTGGTCTCTCAATTTTGACCGGTAGTGTACAAAAAAATAATGTACACCATAAATGTAGCTAGAGGCATTGTCTTTCCAACGAGTCCTTATTGATCAAAATTGATTAAAAATTGCGACTACAGGAGTTTTCGAAAGAAAAGTGCACTACATTACCCCCTTCTACTCTAACATTTTAGCAAAGTTTAGAGAAAATTCATTTTTTTACCTGGACAGTTGAGGAATTTTACCCCATATATGCGTCATGAAACACTTTTGGCCAGTTCAGTTTTGCGCATATATGCATCAGCGACAGTCAACGGGTTAAAAATCTTATAATATTAATTTGAAACCGACTTATAATAGATATTTTCTCCTAACGAAGCTACAATTAAGCTAAATTTTATCACTTTCGTCCAGTTTTTCCTATTTTCTGGTTGATTATAGTGTTGTAAGGTTTATTTTGCAGCCTCGAAAGTTTGATAGAAGATTCGACAGTGCAATTTATTCCTGTTAATGAAGCACGTACATGTAGGGTTTAGATTCCTTAAGGTAGCGTCTAGAGTATTTTCATATTTATGGCCTATTTTATTGATAAGCAGGATTAAATAATAGAAAATGACGTTTTCAGGCTTATGGAATTTTTATTTGTTACTTTTACAATTATAGTTTTTACATTTTTAATTAAACAAAAAATTTAATTCCTTTAAAGTTAATAATGATTTCTTATTAACTTTAAACGTTACAACAAACATTATTATTTAAAATTGTATAAGTCATATTGAAACTGATGTTGTTGAAAAGAGTATAATATTTCTTTTAAAAATAATAGTTTCTCACTAAATTTAAATTTTTTTATATATGTTGCTCTTGTTTCTTTTTGTATTTTATATATATTTTGTTGGAATCTTTTTTATTCATGGCGGACGATAAAGTAAAAAATTAATCAAATTTACTTGAAAGTTGTCACTCGGGGATTTTTGGGGTCGCTGATTACGAAATTTGGAGTCAGTTTTTCAAAATTCAAAATGGCGGATCCAATATGGCGGCCAAAAATTAAAAATTCAACAAATTTACTTAAAAGTTGTCACTCGGGGGTTTTGGGGTCGCTGATTACGAATCTGGAGTCAGTTTTTCAAAATGGCGGATCCAATATGGCAAACAAAATTTAAAAATTAAAAAAATTTGCTTAAAAATTGTCTCTTGGGGGTTATTATTTAAAATTCAGAAAAGGCGGATTCAATATGGCGGACGATAGATTAAAAAATTACACCAAAAAAATGCCTAGGACCCGTATACCAGGAATTGACTAGGTTTCCTAGTTACGAGAGGAGCCAACTATTTATACACTTGTCAAAAACTATTTATTTTTAATTATTTATGCCATTCAAATAAAAATAAATTTAAATACACAAATTATTGCAAAGGTAAATTTTCAAACACACTGCGTGATTAAAATAGTAAAAATGTTGTCACCACGAGCGTAAAAATTTCGGCGATTTATATTGAAACCTAACCAAAAAAGTCTGAAAGAATTGACTAATATAATTAAATAGTTTACTTTCTAAAACATGGACTATTTATATTTCCAGAGGTTCCGAGAAACCAGCAATTTTGATGTATGTAAAAACTCCATTTTATGTACAAAAAATAGACGCGAGTAATGATAAAAAATCGTTTTACGAAATCACGATAAATGACGCGAAAGATATAGAGGTAAACCCTATTGAAAAAATCGTCATTGTTTACCTAAAAGAAAACTGCATATAATTTTACATCAGCATTGACATAGTTGTTTATGTAGGAAAATGTTATGTGAACATACATGTAAACTACGAAGAAAGTAATGTAGTTTACAATATCGGAAATTGAGATGGTAATCTATATTGTTTACGACACGTTTTACTTCATCGTTTACCACATGAGTATAATTCACTCTATGACTGACAACATGGTTTACGACACAGCTTGCGGCATAATTTTCTATATCATTTACCAAAAGAATATTATTCACCCAATGACTGACGATATGGTTTACGACATCATTTACGACGTGGTTAAAGCTATGACACAAAGTATGGTTTTCGTCATGTTTTACACTACAGCTATAGATTATGCGAAAATTGACTATTAGATTATGACGAAATTATAATTTAAATATATACGATAATAATAATTATTCTATTGAATATTTTTGTACTTTAATACTGTAAGTTTTTCAATATTTTATTCATTTTTTCTTTTTTCTTGAAATCATAAGGAATAATTTAAATTTTTTAAATAAAATTTTAAATCACATTTTCAAAATTTTTAAGGGGTTACACCACTTTGAAATATTCAAAAAATTGAAAAAAAAATTTTTTTGCTTAAAATACTTCTTATGGTCACCAAAATGATATGTCATTAGTTATATATCGATATCTCAAGTAAAAAGACAATTTTCGAATTGTTCAAGCAGGGTCGCGCGCCAAGTTTACATTGTAATGAAAACTTTAAACGCGTTTTTCTCAAAACTGTATTTTTAAAATCGGTGGACACTCTGGATGCCACAAATTTCAATCGATCCTCTTAGTTCTTTTTTTATTTTGTTTGTGATGTAATTATCTAGCGAAATACGTACGGATTTTTCGAAATATTAATATTTAAATTTTCTAGACAACTTTAAATAATAAAATTTAGGCAAAAATATGGACTTTTTCCTTCAAATCAATGCCATTTTGCGAAAAAATAAATTTTTTTAAAACGGATACGTATTTCGCTAGATTTTGAGCTACAGAAACAAAAGCATTTTTATTTGTTGGTCTAGATTAATTCTGGACTGAGTTATAATGTCCACCGTATGGTGATACATTTTTAAAGAACTTTAACATATCATCTGTCGAACCGACAATTTAAAAAGAAAAAGAAATTTATATATATTTTTTGTAATTCAAGAGTAGTACAATACCCTACTGTAATTTCATTTTCCTAAAAAAAATTCTATTCTTCAATAAAAATTGTTGAAAAAGCTTATGTTTTGAACGGGTCAAAGTGGTGTAACCCCTTAATACATATTTCATAAACACATAAGAATTGACGTACTTACCCTGTACAAAAATTACTCTACACGGTATACAATTTTAATAAAATAACCAAAATTAAAAGTATATAGTTATTAAAGTTTTTATTCAAAACGTCATTCTAAGCATATTATAAAGAATTTAAATTATTGAGTAACTTATTAGAAATTATTAATTGAAACGGAAGATGTTATGTGAAACATAATAAACAACAAAAGGAAAAAATTGATAGTGTTTATGTTTAAGATAGTTTTATATTTGAAAAACGAGAATTGTTTCTATTCTTTTAAAGCTCTTCGGACATCATACAATTTTGCCCTCATGATAGTCGGAATCTTCTTCATGCGTAGCGCTCTTTTCTTTCCTTCTACTCCAGATTCAGTAATTTTTTCATAAAGACGAACTAGAATAAAATAAAGTAAGGATATTAAATAAATAGATTTTACACTTATAAATTCAAAAATTACATAAATAATATTATTATTATAGTATTTAAACATTAAATTTGGTTAATATGCAATAAAATAGTCATGAATACGAAGATGACATAAAACAGTTAGAGCACCTACAAATTTAACAGTCTGCTAGTGGCATCAAATTATGTAACCCGATTAATTATTATAATAAAAATACAAAAATTAATAACAAATAAAATTGCCGAAACGCGGTTAGTAAAAAATTCTCGACGTTTGCTGCTTTTGATGTCAATAGCATGGAAATAAAAATAAAGAAGAATGCAAAAATTATATTTTAATAAGAGCAAGTTTTCAAAACTTGATAAATCCATAATTTCTTATTTCGAGAAAATGAAACAAGGGCATTCCTCACATATAACCTCTACAGATAATTTTAAAATAAAAAAAGTATTAATTTATTTTTATAACAATATTTTTATACTTAAAACGTTCTGTTTTTAATTAAACATTATCATAATTGAGTGATTTAAAGGTTTTGATTATTTTTTCTAATAAAAAACATAAAAATAAGTCATATTGGTTATTTCAAAATGTTTTGAAATTAAAAACTCATTGTAAATAAAATTTTTTTCTTAAATTTAACAGAGACAAATTTTTATCAAATATAAAATTTTATCAAATTATTATCAAATATAAAAATTAATTTATAATTTAGAATCAAAAATAGAAAATATTTTCTTATAAAATTCAATTTGAAGTATTAATTAGCAAGAATTAGCAGAGCAATTAAATTTCATAATAATATATATTAAAACCATGTTTTCAAAAGTTTTTTCTTGCTATTTGAACGAGTCGGACCAACCGTGTGCATGGTCGGTCCAACTTTGTTAGCCGATGGTCGGGCCACCTTGTGGATTGATCACGTCGGCCGACCAGTGGCTGACACAGTTGGACCAACCGTTGGCACCAAAGTTGTGCCGACCATCAAAATGTAGGTTTTTCAACTTTGGCGGACGAAGTTCACCCGACCGTCGGCTTAACTGTGGCCGACGGTCAAATTTTCGGGGTTGCTACGGTGGCATTCACAGTGCTACGGTGGCCCAACTTTGGGAGAAACTTTCAACCAAAGTCGGGCCATCTTTGGGTGCCGAAACTTTGGCTGCCACAGTTGGCCCGACGTTCCAACTGTGGCGGCCGACCGAAATTCGCACCTGGGAAGTCATTAACTCATTTATAATGGATTAGTCTTTTATACCTTTTAAAATCTCATATTTTTCTGGAGAGAGAGAGCCCTTCTTCTTATCCCAGTATTATTGTGTGCATTGGCTCTTTCTTCATTAAAACAGCGTTGTTGTAGTCCTTCAACTCCCCACAATATTTGGGCTAATTCTCGTACGAATCGTGCGTCCGACCTGGTCTTCATCAATTCATAAATATCTTTATGAATCGTTATTTCATCATTCAATTGTATCTGCAAGAAAAAGGTAAACAATATATTTCAATATTTTATACGCCTCATTCATTTCAAAAAAGTTTAATAATAATTAAAAAGTATTTTTAATATAAAAAACAAACGGTAATAAATAATTTATAATTTGATTTTTACCAAATCCTCAGCTCTTTGAAATTGTTCTCCATTGCCATAAATATTTCTATTTCTTCTTGCTCTTCTTGCTTCTAATAACGCATCAAGATTTGCAACTTGTCTTGCACCTTGTCTTGCACCTTGTCTCGGAACATTTTGAGGTCCAAAATTCTAATATTTGGTGAGTTGTTCATAGAAAAACATTATAAGCTTTAGTCGGACGTTAAAGTCAATGCAATTTTAACACAGAGCTTCAGTGAAAAAATCGCATCGAATTGAAGTTTTATTGAAATATGTAAATTAGAAAACTACTTAGAAATTTGAATTAATTAATATTAGTAATTGTAAATTTCTTCTTACCAAATTTTCAACCCGTCGATTTTGTTCCGCAGGACCAGTCGGATTTCCATTTCTTCTTTCGTCCACTAATTCCTCAGGGTCTTCAACATTTAATTGTAAATTTCTTCTTACCAAATTGTCAACTCGTCGATTTTGTTCCTCAGGACCAGTCGAATTTCCATTTCTTCTTTCGTCCACTAATTCCTCAGGGTCTTCAACATGTCTCAAAACACGTACAGGTGGCGGATTCTGAATATTTAAAATAGAACGAAATGTTTGTAGTGGACAGCCTTGTTAGATTAAAACAATTGTTGATAGTAAATATGGGGCCATTCAAGTAGTACGTAAGCATATTTTTGAGATTTTTAGACCCCCCTCCCCCATCGTAAGATTTTCTATATGCATTAGCGCCATTTTTTCTAATGAAAATAAGCAATAGCTAGACCCCCCTCCCCCTTAAATGCTTACGTAATACTTGAATGGTCCCCATAGTTATTGTGATTTGGTTTTTTAATGCTCACTAATTCTTCTTGATTTTGATCTAGATCTTCATGATCAACTTGTTGTTCACCATCTTCTGCATTTTCTTGAGAATCTTCAATTTCTTCATTATTCTGAACTTCTTTCTCTTTATCTACAACTTCATTTTCAGAAATCTCATCGATTGCAGAACGATTTGGATTCATGGATGGCAAAGACTGCTTACGTTGCACACCACCAGATGTAGAAGCTGTTGAATCTGTTATTTAAAATAATTTTTTTAATTTTAAATCATCTTGGATATATTTTGTAATTGATAATCATTAAAGTTGTTTCAATGTGTTTATTAAATAAGTTTTTAAGCTTAAATAAGTTATGATATGGAAGAAAATCGGATAATTTAAAATTACACTCTAGCGCCGGTTTAGCGGATAGTCCGGGGGAGTCGTCCGCTAAAGCGAATATGTTCTTTAATGAGGCATGTCGAAAAAAATCAGGGGAGTACAATAGTGTTCATTTGTTAATAAATTTTTTTAATTACAATTCTTTTACATTATTTTTATATTAATTTTTGAAAATAAAAATGTTTATTTTCTGAATGTAAAAAAAAATTTTGCAAATAATTAAAACAATAAAATATAGCAACATTAATACTTTACTAAAGTAAAATCAGATCTCTTGAGGTATCTTTTTGTACCTGACAACGCAGAAAATCCGCTAAAACGGTGTCCGTTAAACTGGCATTCGAGTGTATTTAAAGAAGAGTTAAATAATATTATTTATCATTTGTATTACCGCCAAAGGATTCAAAAACATTCGATGAATTTGGACTTAGTAGGATTGTGCTCTGGGTTTCCATGGGGACAATATTTTCAGATTCTTCTGCTTCTGTAAGAGGTTCACGCGAATTTGTAAAGTTATTATACTTTTCAATAATATTGCTGCCTTCACTTCGTTTTGCTACATCTCTCAATGCATTAAGTTTCTTCTTTTCAGCCTACAAAAAGCAATTTTTCAAAATTTTAATCTTATTTTTCTATTTAATTTCTTATCATTGTTTTCTTCATTTTCTTATCACTATTTTCTTTTATTGAAAGTATTATTGTTTATTACTGTATAAAATATCAAGAAATATATAAATATTGAAGATAGGAAAGGAAATTACTTAATTTTCAAGTTCAAGCTGTATATTTTAAAGAAGAATTTTTAAAAAGTAATTCTAAATAAAAAAATATTTAAAATAATTGTATATATATATATATATATATATATATATAATTTTACCATTTTAGATTTCATAGATGATGTATTTTTTTTCGGATTCTATCATTTCCAATCGATGATGAAAAACTCATGTTTCTTCTATTAGGAAATTTTACACGAGATTCATTTTTCTTTTTTTCAACGTTCTTCTTACTACCTAAAAAACAAAAATATATTAAGTAAATATAATTTATGGGATAGAATTAAATTAAAAATAGAATTTAATATATTTCTGAAAAACCAATTTTTCTTTAAATATTTAATTATTTTTTTGATGAAAAATAAATTCGATTATTAATAAATAAGGTTTGTGAGATTATACTAGAATAATTAAAGAGGAAATGCTTTTCAAAACAAGAAAATATTCATTGAAAATAATAAAAATAATTAATATTAAAAATTTTTTAACCTTAAATACATTTCAACAATATCTTTAAATAAATACATAATAATTTTCAAATAAAACATACATAAACAGAATTATACTTACTTCCTAATAATAAAATGTAAGCGTTGAGTAAAACTTTATCTTTTACTGACTGCTCACTATTCCACCATATTTTATACTTTTTATTGACCTGAAAATCTTTGTCGTTTTTTGGATGAAAGTTCAAAATTAAAGTAACTGGCACAATTACACACTTTCCATTAGTATAATTAACGTACGCGTGGGTTATAGGCATTTTACTGATTTTTTCGCAAATATCAAGTGAGGGTGACAGTAGCGCAAAACTGTTTTTGAAAAACAATTAATCGTTTCGTAACTATGGTAACCAAGAATTTGAACTTAACACTCAACTTTTATCGTTTTTTGTTCGACAAAAAAATGTTTCGTGAAAATTTTCGAAGTTCGTTAATATTTCAAGTTTGAAATTAGTCAGACTTTTTATTAGTTCAAAACGTGAATTGAAAATAGTGGTAAACATCTAGTAATAATTAAAAAATTTTCATGTGTGTATCAGCGAATAATTCTAACATTAATTTTTTAAAGAGTTTTCTATAAAGTTTTTTACAAATTACCAAACATTAATTAGTGCCATTGATTGGATAATCTAAAATTTTTTACTTCATTGTTATTTTTTAAAGAAAGTAAGTACCAATATTTTACTTCGAGTCTGAAAATTATAAAATAAAACTCTTCCATATTTATCAAAAAATTTATTTTTCAGTAGTATTTAAATTCATATTGTATTTCAATTATTGCAATTAGAAAATTGATATAAATAGTTCAATCATTCAATTAATTAATCAATGTGTGATAAATAATTGTCTATTATATTTTTAAAGTAAGATTCATCAAAGGTACTTAAATCTTTTACAGAGTTCACTATGAGAAGATCCAGAATATACAAAGAATATTTAGAACCTGGATCAATTGATGAAATTCCAACTGCATCATGGTTTAGATACAAAAAATTGCGCCTAGAAAACGTAAGTTCCAAACGTAACGTTTATAAATAAATTACCAAAAATAAAATAATAATAAATAATTGAATATATGTAAGAACAAAATAATTTACACCATTTTTATTGCATTTTTTACTTATTCTTTTCAGATGAGTATAATCTCAATTTATTAATTAATATTAATTTATTATAAAGAAGTGCAGCATGTGAAAAATTTGTTTTCAATATTATTTCTTTTTATCAACGATTTTTCATCATTCTCCATAAATATAAATGCTCTTAGTAAAATTAAAATAAAAAATAATTTATTAATTAAATGTTTAAGGAAGCAGCTCCTAAATCAACAATTAAAATTTGTAACGAAGAACCAGTAGAAGCATGTAACAATTCAAGGAACGAGGAAACCTTACTGGAGCCAATCTTTGTGGACCAAGAACTAAACGAATGTTTGGAAACAATTTTTCAGCCTGAAATCGTACAGTCCTGTGAAATAGTAGAAAATGTTGAAGAAGCATTTACGAAGAGAGTAGCGGTATGAATTTGTTTTACTTTTAAAAATTATAAAACTAAATTCTATGAAATAGTTAAATTGTTGAAGATGATACAAATATTTGAATATAACTACATCAAAATTTATTAAATATATAACTGTAACTTTGTAGGACATAGTCGAGAACTTACCACCCGAAGAAAACACCGAGGATATTAGTGCAACGTATGCCACAATTGAAAACTTAGCAAATGAAATTGACGCTGCTGGTAATGAGATCTACACAAATCATGAGGTAAATTTGAACCTAAAGTTAACCCTGTGGGCAACGGGACAAGAGATGTGTGTGAGGAATGAGCTACTTTCTTATCCGGTGTGTGAGGGATGAACTACTTTCTTCATTCTATCGTGCTGAACAAACTACCTTCAATGTCTGTGTATGTGAGGGAGGAAATACTTTCTGTTTTCTTAGATGAGAAGCGAACTACTTTTTATTTCCGTGCGTAAGGAGAAAACTATATTCTGTGTGAAGGAAGAAGTAATTTTTACTTCTATGCGTGAGGGAAATTTTTCTCTTCATTGACGTGCGTAATCCAGGGTAGATACGTTTTAAAATTTTTGCGTGGAAGAGAGGAACTATTTTTTTATTTCCATGCATTAAGGGTGAATTACTTTCTATTTAAGTCCGTGAGAGTTGGATTACTTTCAATTTTTATGCGTAAGGGAGGAACTACTTTCTACTTCCATCCGTGAGGGATCATGTACTTTTTGTTTCTGTGAGAAAAGGTGGAACTAATTTCCATTGTTATTTGTAAGAGAGAAACTTCTTTCTTCTCCTGTACGTGAGGGGCAAACTACTTTCTATTCTTGAATATGAAGGTGAAACTACTTTTTATTGTCGGGCGTAATAGCGAAATTTTTTGTAATTTTTGTATGTAAGGGGTCGTCCATAAACTACTTTGTCAATTTTTGATACTTTTTGGACCTCCTTGCCCCCTCGTTACCATTGCGTTAAATGCATTTTTTTAAATTTTTGGACCCCCCCTCTCCCCTCAAATTAGGAACGTAGTTTATGGACGACCACTAAGAGAGAATAAATTTTATTACTTTTATTTTCTTGCGTGGAAAATGTCTACTATTTTTTTCTCTTCATGCCGGAGTATAAAGTACCTATAGACAAGCTTATACTTTTCTATTAAAAGCTACTACTTTTTCCTTTTCTTTCTTTTACATACAATATAATATAGAAATCATAATTTTTTCAAGGATACTATTTTGCTAATTTTTCACTCTTTCTGGATACTTTTTGATACTATTTTTTATAAGAAGTGCGAAGCGTATATAGATTATGAAGAGAATAATGAATTGAATTTAATTAAATACAGTAGAAACCCTATTACTATCAGCACTTCAATTATCGAAAAAAAAATCGATTTACATTTTTAAAACAATATTAAAATAAATTAAAAATTTTGAAAAAATATTCTACTTCTTTAATTGAAAGGCTGGATTTAATTAAGGGGATACGCGAGCCAACTGCTGACAACTCAGTACTCCCAATCAAAAAAGGTTTATAAAATGATTCTATATAATATTCTATAGAAATATTTTTTTTAATTTCTGCACAAATTCTATAGAATTTGACTAGAAATATTTTATAAAATTCGTGCAGAAATTTAAAGAATGTATTTTTAGATAATAACTCTACACAATATTCTAAAGAATACTTTATAGATTTCTTATATTTCTTATACTCTTTATAGAGTCATTTTATAGAGCTTTTTTGTCTGGACTGGCCTAATTCTGTGCCACTTATAATCTTATGTAAAAAATTTTTCATAGGAAGAATTCCGGGATTCAGAAAAATTATCGGATGAAGAAATCGATGAAGATATTTATTTTGATGCAATAGACGAAAGTGAAAATTTATCGAAAAAATGGTTTTCTTCTCTTCATGATGCAATCGAAAATGATGCTTTAAAGAAGCCTATCACTACTGCGGTGAACAAAACAATTGGGGAAGTTGTATTTATAATTTTGAAATTTGCTCTTATCCATGCACTATCATTAACGGAAATGATTGACTTATTTAATATGATTAACTGCATTTTTACCGAATCCTTTTTACCAACTACCCGATATTATATTGATAAACTTTTTTTTCCAAAACATTCAATGATGCTTCACGCTATTTGTCCAAAATGTCATGCTTATTTAGGGAAATTCGAAAGAAGTGATCGTTCTATGAAGTGTAAATTATGTGAGACAGAAACTAATGTTAAAGATGACGACTTTAATGACTTCTTTGTGATGCTTGACATAGAAAATCCCATTCGTTCCTTACTTGAATCGAATGCTGATTACTATAATCACATTATGAATGATAGAGTTCACGAAAAAAACCAATTTAGTGACATTTACGATGGTAAAATGTACAGAGAATTTGTCAAAAATTTAAGCGATGAAAATAAACATAGTTATGCTTTGGTTATATTCAACACTGATGGCGCGCCTTTGTTTAAAAGCTCGAAATAATTTATTTGGCCCATCTTTCTAATGTTAAATGAACTACCATTTCAAGTAAGGACGAAGGAATTGATTTTAGTTGGACTTTGGTTTGGGAAAGAGAAACCAAATATGAGTGTATTCCTTAAACCTTTTGTGGATGAGATGAATAAGTTAGCTAGTGAGGGAATTAAGTGCATTATAAATGGTGTCAGTATATGCATTAAAATCTTTGCTTTGATTTGTTGCGTTGATTCCGTTGCTCGCGCTCCAGTGCAAGGATTTATACAATTTAATGGAATTTTTGGTTGTAGCCATTGTCTTCACCCGGGAGAATGGGTTCTAAATAATAATAAAAATCCAATGTCTGGATGTATTAAATATCCCTTGATGTCAAAAATTCCAAAAAAGAGAAATGTTCCCAATACGATAAATCACATGAAAGAATCTATTTCATCTAAAAAACCAATTTTTGGTATTAAATGTCCATCACAGTTAATCCGTCTTTCGCATTATAACATTATCTACGGTTGTGTTGTTGAACCTATGCACTGTTTGGCTGGAATTGCGAAGCAATTTGCCACAATGTGGTTTGGAAGTAACAAAAAATCTGGTCTGTTCTCTAAAAATAATATTCTAGAAATTGATCAACGTCTAGCTGGAATAAAAGTACCCCATCAGATAATGAGGATGACCAGGGCGTTTTCTGAAAAAGAGTTTTGGAAGGCCCGCGAATGGGAAAATTTCATACTCTTTTTCAGTATATTGGTTCTTCAAGACATTCTACCACATAAATATTTAATGCACTGGGCATTGTTTGTAGAGGCGGTTTATATCTTAACTAAAGAAAACATTAGAGTTGATGAAATCGATTACGCAGATCAATTGCTACATGAATTTGTTGCTCGAACACAAATTTTGTATTCGAAGGTGGCAATGACTTTTAATGTGCATTTGTTGTTACACTTAGCCAAAAGTGTTTTAGATTGGGGACCATTGTGGTGTCATAGTGCTTACGGTTTCGAGTCAGGCAATGGAGATTTACTCAAGGTTATTCATGCAGCTAAAGGAGTCCATCAACAGATTTGCAGACGTATTAATTTGAAGTATAGTTTTTTAACATTAAAAGACCATGTTCTTCCTTTTAGTTCATTCGCTGTAAAAAATTATTGCAATACAATTGGTACGACAATTGCTAAAAAATCGTTTCAGATAAAAGATGTTCGATACTTTGGCTTTTCAAAAAAATTAACTGCATATTGGTCACAAAAACTAAATTTGGCTGAAAATACAGTTTTCTATAAAAAAATCGTCAAAAATGGATGCTTGTATGTATCGTCAACAAAAGTAAATAAAAAATCAAATAATTCTTATGCACAATTAAAAAATAAGTCGTATGTGCAATTACACTCGTTTATACCAGATCCAATAAACCTAACAGAATATACAATTGTTCAAAATATTACAACAATAAATACTTATAATAATGCCTACGGTTATTTACAAAAAGTTGTACATATTTCTGATGAACAATCCGTAATATTAACGAATGATCTCGAAAAAATTTGTGTTCACATGGTTGTGAATGATGTTGAATATCTTTGTACTGTACCTAATCTGCACTATTACTAAGATTAATTGTTGTTTTTATTTATGTTTAAAATTATGTTATGTCTACAGTTATCAATTTAATTACGTATCATTTGAACACTTGTTTTATTGTTCAACTGTAATTATACAAATTTTATACCAATTATATAAATTTAATTACGTATTAATTGAATACTTATGTTTTATTGTTCAATTGTAGTTATACAATGTATATAAAAAATAAAAATTAATTATTAATAAAGTGAAATAATTGAAAATAAATTTATCTCGTTTTTTATTTGGATTCACAATTATAAATGTAATTTCATAATAAGGTATTACAATAAAACCTCGTTAACACGAATTTGAAGGGACCATAATTTTGTTCGTGTAAATCGAGTGTTTGGCCTATCCGTTAAAACGATAGGTTTTTTATTTTCAAGGGACCGAAACTTTTGTTGGTGCTACAGCGAAATTCGTGTTATAAGAGTTCGTGTTAACGAGGTTTTACTGTATAATATATAGTAAACTGTTTTAAAAAATCACGTAAAATTTATCGTAAACGACGTCGTAAACCATATCGTCAGTCATAGGGCAAACTAAAATCATGTGGTAAAGGATGTAGAAAATCACGTCGTAAACTATGTCGTAAACCATATCATCAGCCGTTGAATAATCTACACTCGTGTCATAAATGATATGGTAAACTTTGTCGTAGACAATGTAGTATACGATCTCAATTTCCGACTTTAAAAACTTAGTTGCTTTCTACGCAATATACATTTATGTATACGTTATACTATTAGACGTAATCTGCTATGTAATTACTGACGTAAATTTTTACGTAGCTTTCTATAACGAAAACAACGTCGATTTTTTCAATAGGGAACACTGTCAGAACAGAAGCAGACGCGTGCGCATTATGGAAATAGGCAAAATTACTAAAATCCTAGTCAATTTGACTAGGATTTGCAGGGTTGTTTTTTCCAGGCTTGAATTTGTGGAATCAATATAGCGATCCTAACCAAAATGATTAGGAATCCTTATTACTTTTACTAGATTAAGATTAACTATAGAGTCATAGTTAATAATACCATCAAGATTTTTTGCGGTGTAATTAAATTTACATGAAAGTAGTCTTTCGGTGGTTTTTGGGGTCGCTGATTACAAATCTGAAGTCAGTTTGTCAAAATTTAAAATGGCGGATCCAATATGGCGGACTAAATTTAAAAATAAAAACAAATTTGCTTAAAAGTTGTCATTTGGAGGTTTTTTAAGTCGCTGATTCTGGGGTGCGTTCACGTAACTTTCACTTTCAACTTTCACTTTCAACTTTCAATTTCACCCAAAAAAAATTTCACTTTCAATTTCAACTTTCACTTTCACATTCAATTTTTACCCAAAAAATTTTCACTTTCAATTTCACCCAAAAAATTTTTCTCTTTTAATTTCACCCAAATCATTTTCACTTTCAATTTCACGCAAAACATTTTCACTTTCAATTTCAACAAAAAAATTTTTCACTTTTAATTTCACCCAAAACATTTTCACTTTCAATTTCACGCAAAAAAATTTCACTTTCAGTTTCACCCAAAACATTTTCACTTTCAATTTTCACCCAAAAAATTGTCATTTTCAATTTCACCCAAAAAAAATTTTACATTTAATTTCACTCAAAACATTTTCACTTTCAATTTCACCCAAAACATTTTCACTTTTAATTTAACGCAAAACATTTTCACTTTCAATTTCACCCAAAAAAATTTTCACTTTTAATTTCACCCAAAACATTTTCACTTTCAATTTCACGCAAAAAAATTTCACTTTCAGTTTCACCCAAAACATTTTCACTTTCAATTTTCACCCAAAAAATTGTCATTTTCAATTTCACCCAAAAAAAATTTTACATTTAATTTCACCCAAAACATTTTCACTTTCAATTTCACCCAAAACATTTTCACTTTTAATTTAACGCAAAATATTTTTACTTTCAATTTCAACAAAAAAATTTTTCACTTTTAATTTCACCCAAAACATTTTCACTTTCAATTTCACGCAAAAAAATTTCACTTTCAGTTTCACCCAAAACATTTTCACTTTCAATTTTCACCCAAAAAATTGTCATTTTCAATTTCACCCAAAAAAAATTTTACATTTAATTTCACCCAAAACATTTTCACTTTCAATTTCACCCAAAACATTTTCACTTTTAATTTAACGCAAAACATTTTCACTTTCAATTTCACCCAAAAAAATTTTCACTTATAATTTCACCCAAAATATTTTCACTTTCAATTTCACGCAAAAAAATTTTACTTTCAGTTTCACCCAAAACATTTTCACTTTCAATTTTCACCCAAAAAATTGTCATTTTCAATTTCACCCAAAAAAATTTTATATTGAATTTCATCCAAAACATTTTCACTTTCAATTACACCCAAAACATTTTCACTTTTAATTTAACGCAAAACATTTTCACTTTCAATTTTACCCAAAAAAATTTTCACTTATAATTTCACCCAAAACATTTTCACTTTCAATTTTGACTTTCAATTTCACCCAAAACATTTTCACTTTCAATTTCACGCAAAACATTTTCACTTTCAATTTCACCTAAAACATTTTCACCCAAAAAATTTTCACTTTCAATTGCACCAAAAAAATTTTTACTTTCAACAATCACTCATAAAAATTTTCACTTTCAATTTTACCTAAATATTTTTGACTTTTAACTTTTATTTTTAACTTTCGACCAAAAAAATGTTTAATTTAAATTTCAGCCAAAAAATTTTCAAATTTAACAAAAAATTTTAATTTTTGGTCATATGATTTTCACATTCTCTTTCACATAAGTAATTTAGGAAATGTTGCTCAGATTAAGATCATGATTTTCAAATGAAAAGTTCCTTAAAAAACTCATATGTACAGTCGTGATAAGAAATGCCTTTTTTTAGGGAAGGCACTAATGTTACGAAGTTTGCCTTCCTTTTATATTGTATAAAAAATCAGCCAATGGAAAGCAGAATTCTGTTGGATTTATTGACACGAACTATAAATAATATAAAAATTGTGCAAAACGCTTAAAATAATTGCCTTCCCTGAGAGAAGGCATTCCTAAACTGTACTTAACCCCTTAACTGCCGGCTGAAAAACACTAAATGTGCCCAGAATGCCAAAAATAAAAAATCGTCCAATTTGTCTGAAACTTGTTACTCAGAGGTTTTCGGGGTCGCTGATTACGAATCTGATGTCGGTATTTTAAAATTCAAAATGGCGGATCCAATATGGCGGACGGCTTTTTAAAAATTAATCCAAATTACCTGAAATTTGTTACTCGGGGGTTTTTGGGGTTTCTGATTACGAATCTGATGTCGGTTTTTCAAAATTCAAAATGGCGGATCCAGTATGGCAGACGGATTTTTAAAAATAGATCAAAATTAGCTGATATTTGTTACTCGGGAAGTTTTGAGGTTCCTGACTACGAATATCATGATGGTTTTTAAAATTCAAAATAGCGGATCCAATATGGCGGACATTTTTTTTTAATTTTTGATTCCCTTGAAAATTATCATTAGGGGGTTTTCGGGGTCGCTGATGATGAATATGATGTCAGTTTTTAAAAATTAAAAATTGCGGATCCAATATGGTGGACATTTCTATGTCAGTTTTTCAAAATTCAAAATGGAGGATCCATTATATCGGATATTTTTTTTTTAATTTTGGAATTTTTTGAAAATTATCACTTGGGGGGTTTTCGGGGTCGCTGATGACGAATCGGATGTCTGTTTTTAAACATTTAAAATGTCGGATCCAATATTGCGAACATTTTTTTAAAAAAATTTTGTTATTATCATAAAAGCAGAACAAATTTTACAAATGCCGGTTTAATAGAACAGCTATAAAGAGCGTGCAAAAATTGAAATTCCATTAAAATGTCCTAACGCATTTCACCTTTCCAATAAGTTCATGGGTGAAGTGCAGAGATGTTAAAAATGGGTCTCAAAACCTATTTAAAATGCTAAATACTAAATGGTATCACAAAAAGTATTTCAAATATAAAATATAAAATAGTTTTCAAAAAGTTATTTCAAATGCAAAATAAAAAATACGCATTTTCAAAATGGTTTTACAAAATAAAATCCTTTTTTTTAAATGAACTTTATTTTTACGTAACTTTTTGACTTTTCCATAAAATAAGATTGTATCCCTTATGAAACTGTTTTATATATTATTCTATTAATTTGACTTTATACAATAAACTACTTTTTTGAAAAAATTGTAAGAAAACTTTGTCAGCAATTAAATAAAATATCTCATTTTCGAATGCTTGTTGTGAAATCCTATGTAAATATTCAAACTTTGAACCTGAAAATTTCCGTTTTCAGTATGTAAAAATAAATATTTTCCCATAAAGTTTGGTAAAATTTAAAAGAAAATGAATTAGCCGAAGAATCTCCTTAAGGTACTACTCCACTTTAGAAGGCTCTTAAAAGACTAAATTAAAAAATTTTTTTTCTTAGGTCTTTTATTATAAATATGAAAAAAACTTTTTTGCCTATATTAGTACATATTTGGAGAATAAAAATAATGGTTTTTTTTAATTTTTATTTAATATCATAATCTGCAGACAGCATTCAGATCGAAACTCCAAAAAGTTAGTTGTCCAATTGCAGACAGTTTATCTCAAGATTGACAAATCGGAAACAAAAAATCCAAATTGCTTTTTAAAAAGGAAGGTGTCTTGCATAGAAATCTACCACCAATAATGAAAAATCGACTAAAATAAAAAAATAGCAGATGTTTAAATAATAGTTTAAATAATAGTTTTTTTTTGAATTTTTTGACCATTTTCTGGTAAATTCTCACACAGGACTTGCTAACAAACAAAACGAGTTATCATTTATTATAATCGGTTCAGTAGATTCAGAGATAAACTGTCCGCAATTTGAGAAAACGTTATTTGGAGAAAAACGCGTTTAAACTTATATATGTATCGTTACAGGCCATCAATAAATTACCTAAAATTCTTTTGCAAATTGAAACCTCACCATTTTTTTATTTCAGACACTGTTACATACATTAACACCAATGTTTCTTCTGGTCGTAACAAAAAGCTGGACCTTACCATCCCCTTAAAGACTTACTTAATTTGTCAATGACTTTTTTCATTAATTAAATATTTTTTGAAAAATTTACTTTTATTTTTTACAATTGATTATAAATACTTTAGGAGGTGTTTTCTAAAGTCATAAAGAGTTAAAAAATACAATAAAAAAAATAAAATTATTTTAAATTCTAAAGTGTAGTAGTATCTTAAAAGAAAAAATTGCTACAATATAAAAAAAATTTTCTTGTATTTTGCATTTTAAAATACAAAATAATAAAAAAAACCATTTCAAATCAAAATGCAAAATGGTTTTCGGCAAATGCATTTAAAATGTAAAATGAAAATAGGCATTTTGCATTTTCTATTTTGCATTTGAAATAGATTTATTTGAAATAGTTAACATCTCTGGTGAAGTGCATCTCCACGGTATGCCATATTGGATCCGCAATTTTGAATTTTAAAAAACTGACATCGGATTCGTCATCAGCGACCCCGAAAACCCCCGAATGATAATTTTCAAGCGAATCCAAATTTTTTTAAAAAAATGTCTGCCTTATTGGATCCGCCATTTTGGATTTTAAAAAATCATCATCATATTCGTAATCAGCGACCCCGACAACCCCCGAGTAACAAATTTCATGTAAATTGGATCAATTTTTAAAAAAGTCATCCGCCATATTGGATCCGCCATTTCGAATTTTGAAAAACCGACATCATATTCGTAATCAGCGATCTCGAAAACCCCCGAGTAACAAATTTCAGGTAAATTGGATCAATTTTTAAAAAAGTCGTCCGCCATATTGGATCCGCCATTTTGAATTTAAAAAAACTGACATCATATTCGTAATCAGCGACCCCGAAAACCCCCGAGTAACAAATTTCAGGTAATTTGGATCAATTTTTAAAAAGTCGTCCGCCATATTGGATCCGCCATTTTGAATTTTGAAAAACTGACATCATATTCGTAATCAGCGACCCCGAAAACCCCCGAGTAATAGATTTTAGGCGATTTTAGACATTTTTTAAATAAAAGTGCATTGTATTGTCCATGGCAAAGATTTTAAAAAATTTGCTAAAAGTGTTGTTTTTAAAAATTTATGACATTTTTATAATTCATTGAATTAAAAAACAGAAACGTGTGTCGCATTCTGCATAGCGTTGACTTTTAAGAAATCATTTTATTTTTAATTTTTAGCTAGTTTTGACTTTTTTACATCAATTTTTATTATGGCAAAGATTGTCAGTTTTCCGGCAGTCAGAGCAAAGTCCGAAATGGCAAAGATCTTTGCCATCGGCAGTCAAGGGGTTAAGAGATGTAGCTACAGTCGCTCTTCTTAATATTATTGATATAATTAGAGTTGCAATTTTTATTTAATTTTAATTAATATAAATTTAGATACAACATTTAAAGAAATTTAAATAAAGAAATTTTATATAACAATAAAACTTTTTAAAATAAATAAAATCAATAAAATTGATTTTAATTATATTTTTAAGGGAAAAATCATCCATTTTGACACTCAAATTTGGCTCATATATTACTATCCATATGACTATAACTTTCTGCAATTTTGAACTCAAAAATAGATAAGACGATTTTAGAAAAAAAATCCAAATTTTTTTTTTCAAAAAAAATTTCCAAAAAAATTTTTTGAAATTTTCAAAAAATTCTTTTAGGGTTATTTTTTGAAGTGACCACTTTCTATTTTGTTGTAAAAAGTACCTTATAATGTCCTCCTTAACATATATTTTTTCCAAATTTTTTAAAAATATAGTTTTTGAGTAAAGTGTCAAAAACCGTGGTAATGCTATTTGTCACGTACGGTAATGCACATATATACATATGGGCAATTACATGTGATAGGGTATAGCCAAATAAATATGGAAAAAGTGACCCGAATATATTTTTCCCATTCATTCCTACCCACTTAAAAATAACTTTTTGAAATTTTTAACTCAATATTTTGAGTTTCTTGAAACTTATGGAGGGGACAAAAATCGAAAAACGCATTTTTCTCAAAAACTACTGTATGCTTTTTAATTAGCTTTAAATATGTTAAAAAACAATTAAAGAAATCAAAAAAAAAAAATTTCAAAAATCTTTTTTTTTTAAATTTTAAAATAAAAATTTTTTGAAATTTTAAAAAAAATCTCTCTACTTTTGAATAATCATAACAAAAAAATTTTTTTTTCATTTTCTATTAAAAAAATAAAAAAATTTTATAAACAAATTAATTTTTTTTAACTTTGGGTATAATAAATTTTTAATTTTCTTTTTTTAAAACATACCTGGAAATGATAAGAAGGTTTTGCAAAAAGTTTTAGAGTGGGCCTGACAAGTTTAATGGGTCCAAAAAATAATTAAGCTCTCCGTGCAGGTCGCACGCACGTGGCACAATGGGATTTTTTTACAATTTATTATTAAAAATCGTTTAGAGCCTAAAAATTCAATAATAATCAAAATCCGATAAAATTTGTAGGCTCTAGACAATTTTTAAAAATAAATTGTAAAAAAATCTCATTGTGCCACATGCGTGCGACCTGCACGGACAGCTTAATTATTTTTTTGGACCCATCAAACTTGTCAGGCCCACTCTGAAACTTTTTGCAAAACCTTCTTATCATTTCCAGGTATGTTTTAAAAAAAGAAAATTAAAAATTTATCATACCCAAAGTTAAAAAAAATTAATTTGTTTATAAAATTTTTTTATTTTTTTAATAAAAAATGAAAAAATTTTTTTTTGTTATGATTATTCAAAAGTAGAGAGAAAAACAAAACTTTTTTTCTCTTGTCAAAAAATGAAAAGAAGCAATATTTTTTGTGCTATCTGACATTAAAAATATACCTACATTTAAAAAGCAAAAATTTTGAAAATTCATAACTCAAAAATTTGGCCTCCAAAAAAATAATAAAAAAATATTTTTGGCCGATTTTAAGATGTCGACTGAAATCTTACGTGGAATTACCCATATATATATATATTATACACATTATACACATTATAACATTATACACATTATACACATTATTTGTATTCAATTTTATAATTGAAACACAAAAGGTAACGTCTGGTTAACGGCCCCAGTAACGCCGGCTCTGGTTTCTCTCTTTCTCTAAAGGCAATATAAATAAGAATGTCTCTCTTTACCTAATTTGTATATCTACTCGTTTTATATTAAGGACCTTAATAACTGTTGGATATCCTAGTTTCATGAAATGGTTTTGTTTTTTTGTGTCAGTATCGAAATTTTAAATAAAAAATAATTATTCGAACCGATGCACAGTTTTTCGCACTTAGGCGAGTTGTAACAGACTGTTTCAACTCACCTAGGCTTACGCAAATTTGTGCTTGATCGAATAGAGACTGTTTGGATTTTTGCTAAAATACACTACCGTCCAAAAGTATCAGGACGATTACATTCGACTCTGAAAAAACATGCCATCACTTTTTTAATCATATCTCGGAAATAAAAGGAGGTACAAAAAAACGTAAATACGGTTAAAAAGCTGATTAAATTATGCGTAAAATAAGCCGTCTTTGAAGTCATTTCGTTAATTATTTTTTAAGTTGTAGAGTAAGAAAGAAATAAAAAAAATTATCAAATTTTCTCATTTTTGTCTCTTGACTACAACTTTTTCGAAAATCTAGAAAAATTTAGATACAATTTTTCTAAAAACACAGAAATCTTCGTTAGAATTTCATCTTTAAAATAAGCCTTCGAAAATTAAAAAGGTTAATCCGTCTTCGATATATCATTAAAGATGTGAAGCCGTGTTTCGACCGATTGGTGCATTGAAATTTAACTGTGACGACTCGGTTCTGGCTTCGCGCGGCAGCGAATGTGAGAAAACAGGGACGAATTTTTGCTGAAGAATAATAAATAATAATGTTTCACGAGTAATGTAAAGAAACTCAAAAGTTCATCGTTCCCCGGCATGAATTCTTTTCTCGTCGGCTTGGTGGAAAACTGTACCATTTGAAGAATTCGTTATAAACTATACCATTTCAAAAGTTTGTTATAAAACATACTTTCAATGAAGATCTATAAAAGCGTTGCACTAAAAAATTTCTAATGATTAACAAGCAATTAATTTAAATTTTATTAGAAATTTTGAATTAATACATTGATAAGATGAACAAGAGTATATTTAAGATATTGCTTTTTAAAAAAGCATAACCTTATTTTATGTCTAGCAGCAGTGTTGACAAACTTGGAAAAAAAGCAAAAAAAAACTTTTTTTCTCGAAATGGTATGGTTTAAAACAATTTACCGAAATGTTACAGTTTATAACGAATACCTGAAATGGTACAGTTTTCCACTAAGCCGACGCGACGTCCTGTTTTCTCTTTCATTCGCTGCCGCGTGAAGCCACAATCGAGTCGTCACAGTTGAATTACAATGCACTAATCGGTCGAAACAAGGCTTCACATTTTTAATGATATATCAAAGAAGGATTAACCTTTTTTAATTTTCGAAGGCTTATTTTAAAGCTAAAATTCTAACCAAGATTTCTGTGTTTTTAGAAAAATGTTATCTAAATTTTTCTAGATTTTTGAAAAAGTTGAAGTCTTATTAGCTGTGAACCGAGGCAATACATGGACTTTTAGACGAGGTGCGATCGGATCAATTATAGATCTAACGATCGCATCGTCTAAACTATTTAGCCGCATAAGCGACTGGCGGGTCTCAGAGGAATATACCGCAAGTGACCACCAGTACATTGAGTTCTTAGTCTCGATGGAAGACACACGAGGAGAAAAAAGACAGGATGTTCCTAGTCGCAAAACCTCCTCGTGGAATATGAAGAGACTCGACAAGAAAAAGTTCGGCCGGTCCCTAAGAGAAGCCCTTTTGATTGACGACTTGGGCTAAGAGATGAGGCCGAGCAGTCTGGATGGGAAGGTGCGAGCGGTGAGAAACATGATAGTCACCGCTTGCAATGCGTCAATGCCACGCAAAGGCGCCATTCCCGTAAAAAAATCCTTGCACTGGTGGTCAGAGGAGCTAGCCTCCTTGAGGAAGGAATGCCTCAAAGCAAGAAGGACATATACCCGATCTAAGGGAGATCCCTTGCTGAAAGAGGCTTTCAAGGAGGCGAAAAAGAACCTCAAAAAAAAGAGATCCGCAAGTCGCGACGCCGTAGCTGGAAGGACCTAATCGAGGAAGTCGATACGGACCCATGAGGTCTGGCTTTTAAAATCGTTACTAAGAAATTAGCGACGAGGCAAAAGACCCCCGGCCTAGACAATCCCGATTGGGTCAGAAAGATAATAAATTCTTTGTTTCCTCTTGTAGAGACATACCTTAGAAGGGACTGGAGTTTTTGCAAAGTCGAAGAGAAAGAACTCTTTACACTTAGTGAACTGCAAAAAGCAGGCAAAAGATTGAAAACAGGCAAGGCGCCTGGAATCGATGGGATTAGTAACGAGATCCTAAAGTTTGTAATCGACACTTCACCCCAGATCCTGCTTCGATGCTTCAATCTTTGCCTTAAGAGAGGAGAGTTCTTCCGCGACTGGAAGCGACAGAGGTTAGTCCTCCTGAGGAAAGGTAAAAAACCTCTAGATAAAGTCTCATCATGCAGGCCTATATGCCTGCTAGATACGATGGGTAAACTTCTAGAGGATATGGTTCTGCAGAGAATGCAAAGCCACTTGACCGGAGAGTATAGTCTATCCGATCACCAATTTGGTTTCCGTAAAGGCAAGTCCACAGTTGATGCCATCCAGGCAGTTGTGGACATAGCCAAAGCAGGAAAAAACAAGATGGAAAGATCTCATCGAGTCGATGAAAAAGAAAAACATGCCGCCCTACTTGTTGCGGATAATGGATAATTATCTTAGCGACAGGTGGGTTATATATGAGAGAGACACCTGCACTCTCAGGGAAGAGATGCAGCGTGGGGCTCCTCAAGGCTCGAGGGTAGGTCCATTTGTATGGAATGTATCTTATGATGATTTTCTGCGAATGCATCTGCCCGAAGGTGCGGTGATCATCGGCTTTGCGGACGACGCGTTGTTCGTGTGCACTGCCGAAAGTGAGGAGGCTCTTGGGACATTGGTGAACGAATGTCTGCGACTAGCAAAAAGCTGGCTGGATACCAGAGGTCTTGAAATGGCCTTGGAAAAGACCGAGGCACTGCTGGTCACAGACAGACGTGGTTATGAGCTCCCACGAATCGTGATAGACGGATTCGAGGTCAAGTGGAGTAAGCAAATTAAATATCTTGGTGTGGAGTTGGATGGAAGGTTAAACTTCCACCACCACATGGCTGCGGCGTCAAATAAGGCGATCGAGTGTGCGGCTAAACTTTCACGGCTAATGCCAAATGTTGGCGGACACCGTGAACAAAAAAGAAGACTGGTGGCGAGTGTCGCCCACGCTAAAATGCTCTATGCAGCACCAGCGTGGGCCCCATCCCTGAGGAGTAAAAGATGTGTGACCATCTGTGAAAAGATACTGTCGGCGCAGAGATCGATAACAACGCGTATCATCTCTGCATATAAGACAGTATCTACGAGTGCTGTGCAGGTCCTTGCAAGTGTCCCGCCAGCAGATCTTTTGGCGAGGGAAAGGGAAGAAATGTTTCTCTTTTCTAAAGAAAAAAGTTCATTTGATAAGGAAATAAGACCAAGCAAGGGCTTGATCCGCAAAGAAGCGAGGCACAGGCTCATAGAAAGATGGCAAGAAAGATGGAATGGTGAGGAGAAAGGTCGATAGACTTATCGCCTTATCCCGGCACTCGCCACCTGGATAAATAGGAAACACGGTCAGGTTTCCTATTATTTGACTCAGGCGTTCACAGGTCACGGGTGTTTTAACTCGTAACTGTGTCGCTTTAAATTACGCGAGGACGAGGTGTGTGCATATTGTTAGTTCCCTGAGGACAACGCGGAGCACACCCTCTTCTCATGCAAGAATTGGGACTTGGAGAGGCGGGCCATGTTCGAAGGTGTAAACAGTCAAGTTACACCGAAGAACATGGTATCGCTGATGACCCAGTCGGAAGAGAATTGGCGGCAAGTCGAGAACTTCATAATCTCGGTTATGTCGAGGAAGGATCTCGACGGCCGCCAAAAAGCGTAATTTAAACAGCTTTTAATTTAGTTCGTTTGTTTTTTATTAATTTATTTTGTAATTTATTTGTCCTTATACATTTTTTAATTGTTTGTGTGTTTTAATCATCTTTGTACAGTTTTATGGTTTCAATATTTTATACGCGTTTTTTTTTCTTTTTTTTATATATCCGTTTATAATTTTATCTTTTGACTTTTTACACTTAATCACACATTTGTTATTTTTAATTATTGTTGTGCTGTTAATTCCGCTTTTATATTGAAATAGTTTCAAAATTTTTAACTATTAACGCAGGATAACCGCAGAGAAAAGCAGAAAGTCGCAATAGCGACAGAGTTGGAGCGCCACCCTCGAAGGCTAAAGTCTTACGACAGTTCCGAGGGAGGATAAAGGGCTCCAGAAGTAGGGTTACGGGTTTTAGTGGGTCAGGCTGGCAGTAGGTCGCCAGTTTATTAAATTTACTACTTTATACATTTATTTTTCTTTTTTTATATTCCCTTTTGTTTTTCTCATACCAACCCCACATAACCTTGGAGTGCGGAGTCCAAGGTATCTGTAAGCAGGTTTCCCAAAAGCCCCTAAGCAAAAAGAAAAAGCCTTCGAAAATTAAAAAAGGTTAATCCTTCTTTGATATATCATTAAAAATGTAAAGTCTTGTTTCGACCGATTGGTTCATTGTAATTCAACTGTGACGACTCGATTGTGGCTTCACGCGGCAGCGAATGAAAGAGAAAACAGGACGTCGCGTCGGCTTAGTGGAAAACTGTACCATTTCAGGTATTCGTTATAAACTGTAACATTTCGGTAAATTGTTTTAAACCATACCATTTCAAGAAAAAAAGTTTTTTGCTTTTTTTCCAAGTTTGTCAACACTGCTGCTAGACATAAAATAAGGTTATGCTTTTTTAAAAAGCAATATCTTAAATATACTCTTGTTCATCTTTTCAATGTATTAATTCAAAATTTCTAATAAAATTTAAATTAATTGCTTGTTAATCATTAGAAATTTTTTAGTGCAACGCTTTTATAGATCTTCATCGAAAGTATGTTTTATAACAAACTTTTGAAATAGTATAGTTTATAACGAATTCTTTGAATGATACAGTTTTCCACCAAGCCGACGAGGAAAGAATTCATGCGGGGGAACGATGAACTTTTGAGTTTCTTTACATTACTCGTGAAACATTATTATTTATTATTCTTCAGCAAAAATTCGTCCCTGTTTTCTCACATTCGCTGCCACGCAAAGCCAGAACCGAGTCGTCACAGTTAAATTTCAATGCACCAATCGGTCGGAACACGGCTTCACATCTTTAATGATGTATCGAAGACGGATTAACCTTTTTAATTTTCGAAGGCTTATTTTAAAGATGAAATTCTAACGAAGATTTCTGCGTTTTTAGAAAAATTGTATTTAAATTTTTCTAGATTTTCGAAAAATTTGAAGTCAAGAGACAAAAATGAGAAAATTTGGTAATTTTTTTTATTTCTTTCTTACTCTACAACTTAAAAATAATTAACGAAATGACTTCAAAGACGTCTTATTTTACGCAGTATTTAATCAGATTTCTAACCGTATTTAAGTTTTTTTTGTACCTCCTTTTATTTTTGAGACATGATTGAAAAAGTGATGGCATGTTTTTTCAAAGAGTCGAATGTAATCGTCCTGATACTTTTGGACGGTAGTGTGTATTGTTTGGTATTATGGCTTTAAAAGTATTTAGAATTTTACAAATTTTTGTGTAAATCACTTTCATATTTTCCAAAGGAAAAAAAATATTAACAAAAACATTTTTCGAGTTGCTCTTCCATATAAAAAAGTCGAAAATAATTTCTATTTATAGGTTTTTTGTTTATTATTAAGCTTGTTGCTCATTTTTAATTTAGTTTTCGGGTTTAATTTGATTTATATTGATCTTATAAATTTTCTTACTCTAATTACTCCTTAATTATTTAAAAATTCTTAGACAAAATTTTATTATTCTTAAATTTCTATATAATATATTATATAATATTATTTTTAGCTTTTGTAAAGCTCAAAGTGTTATCATAGATCGTAATTAAATACCAAAGATTGGTTTAAAATATCTAATTAGTGTTAAAGAAAACAAAATATGTGATAACCTAATTCCAAAAATAAATTATGGTATTAAAACGATTGTTTTATTCGTTTCTATTAGTAAGATGTCTTTGCTAACTAATTAAATTTACTTTACTAACTAAACTATGCATTAAAAATCAATATTTTTCATTGAAATCACAAAATTTGCAACTGTTTCAACTAACGCCGACAGTACTCGGTGAGTTGTAACACCGGGAACTGTTTTGCATTTTGCAATTTTTTCGTAAACCCTTACAACGTTTTACATATTTGATTCACATTCTACACAAAACTACTTATCCAAAAATACAAAGTTCATGAAAATATGACAATTTTTGACTGAGTTATACTAGATAATGTAAAAATCGTTTCAACTCACCTCGGTCTCTCCTACGTATGTATGTATGTATATACATTAGGGTGTCCGTTATTTACCAAGTTGTTTATATTTCTTGCGACGCCTCCTAAATTATTAGTTTACCATCTAAAACAAAATGTCAGATCGAAATAAACCCTTAATATTCATAATAAACCTTGCCCCAAAGACGATACATTTTTCATTTCAAATACATGGGATTTTGCTGCTTTTTACAAATTAATTTTTTTTTTGTTAAATATCTTATTTTACATTAATGACAAATATATATTCTTATAGGAAATTTAACGCTCTACAAAAAGTTTGTTTATAATTTTTTGATAAATTATCTCCTTTAAGAGTTATTTAAAGTTAAAGTTCAACACTGGGTAAATTTTTAGATTTTTGTACTTTTACGGCAAAATTATTATGAAAGGATCCATATCAAATCATGCAGGCATTTCGACGATATAAATTACGAATTATTTTCGCAATGAAATATGTTATCCTACTCAAAAAATAATAAAATGCGTATTTTTTTAAATTTTGATTAGGATTCTGTTTGCACTTTTTACGAATATTTTAAGATTTTATCAAAAAGATTACTTTTTTGTATTTTCTTCTATAAAATTGCGTAATTTTCATATTTTTTGTTGCTCTTGGGGCTAATTTTTTCCTTTTATATACTCTCTTATGTAAAATTACGCAAAATAAAAAATAATAAAAAACAAGTGATACAATTTCAATTAAAAAAAATTTTTTCTAAAAAAGGACATCTTTTTTCTCTTTTTATTTTCAGGACTTATTGATACTCATGAATATGAATGAAGTATTTAACATGAAAATACCATTTTGTATTTTTTTGTTTATCTATTAAGAGAAAAAATCATTTTCAATTTTTTACTAAAAATTCAAAAATTTTGCAACTTTTTAGGTTTCTATACTTGTACTATCAACAATGTTTTACAAAAGGCCGGAAAAAATTCTTCTACTTATTCTTTTTATATTGGAATGTATAAATACAATTTTTTTGTTACTTTTTTAAGTTCTTTAGAAAAATATCCTTTTTTAATAACATTAGAATTTCTTTGTTCATAAGAATTATTTTATTATATATTTACATTTATTTCAGAGAAAAAGAAAAAAATTTCTATTTATAGTTCAAATTTCTTTTTTAATTAATCGACTCAATCAGGTAATAATATTTTCTCATAATAAGTTATGTTCAATTTTATTGACAAAAAATTTTAACCTTCGTTTAAAAAATTTGAACATTTTAAATAAACTAACCGGTATAAATAACATTTTCGATCATCATCATTATCATATAGATAATTAACATAATTTTCGGACATAATGTTAATTATCAATATTCTTTACTATTTACAAGATGTTTCAAACTGATGTTAAAATTTAAAAAATAAGCGAAGGTACAAATATAAAAACCTAAAATGTTGCAAAATTTTTGAATTTTTAGTAAAAAATTGAAAATAATTTTTTCTCTTAATAGATAAACAAAAAAATACAAAATGGTATTTTTATGTTAAATACTACACATGAGTATCAATAAATCGTGAAAATAAAGAGAGAAAAAAGATGTCCTTTTTTAGAAAAAAATTTTCTTTAATTGAAATTGTATCACTTGTTTTTTATTTTGCGTAATTTTACATAAAAGAGTATATAAAAGAAAAAAATGAGCCCCATGAGCAACAAAAAATATAAAAATTACGCAATTTTATAGAAGAAAATCCAAAAAAAGTAATTTTTTGCTAAAATCTTAAAATATTCGTAAAAAGTGCAAACAGAATCCTATTCTAAATTTTTAAAAATACGTATTTTCTTATTTTTTAAGTAGGATAACATATGTCATTGCGAAAATAATTTGCAATTTATATCGTCGAAATGCCTGCATGATTTAATATGGATTCTTTCATAATAATTTTGCCGTAAAAGTACAAAAATTTTAACATTTACATTGTTAAATTTTAACTTTAAATAACTCTTAGAGGAGATAATTTATCAAAAAATCATAACAAACTTTTTTTTAGAGCGTTAAATTTTCTATAAGAATATACATATATTCTTATAAAGAATATATATAGAATATATAAAGAATATATATATATATATATATTAAATATATATAAAGAATATATATAGTAGTTTTTGTTTGTTTGACCGTATTATATATTTTGTAGGATAATGAAAAGGCCTAGATACGGTTTTTTTTATATGATGTTTATTTTATAATCCCGACTAGTTTCGAACCATATGGTTCCTCATCAGGGGATGAACAATTTTACAGAAAATTATCCAAATATTGGACACATCATAAAAAGATTTCAAAAAGGGTTAAAATATCTGAAAAATATAATTAAAATTGTTTTAATTTTAATTTAAATAGATTTTATGAGGTTATGTTTTAATTTGTGAAAAAAATGAAAAAGTTTCTTACCCTTTAGAAGAACATTACAAGTATAGAAAAGGAAAAAAATTTTTTATTGCAAAAAAATTTTTTAAAAAACATTTTATATAAAACAATTTAATTAATTTTATAAATTTTGTAGAAACACATTTTTTGCAAAAAATGTGCTTCTATGAACAGAGAGTTATGACAGAGAGGTTGGGTTGTGTATTAGGGTCCAGGTATGATAGGTAAAGTAGATTTCTATGTTATTAAACTTTTTAAATTATGTTTTAAAATAAGTAATTAAATTATAGTATATTTTATCTAGATTGTCAATATCTGTTCTATAATTAATACTATTAGTATTATTTTTTATATAGTACATTTCCAAATTTTTTCTTTTCCAGTTATTTATTTCAATTTGTAAAATATTTGTATTGTCAAAATCAAAAGAATGTTTATTATCAAAAGTATGATTAGTTAAAGCATTAATATTTTGGTTGTGAGTGACATATCGTTTATGTTCTTTTATTCTAGTTTTAAGATGTCTTAAGGTTTCTCCGATATAACAACTATCACAATCTTTGCATTGAATTTTATATACACATCCAACTCTCTGAAATTTCTCTGTTGGATCTTTAAATTTTGGAAAAATACAATTTTTTAAATTATTAGAGTTAGTGAAAACTAATTTAAATTTATGTTGTTTAAATATATTAAAAAGTATTTCATCAAAATTTTGAATATAAGGTATACTTATAATTTTTTCAATTGGAAAATTGTTGTTATTTATTTTTCTATGTAAGTTATTGGTAAGAGCATTATACCTCTGTGAAATCTTTCTATTTAACAGATCTATTGGGTATCCATTAAGTAGCAATGTTTTTTTAAAAATGTTAAGATTTTCAAGATGAAATTGTTGATCTGACAATTTAATAGCCCTATCAACTAGAGTGTATATAATACCTATTTTATAACTTAGAGGGTGGTGTGAATAGAAATTCATATATCTGCCTGTCCATATAGATTTACGAAACCAATTTGTTTCAATAAAATTATTACTGTCAATTGAAAGGGAAAGATCTAGAAAGTTAATTTTATTATTGTTAGATAACTCTAAAGTAAATTTTAAATGTTTATCGATAGAATTGAATCTACATAATATATCGTCCACCTTATTTGAAGGTGCACAAATTAATATATCATCAATATATCGAAAATAAAAAATAATTTTATATTTGATTTTGTTTAAAATTTTATCCTCAATACCCTCCATGACAATATTAGCCGCACTTGAGGATATTGGAGAACCCATTGGTAAACCAAATATTTGTTTATAAAATTCTCCTTGGAATTGACAGTATGCCGAATTTAAGCATAAATTTAAAGCTTCAAGAAAATCATCCTGCGAGAAGTTTGTGTGTTTTTCAATTTCTGACCATTTGCTTTTAATAGTGTTGTTGATTAGTGTCCAAGATATGTTTGTATACATGGAAACAACATCAAGTGAAAAGATTGTAAAATTTGGAGGAATAAAAATATTATTAAGTTTATTTTTAAAATCCCAGCTGTCTTTAATATAGAGCAATTCCACGCCAAGTGATCATAAGAATTTTCGATGATTTTAGCAATATTAAAAATACTTTCAGAATTTCTTCCTTTTTATACATGAAATAAAAGTGTATAAAAGTTTTTTTAAAATTTTTAAAATTTTTTGAGTTACCTCTTACTCAAAATTTTGGTCGGTTTTTCAAAAAATGCACATAACTTTTTTTCTTGTTAACCGATTAAGATAATTTTTTTTGAAAAATACTCATAATAAGAAGTACTTTAAAGAAAAAAAATAAAATTTAATAAAAAAAATTTTTTTTGCCCGAAAAAAATTTCAAAAAATTTTTTGAATTCAAATTTTGAAAAAAATATATCTTTGATTTAAAAATTTTTTTTTGGTAAATATTGTCAATTAAGTAAAGAATACTTCCTGTAAATTTAATTATGGGACAAAAATAACTTTACGAGAAAAAAAATAAAGTGTGCAGCGCGGCGTGCCGGGACTTGTGCATGTATTCACTTATGGCCGCGCAAGTTTCGTTTCAAATCATACTATAGGTCACAATTCTTTACCAAAACGCTTTTTCTTTTTTATAAATCTTCGTAATTAAATTCTCTATCAATCTCTCGAGCCTTATTTTTGAATTTTTGTTTTAAACATTTTTTAAATAACAATGAGTATTAAAAAAATCATAAAATCGTAAAACATATGTTTTTTAGTTTTGTTGATTAAGAAAATTATTTAAAAAACCTATTAAAATAATGTTTGATTGATAAAGAATAAATTAATTAAACACTTTTTAATTAATTAATTGTTGTTATTTTTTATAAACTGTATACTTAGACCTAGAAATTACTAGTTTCTTCTCAATTGTACAATTTTTCATGAGTAATATATCTACTGATGATAAAAAACAATTATTTATTAAAACATTGTTTAAACAATTAATTGTTGCTATTTTTTCATAAACTATTTATACTTAGGGTAAGAAATTTATATTTGTTTCTTATGTACTTTTTTCATTTTTTCATAAGTTTCATTTGGGTTAGAAATTTCTAATTTTTTCTAATCAATTAATTGAAAAATTGAAAATTATAAACTGTTTAAACAAGGGTTAAATAATAAATTTTTAGTTTTTCTTTTATACTTGAATACTTTACTTATAAAAAATTGCACAATTCAGAAAAAATAGAAATTTTTAACCCTAAGTACAGTTTATGACAAAATAATAAATTTTTATTGTATAACAATTTTTGACTAAAGAATTTTTTATTTTTTATCAATCAAAAATTATTTTAATAAGTTTTTTGATTAATTTTCTTAATTAATAAAACTAAAAAAATATATTTTACGATTTTATGATTTTTTTAATACTTATTGTCATTTAAAAAATGTTTAAAAACAAAAATTTAAAAATAAGGCTCGAGAGATTGATAGAGAATTTAATTACGAAGATTTTGACAAAAAGAAAAAGCGTTTTGGTAAAGAATTGTGACCTATTAGAGTGATTTGAAACGAAACTTGCGCCGCCATAAGCACAAGTCCCGGCACGCCGCGCTGCACACTTTATTTTTTTTCTCGTAAAGTTATTTTTGTCCCATAATTAAATTTACAGGAAGTATTCTTTACTTAATTGACAATATTTACCAAAAAAAAATTTTTAAATCGAAGATATATTTTTTTCAAAATTTGAATTCAAAAAATTTTTTGAAATTTTTTTCGGGCAAAAAAAATTTTTTTATTAAATTTTATTTTTTTTCTTTAAAGTACTTCTTATTATGAGTATTTTCCAAAAAAAATTATCTTAATCGGTTAACAAGAAAAAAAGTTATGTGCATTTTTTGAAAAACCGACCAAAATTTTGAGTAAGAGGTAACTCAAAAAATTTTGAAAATTTTAAAAAAACTTTTATACACTTTTATTTCATGTATAAAAAGAAAGAAATTCTGAAAGTATTTTTAATATTGCTAAAATCATCGAAAATTTTTATGATCACTTGGCGTGGAATTGCTCTATAGTGTTTATTTTCGGTATTTAGGGATTTTTTTAAAATGTTAGCTATAAGTTTTGATAGATTATATATTGGATTACCTATGAAAGATGTAATTGGTCTCATAGGGATGTTATTTTTATGTAATTTTGGTAATCCATAAAATTTTGGAGCAACACCATTTGTGCAATTGAGAAATTTGTATGTGTTTTTTTCAAAGTATTTTTTATTTAAAAAAGATTTTAAAAGATTTCGTAAACAATTTTGAATGGAGATTGTAGGATCAGAATTCAATTTTTTATAAGTAGTAGTATCAGTTAAAAGATTAAGTGTTTTCGAAATATAATCATTTTTTGTTATAATAACAGTTTTGTTACATTTATCGGCAGTGGTTACAACAATATTTTTATTAGAGTTTAAAAATTTTTTTGTTTCGTTAATTTTATTAATTAGATTTACTTGAGTATAATTAAAAGTAGTTTTATTAAGTATTAAATTTTGCAACCAGTAAGATATATTCCCTCTGATAGTATTTTTAGTATCAGAGGGAATATTCCTTATGCCATATTCTACATTTGAAATTATAGTGGGGATTGGTATTTGCTTTGAAGAATATGGAAAACCAAAATTACCTCCTAGAGCTAAAATGTCAGAGACATTTTTAGGAATGTTTAATGGAGTTAAATTTTCAATCCAATTTTGATTAGTTTTTATTTTAATAATTTGTTGACTTTTTAATTTTTCGATTTTAAGTTTTGAAGAATTCTTTAGTTTAATTTGATATTTATTAAGATTTAAGTGAACTTGTTTTTTTAAAAATGTAAAAAAATCATTATTACCTCTCTGTCATAACTCTCTGTTCATAGAAGCACATTTTTTGCAAAAAATGTGTTTCTACAAAATTTATAAAATTAATTAAATTGTTTTATATAAAATGTTTTTTAAAAAATTTTTTTACAATAAAAAATTTTTTTCCTTTTCTATAATTGTAATGTTCTTCTAAAGGGTAAGAAACTTTTTCATTTTTTTCACAAATTAAAACATTACCTCATAAAATCTATTTAAATTAAAATTAAAACAATTTTAATTATATTTTTCAGATATTTTAATCCTTTTTGAAATCTTTTTATGATGTGTCCAATATTTGGATAATTTTCTGTAAAATTGTTCATCCCCTGATGAGGAACCATATGGTTCGAAACTAGTCGGGATTATAAAATAAACATCATATAAAAAAACCGTATCTAGGCCTTTTCATTATCCTACAAAATTAAATATATATATTAAATATATATATATTAAAGAATATATATTTGTCGTTAATGTAAAATGAAATATTTAACGAAAAAAAAATTAATTTGTAAAAAGTAGCAAAATCCCATGTATTTTAAATGGGAAATGTATCGTCTTTGGGGCAAGGTTTATTGTGAATATTAAGAGTTTATTTTGGTCTGACATTTTGTTTTAGATTGTAAACTAATAATTTAGGGGGCGTCGCAAGAAATATAAACAACACTTTGTAAATAACGGACACCCTAATATACATACATGTCACAAAATTTTTGTACCCCAATCACACAAAAACGCGTGAATCGATTTAAGTCCAACTCAGTAGGGCATTAGGCATTGACCCAAGGGAGGTCTATAAATTTACATATTTGAAAAATATTAATTAGAACGGAAGATACTCAATTTTTTCAAAAAACTTAAAAAATTAAAAATTTGCATATTTTTCTATGGATTGCTTTTAAACTTTCTATACTTGAGTGTTACATGTTATTTAGTCACTTTTTAGCATAATTTTCTAAAAAACAAAGTCCTATAACTAATATGTAAGTATAAAAATGTTTTCAAAAAATCGAAAATTTTATATTTTTTCATGGATTGCTTTTAAACTTTCTATATTTAAGTATTACATGTTATTTAGTCACATTTCACCATAATTTTGCAAAAAATACTATCCTATAACTAAGATGTAAATGTAAAAATATTTTAAAAAACTTCAAAAAATCGAAAATTTCCAAATTTCACATTTTTAATGGATAGCTTTTAAACTTTCTAAAATTGAATATTACATGTTATTTCGTCAGATTTTAGCATAATTTTGTAAAAAATACTATCCTATAAGTAAATATAAAAATATTTTCAATATCAAAAAATTGATACTAATTACTATGAAGTTTAAGGGTAAGTTCAAGTTGTGAAATGTTAACAAACAAAACACAAAAATCGCATTTTTGCATCAGCCATTTCTCCTACAAAAATTAACATTTTTACACTTTTCTTACGAAAACGGAAAATTAGAGTGTCAAAGTTTCCAATGAAATTAGTTTTGACTATGCGCAATAAAAAAGAAAAGTGCGATTTTTGTGTTTGGTTTGTTTACATTTCGCAACTTGGACATACCCTTAATTCAGTAGTATTTTTGGAGTCTCTGATTAATATTTTGACGTCAAAATAATGTTTTTCAGAATTATTTATCAAATTAATCCAATATTTGCAAGAACTTCAGAAATATTGAAAATGGAAATTTTTATGATTAAAATGATATTGCAGGATATCAAGAATTTTAAGTCACCTGTGATTCGATACAAGCGTATTATTCTACTAATGTCCGCACAGAAATGTCTTTGCCCCTCAGAATTTGTTAACTTTGCAAGCTTATAACTCTTTTAAATTTTTTTTTAATTTTGGAATAAACAGTTAATAAAGCGTAGTTTATCTGTGCAAATAAATATATGCTTTTCATAAATAGAAAATTTTTTTTTTCCTTATTTGTCATCAAATATGTATAAAAATGTCCCTTAAAAATGATACTTTATAAAATGTGTGTACTTTCACTAGTCCCTGTGATGTTATTAACAATGGAAAAAATTTACAAAACGTATAGCAGATTTGTTAATAATTAACCTTTCGTAAAGTGTGTATTCGTCTTGTTAGCAAGGAACGATATGTTAAGGTGTGTGAGTGATGAGAAATGGAAAGGCGACAATTCAAGAAATGAAAAAGGCGTTTAGAATGATTAGGCAGTGTGGTTAGAGCACCCGAGCGAAAAGTCGCTGAGACGACGCGACGGACTCCCGAAAGAGGGGTGTCAGAATTGTAGCTTATTGAAAGCACTAGCTGGTTTAGACGGTACGCGCGAAGAGGCGAAGGAAGGGATATCATCGGGTAATAACGAGAGAACGAATCCTTCAAATGCATATAATCAAAAAACAGGGTTGAATCGGGAACGGAATCACAAAAATCGAAGAAGAAGATTCAAAAGAAACGGGATAATGGTTCAGGGGAATAAAAAGAGCTAGCGGCAAATAAGTGTAGAGAGTCCGAGCTTCGAAGAACAGGTCGAAAAATATTTACATTAAATTAAATTGCTAAAGGAAATAGAAAAAGAAAAGGTCCGAGAAATTATTATTTAAATATAGAGAAGTTTTTTCTGATCAACCCGGGTGCACAAATGTGTATGAACACAAAATTGTTGTAAAAAATAAAAAGACAATTGTACGCAAGTCCTATCCGATCGCGTTGAGTAAAAAAACGTTAGTAAGAGATCAAATGCAAAACATGTTAGAAAAAAATATTATCGAGTTTTCAGATAGCGATCATTGCAATCCTTTACATGCAGTACCCCAGAAAAACAGGAAAGTACGGTTATGTCTGGACGCACGTTTTATAAACGCATGCATTCTTTCCGATCACCATTCTTTTCCGAGTCACCACCTCGAATTGACGATCTGCTCCAAAAATTCGAGGGGGCAAAATTTTTCTCAAGCACCGATTTAGTTCGCGGATACTGGCAAATCCCTTTGGAGAGAAATTCACGAAAATATACGGCGTTCCTTCATAAAGGACACCTCAACCAATTTACCCGGGTACTTTTCGGGTTAAAAACGGCAGGAAGCGGGTTCATTCGGGCGCTCCATTTAGCATTGGGTCACGAACTAGAGGAGTTTGTATCTGGTTACATAGATGACCTAGTTGTAGCGTCGAGAACATTCAACGAGCACCTGGATCATCTGAGTCGGTTATTCGAAAAATTGATTACCGCGGGGTTCACACTTAGCTTGGAAAAGTCAAATTTTTTTAAAAGAAAAGTTTCATTCTTGGGATTTAAAATTTCGGTGGAAGGGGTAAAGGGAGAAGAAAAAAAATTCGCGGAAATTGAGGAATTTCCTTGTCCCAAAGATAAAAAACAATTACAGGCTTTTCTGCGTCGTTTTAGTATCAGACATTCGGATTTTGTGGGTCTATTTCGGGATTTACTGAGCGATGAGGGTAAATGGAAATGGACGAAAGGTCATACGCAGGCCTTTCGTACGATGAAAGACAATTTTATAAGAGCAGTGACCTTGAGTCATTATCAAGCGGAAAAGCCGTTTAACTTGCAAACCGATTCAAGCGACGTAGGTTTGAGCGGAATTTTGTACCAAGTCGATGACGAGGGCAAAATTCGAATCATAGCGCTGACGAGTAGAGTTCTAACATTGTGCGAATCGAGATATACCACATCTGAGAAAGAATTACTAGCGATAATATATTCAGTAATGAAATTTCGAAAATATTTATTGGGGTGGAAATTCAATATAATAACGGACCATCAAGCGTTGACCTTTTTGCTATCGACACCTTATCAAAATGACAGACTTATGCGATGGATTTTATTCCTGCAGGAATACGATTTTGATATATCACACTGCAAGGGTGTTGATAATATCGTCGTAGACTTTTTCAGTCGGAATTTCGTCCAGAAAATGGTTGTGGAAAACAATAACAATTATTATTAAAAGTTGTATTTTGGTGTTGACCAGAATAAATTGTAGTGAAAAACGTAAAATAGTGTTTGTTTTCGCTGGTCTTTATTTAGAGAATAATATTAATAACAATTATTTGTTATGTAAAATTATTAATCAGAGTCTTGGCGAAATGACGATGAAAAGTGCAAATATAAATTCGTTAAACGCTGATATTAAGTTCAATAAAGAACTTATATCTGAGTTACGTTATTTAGGGATATTTTAGCAGGCCGATAAGGAAATTAAATTGTTGATGCAAAGGGTGTCAGATAAAATTAAAATTAAGGAAGAATCCGGAATTTTACATATTCGAAATAAACACGATAATAAATGGAGATTGATTGTTCCGAATTGTTTAAAGAAATTAATTCTAAAAGCGGTCCATGAACAATTTGGTCATGCCGGCGCTTATAAAATGTGGAAATATATTGAACAAAAATTCTTTTGGAAATATTTGCGTAGAGACGTAAAATTGTACGTATTTGAGAAGTTGTGACTTGTGTCAAAGAACGAAATGCAGTAATTAAAAAGCGGAAAGCGCGTATCAAAATGTAACTTCGAATCAACCTAACGAGTTAATGGCGGTCGATTTTTATGGTCCGCAGCCGACGTCAGTTGCAGGAGTAAAATATATTTTTGTAGTCTTTGACGTGTTTTCAAAGCTGGTAACCTTATACCCGATAAAAAAAGCGAATGCGGCCATTTGTTTAAAAAAATTTAAAGATAACTATTTTCGAGAAATAGGAAAACCCGCGAGAGTGTTATCAGACCACGGGACCCAATTTACCTCACCCTGGTGGAAATCCGAATTGGTCAGAGCACCCGAGCGAAAAGTCGCTAAGACGACGGACTCCCGAAAGAGGGGTGTCAGAATTGTAGCTTTGCGGAAGCAATAGCAAATTTAGTGCCAGTCCGATAGGGGTGAGTGAAAATAAAATAAAGGGTGATTAATTTTTTATTATAAACGTATTTTGTAAAACGATGTACGTCTTATAGCGGTTAGTGAACGACCCTTATCATCGGCATTTTTGTTTCCGCGCCGGCTGGGTGTCAGTCGATTTCTGGAGAAACCGAAATTAAACATAAGTCTGTATTATATCATTTCACAACGTCCTGGAGAATTCGAATTCCACAAACTACCCGGAGAAGAAACTGGGAAGCAGGATCGATTCCTCGAGGACTGCAAAACTTGACTATTGATAAGTGAATTATCATTATTCTACGATTGGTATTTATGTATATAGTTAGAGATTAATTTATCTGATCACATTTCTTTAGTCAACTCTATCAATAGTGCCGCAAAATTGCACAGCGTTTACGACTTTTCTTGGAACTGTAGTACCCCCACTGTTTGTATATTTCTCTCTTAGAGGAAATTTGAAATTCAGGAGCCGTGCTAGAGTCGCTAAAGTGAATATAGAGCTCGAGCGAAAAAGAGGAGAAGTGGCACTATTGATAGCGGCACTATTGGTAGAGTTGACTGTATTTGAAATTATCAAATCATTTCAATCGAAAAAACCACTGCCAAGTTCTACATTTTTATAATTTTGGTGTTCATTTCATGAACACTTTGCTTTCTCATGGAAATAATAATAATTGAAATATAAGAATTAATTTTTATAAAAGAGTTAAAAATCATTAAATCTTGCTCCAAAAAATAGGTTTTTATATATTCTATAAGATGGTTATAATAGTTTAATAATTACACATAAGTTAATACATTATTCCCACTCCAACTTTCCCGACAGACATATTTTCCGCAACCAATAATTCCCAAAGAAAGATCTTTTTAATACCTTAATTTCCCAAAGCTGGAATTTTTCCCAATATGGGGCAAAATTCCTCAACTGTTAAAGTCAAAAAATGGATTTTCTCGAAACTTTTTCAAAATGTTACTATTATTAGTATAAGTGTAAATATAAATTATTATTGCTTTTGATACATTTTTTTGGTGTTACGGAGTTTTAAAATTTTGACTTTTTTGAAAATATCTTTTTTCGGTTTAATATACTGATAAGTAAAATTAATCATGGCTCATAGGAAAAAAGGTAAGCTTTTTATTGGGATGGGTTAGAAACAAAACCAATTTTGAGATATATTGAAATTAAGAATTTGACTTTGAATATCAAGGTCAAATTGAAAAAAAATAATTTTTTTTCATCACCAGCTTGTAGCTAGTGAAAAACCCTTTAAAAATTACAATTCACATTTTTAATTTGATTACTTTTACTTATCAATATATTCAATCGAAAGAAAGATATTTGAAAAATTCAAAATTTTGAAACTCCGTAGCTCCAAATATATTTGATCAAATTCATTAATAATTCACATACACTTCTACTAATAATAATAACATTTTAACAAATTTTCGAGAATGTGAAAAAAATAGATTGGAAAAAGTATACTTTTGGTAAACCATACTTTGGGAAAATAATAGTTTGGGAAAAGTAGATTATGGGAAAAAGAAAGATTAGGAATTTTAACTATTGAGAAAAATGGATTGGAAAATGTGTCCACCAACGAAACAAGAATGTTAAAAAATGATATTTTCCACAATTTTTGATTTTTCAAATACCAATAAATTGGTAATTTCTGACCAAATCAGGTTCAAAAATATGTCAATCAAAGCGTTTTTTAATGCTCTATAAGGTGGTAATGATACTTTTAAAGTTACTTTTATATTTTTCAACAAAATTTTCAAAAAAGTGTTATTAACGAAAAATTTAGATTTTTAAAACTTTAATATCTCTGGCTAATGTAGACGAAAAATGCTCAATAAAGGTTTGAAAGATGCTTTAAAAAAACACTACAAAACTAAAGAAAAACATTTATAGGTGTCGTAACATTTTTTTAAGTTATGGCCAAAAAACGTTTTTTTACAAAATGAAAAATGCAAAAAAATATAGTTAAACTTTATGAATCGGGCTGAAAATACTCTCATTTTATGTCCACCGGGAGACCTACAATTTAAAAAAAATTGAGGCCTTTAGCTCTTGCTCGTTATGAGATATTAAAGCAAATGTAATGTTAGTACACACACACACACACACATTGGGACAAATTTTTAAAATCCATTTTTTGGACTTCGGAGATCAAAATACGTCAAAATTTTTTTTTATTTATTTAGAACATTTATACGGGCAGTGCCCATTCGGAGACGCATGCTTATTCCCGAAATCTTTTTTGACCAAATAGTTATTTGATATAAAACTACTTAACTTAAAATTCACATAATATGCACATTATTTGACATAAATTTTATTGCACACAAAAACCATTTAACATAAATATCATTTGTCATAGAATTCATTAAACAGAAATATTATGTTACATAAAACTCAGATAACTTAATTCCCATTTGACATAAAAATTATGTAACATAAATTTCTATTGACATAAAAATCATTTAACATAAATTTCTTTTGACATAAAATTCATTTAACGTAAATTTTATTTGTTATAAAATTCATTTGACATCAATTTCATTTGGCATAAATGTCATTTAACGTAATACTCATTTGACATAAATATCATTAGACATAAAATTAGCTTGACATAAATTTCATTTGACGTAAATATCATTTAACATAATTATTATTTAACGTAAAGTTAAATTTATATAAATTTCATTTAGCATAAATTCCATTTAACATAATTCTCATTTGGCATAAAATTTACTTGACATAAATTTCATTTATTTTATTGGTTATAAAATTCATTTGACATCAATTTCATTTGGCATAAATGTCATTTAACGTAATACTCATTTGACATAAATATCATTAGACATAAAATTAGCTTAACATAAATTTCATTTGACGTAAATATCATTTAACATAATTATTATTTAACGTAAAATCAAATTTATATAAATTTCATTTAGAATAAATTCCATTTAACATAATTCTCATTTGGCATAAAATTTACTTGACATAAATTTCATTTGGTATAAATCCCATTTAACATAATTTTCATTTGATATAAAGTTCATTTGACATAAAAGACATTTAACACAATTATCATTTGTCATAAAAGTCATTCAACAAAATTCTCATTTGACATAAAAATCATTTTACACAAATTACATTTTACATAATAATATCGGCGCGAATTTTAAAAGTAATCAATTAGATATTATCAACAACATTGTGATTCGCCAATTTTGAAATTCGCGCCTATATTTCCATGTCAAATGATCTTAACGTAAAATAAAATCTATGACAACTGAATTTTATGTCAAATGAGAATTATGTGTAATGAGTTATCCGTCAAATGAAATTTATGTCAAATGAACTTTATGTCAAATGAAAATTATGTTAAATGGGATTTATACCAAATCAAATTTATGGCAAGTAAATTTTATGCCAAATGAGAATTATGTTAAATGGAATTTATGCTAAATGAAATTTATATAAATTTAATTTTACGTTAAATAATAATTATGTTAAATGATATGCACGTCAAATGAAGTTTATGTCAAGCTAATTTTATGTCTAATGATATTTATGTCAAATGAGAATTACATTAAATGACATTTATGCCAAATGAAATTGATGTCAAATGAATTTTATAACAAATAAAATTTACGTTAAATCAATTTTATGTCAAAAGAAATTTATGTTAAATGATTTTTATGTCAACATAAATTTATGTTACATAATTTTTATGTCAAATGGGAATGAAGTTATCTATTTTTTATGTAACATAATATTTCTGTTTAATGAATTCTATGACAAATGATATTTATGTTAAATGGTTTTTGTGTACAATGAAATTTATGTCAAATAATGTGCATATTATGTGAATTTTAAGTTAAGCAGTTTTATATCAAATAACTATTTGGTCAAAAGAGATTTCGGGAATAAGCATGCGTCTCGCCCATTCGTACATAAAGTACTAAAAGATTAGGTGAAATGAAAAAAAATTTATAAATATGTCAAAAAATCACAATCAAAAATTTTGCTAATACAATTCTTCCTCTCTCTATGAGGAAGCAAAATTGATAATTTTTTAATAAAATATAATGGCTCCCGATTAGGGTGTCCGTTATTTCCCAAGTTAGCTATTTTCATTTGGGTATTGTCAAAATCGTTTCTTTTTGACCTAGAAACAATTCTAGAAACTAGAAAAAAATTTTACGATGCCGTTTAACCCTGCCTAAATAACAATACTTTTCCCATTTAATTAACATGGGATTTTTGCACTTTTTAGAAAATAATTTTTAATTTGTTTATAATACTCTTTGACTAACCAACAATGCTTGATTTTGCTTCTATTATGATTCCTTTAGATAGAGAAATTTTCATATTATCGCGAAAAATTTATTACACAAGTTTTAAAAAGGTCAATTTCATTTTTATTGATTTTTCTGATTATTTTGCTAAATCTACTTATTAATTAATTTTTATTCGGTATTTCATTGAAAGTTTCTTGTTTATATAAACATTTCCTATGAATTTCAAGTAGGCTAAACCATTCTGGCAATCAGGAAATTTTTTTTTTTTTGAAAAATTTATTTTTACAAATTTTCAAATTGTTAACGTTCACGTCAACAATGTTATAACGATTCGTTTGTTTTTAAAAATGCAAGTTAACAATTTGGAAATTTGCAAAAATAAATATTTAAAAAAAAATTCTCTTGATTGACAGAATGGTTTAGCCCGCTTGAAATTCATAGAAAATGTTCATAATTATTTTAAGAATTTGTAGTAAAAATTTGATAACAAAAAAAGGTGATGTTTTTGAGAAAATTGATCTTATTATTTTCAGAAAATCATCCCCTATTTTTATAATTTTAAATATTTTTTCAAATTTCAAACTGGATTATGAAGAGGACAAGACCATCTACAAGATACAAAAAAGAAAATTTAATTTTACTCAAAAGAAAAAGAATGACAAGCAAAACAATTTTTTTTCTATAACATGAAGTTAGTCGACATGCCTGATTTGAAATGGATTTAGTCTACTGTGTGATTCTTGGATAGTTTATGAATTGAAATTATTGTTATGGTCAAATTGGATGTATAAAACAAGAAACTTTTAATGAAATATCGAATAAAAATTAATTAATAAGTAGATTTAGCAAAATAATCAGAAAAATCAATAAAAATTAAATTGACCTTTTTAAAAATTGTGTAATAAATTTTTCGCGATAATATGAAAATTTCTCTATCTAAAGGAATCATAATAGAAGCAAAATCAAGCATTATTGGTTAGTCAAAGAGTATTATAAACGAAATAAAAATTATTTTCTAAAAAGTACAAAAATCCCATGTTAATTAAATGGGAAAAGTATTGTTATTTAGGCAGGGTTAAACGGCATCGTAAAAATTTTTTTTAGTTTCTAGAATTGTTTTTAGGTCAAAAAGAAACGATTTTGACGATACCCAAATAAAAATAGCTAACTTGGGAAATAACGGACACCCTACTCCTAATGTTACCTCAAAAAACATCTCCTTTAACAAATGCACTTTGATTTTTTTGTTTTGGATTATTCTGTTGCGAGTTAAAGTGTTCACTGCAAATTTTTGGAGAAACCTGAGGAAAATCTCAGTATCTTGCTCAATTCTTAATATTTTTAAATTATTATTTAGAAAAATATTGTTCAAATGTTGCAATATTATATGCAAAGCGATAAAATAAATTAACTTTCTGCGTATCGCCAAAAAAAATTCTTAAAAACATGCGTTTTTTTCACCGAATTAACTATACGTCACCTTAAGAAGGTTGTTTACAGGTATGCAGACCTTCAGAAAAAATATTAAATTGACATTAAAGAATTTTTTAATATTACTGTTATTCGTACATTCTGGAAGAAAAAATATTAATGTTGTAATAAATTTTACGAGGCCTTATACGTTTTAAACAATTTTATTCATTTTGACGACGTTTCGATACATTGAGTATCCTCTTCAGGTCAAATAATTGAAAATAAAAAACAAACAGTCGTTCAGTCATTTCATCGAAAAAACAAAAGAAAACAGAAACACCTACAATAGAATTTTTAATTAAAAATAGAATTCGTAAACAGGAGGAAATGTCAAAAGAAAAAAGAAAAAAGATGGAACTTACCTCATAAAGAGGGTTTCCATTAATTTATTATTATTACATTTTAATTATTTTTGAAAAAGAAAATGTTAAATTAAATGTTAAATCAATTTAAAAATCAATTCAAAAACAAATAGGTTATGCAAAACATTTAAACATCAGTGTATGACATCCCATATGCGACACTCGATGTATGACATGCGATATGCGACATTCGATGTTGATAATCGATAATCGAAAATCAGCAATCGAATATTAAAGAAAAATAATTAAATTTAGATTTTTGAAATTAAAAAAGAGTATGATTGAGACAAATTTGCTGTGTCCGTGTTAAAATTTACTGTTGATTCTAAATTTTTTTGTATATAAATCATTTGCATATATTTTCTTTTAAAGTCGTTGACTTCAAAATCTAAAATGGAAGTGTTTAAAAAATCAAAATTATGTTTATATTTAGTAGAATGTGATCACAGGCCAGTATTTATATTCTTTTCTTTAACAGATCTCTCATGTTCCCGAACTCTTTCACATAGATGACGCATAGAATGACCTATATACAACTTTTTACAAATGATACATGGAATTTGATAAACACAATGTGTTCTTTGTAACAAAGGTGTTTTATCCTTAAAATTATGAAGAAAAATATTTTTTTGCAAAGTTTTATCTATTGAAAAAAAGGTTGTATTAGTTTCTTTAAAAGTTTGATATAAAATATAATCATAATCTTGTATATATGGAAAAACAAAAATATTTCTTGGCTCGTTATCGCTAAACTTACTAAAATTATGTAATAGATTTAAAATTTGATAATATCTACAACTAATTTTTTTATCCAAAAGTGAAGGAGGAAATCCATTTTCCAATAAAGTGTTTTTAAAAAAATCTAAATTTTCTAAATGATAACGGGGGTGTGATAATTTAATGGCCCTATCAACTAAAGAGTATATGACTCCTATTTTTTGCGATAATGGATAATGTGATGAGAAATTAATATATCTTCCAGACCATGTTTTTTATGAAACCAATTTGTTAGTAATTGGTTATCCTCTATTATCAAAGACAAATCCAGAAAAATGGTCGTATTGTTTATTGGTAGTTCAATAGTGAACTTTAATTTCGAATTTACTGAATTAAAAGTGTTTAAAATTGTTAATATTTTATTTGTTGGCGCACAAATCAAAATATCATCAACACATCTAAAATAAAACAAAACTTTTAAATTAAATCCCTCCAAAATGGTGTTTTCTAAATCTGCCATAACCATATTAGCAGCCACCTGAGAAACAGGAGAACCCATTGGTAGCCCGTAAATTTGCTTATAACAATTATCATTAAAAGAACAATATGATGAACTCAAACAAAAGTCCAAAATTTTAATAAAATCATCCTTCGAAAAGTTAGTATGTTTTTTAATAGTATTCCACCTTTTCTTAACAGTAGAGATGATTGATTCCCAAGAAATGTTTGTGTACATTGAAACTATATCCAAAGAAAAAATACAAAAATTATCAGGAATAAATTTGTAAGTATTTATTTTATTTTTAAAAGTCCAACTATCTTTAATATAATGCGGATTCTGCTTATTTAAAGATTTTTGCAAAACAGAAGCCACATATTTAGAAATATTATTAATCGGGCTGCTATAAAAAGCCGTTATAGGACGAAGTGGAATGCCCACTTTATGGATTTTTGGTAATCCATAAAATTTAGGTGCTTGTCCATTTGTACAATTAAGAAAATGATAAGTATCAATGTTAAAATATTTTTTGTCCATAAAATTTCTTAAGAGAATTGATAAAGCGGATTAGATATTTTTTGTAGGATTTGACTTTAAAATTGAATATGTAGAAACATCATTTAATAATCTTATTAGTATAATCATCTTTTTTTAAAACTACAGTAATATTTCCTTTATCCGCATTTTTTATGATCAAATTTGGGTTTTCTCTTAAAAAATTTTTTGTTTCCTTAAGTTTATTTGCTATACAAATGTTTAAGTTATTTTGCATTTTAATATTTGACAAAAAATATTGGGTATTATAAATAAATTTATTTCTGATAATATTTTTTGCATGTGAAGATAAAGATGATCTTATCAAACCATATTCTAAATTAGCTATTAGTTCCGGAATTGGAATTTCTTTTTATTTTTAAGAAACTCTAAAATGACCACCCAGACTTAAAATTTCTTTAACATTACTTGGAATATCAACATTTGTTAGATTTGTTAACCATTTTTTATGATTTGTTGTAAAATTTATAGTCTGTTGGCTTCTTATTCTGTCAAATTTATTAATAGATAAAGTAACCGTGAGTTTAACCCCTTGACTGCCGAAATGGCAATCTTTGCCATTTCGGACTTTGCTCTGACTGCCGGAAAACTGACAATCTTTGCCATGATAAAAATTGATGTAAAAAAGTCAAAAATGGCTGAAAATTAAAAATAAAATTATTTTTAAAAAGTCAACGCTATGCAGAATGCGACGCACGTTTCTGTTTTTAAATGCAATGAATTATAAAAATGTTATAAATTTTTAAAAACAACACTTTTAGCAAATTTTTCAAAATCTTTGCCATGGACAATACAATGCATTTTTATTTTAAAAATGTCTAAAATCGCCTGAAATCTATTACTCGGGGTTTTTGGGGTCGCTGATTACGAATTTGATGTCAGTTTTTCAAAATTCAAATGGCGGATCCAATATGGCGGACGACTTTTTTAAAAAATGATCAAAATTACCTGAAATTTGTAACTCGGGGGTTTTTGGGGTCGCTGATTACGAATATGATGATGGTTTTTCAAAATTCAAAATGGCGGATCCAATGTGAAGGATGACTTTTTTAAAAATTGATCCAATTTACCTAAAATTTGTTACTCGGGGGTTTTCGAGGTCGCTGATTACGAATATGATGTCGGTTTTTCTAAATTCCAAATGGCGGATTTAATATGGCGGATGACTTTTATAAAAATTGATCCAATTTACTTGAAATTTGTTACTCGGGGGTTGTCGGGGTCGCTGATTACGAATATGATGATGATTTTTTAAAATCCAAAATGGCGGATCCAATATGGCAGACATTTTTTTAAAAAATTTTAGATTCGCTTGAAAATTATCATTCGGGGGTTTTCGTGGTCGCTGATGACGAATCCGATGTCAGTTTTTCAAAATTCAAAATTGCGGATAAAATATGGCATACAGTGGAGATCCACTTCACCCATGAACTTATTGGAAAGGTGAACTTATTGGTTAGGACATTTCAATGGAATTTCAATTTTTGCTGTTCTATGAAACCGGCATTTGTAAAATTTGTACTGCTTTTATGATAAAAACAAAATTTAAAAAAAATGTCCGCCATATTGGATCCGACATTTTGAATTTTTAAAAACAGACATCCGATTCGTCATCAGCGACCCCGAAAACCCCCAAGTGATAATTTTCAAGAAAATACAAAATTTAAAAAAAAATATCCGACATAATGGATCTTCCATTTTGAATTTTGAAAAACTGACATAGAAATCGTCATCAGCGACCCTTAAAATCCCTGAGTGACAAGTTTCAAGCGAATACAAAATTTAAAAAAAAAATGTCCACCATATTGGATCCGCAATTTTTATTTTTCAAAACTGACATCGGATTCACCATCAGCGACCCCGAAAACCCCTTAATGATAATTTTCAAGCGAATCAAAAATTTAAAAAAAATGTCCGTCATATTGGATTTGCCATTTTGAATTTTGACAAACCATCATCATATTCGTAGTCAGGGACCCCGAAACCCGCCGAGTCATAAATTTCAGATAATTTTGATCAATTTTCAAAAATCCGTCCGCCATATTGGATCCGCCATTTTGAATTTTGAAAAACCGACATTAGATTCGTAATCAGCGACCCCGAAAACCCCTGAGTTATAAGTTTCAGACAATTTGGACGATTTTTTATTCTTGGCATTCTGGGCACATTTAGTTTTTTTCAGCCGGCAGTTAAGGGGTTAATATATTTTTTAAGTTTAGGTTGTAAGTCTTGAAACAAATCATTAAATTTTAGCAATTTTGATTTAATTGATAATATTAACTTCAATAATAGCAATATTAAATTAAACAATAACTATATTGAATTAATTAAGGAATGGAAAAAATTAGTTTTTAAAATTGAAAAAAGAAAAACACAAAGAAGATTTTTGAATCGTTGTAAAAGTAATGGCATTCTACAAGACCATATTATTAATAATTCTTCTTTAAATATTGAGTTTTTTTTCAAAAAAGGTTTGTACAAAAATTTGAAAATCAATCAGTTTTTTTAATCAAAAAATTTTGAAATATGAAATTATTGATATAAATCAGGAAATTTCTTTTTTGACAGAGAAAATAGAGGATTTGAGATTAAGACTTGTTGGACTTTCTTCTAAAAATGAATTTAATGATTTGTTTCAAGACTTACAACCTAAACTTAAAAAATATATTAAACTCACGGTTACTTTATCTATTAATAAATTTGACAAAATAAGAAGCCAACAGACTATAAATTTCACAACAAATCATAAAAAATGGTTAACAAATCTAACAAATGTTGATATTCCAAGTAATGTTAAAGAAATTTTAAGTCTGATCATAACAAATGCGGATAAAGGAAATATTACTGTAGTTTTAAAAAAAGATGATTATACTAATAAAATTTATAGTTTATTAAATGATGTTTCTACATATTTAATTTTAAAGTCAAATCCTACAAAAAATATCCAATCCGCTTTATCAATTCTCTTAAGAAATTTTATGGACAAAAAATATTTTAACATTGATACTTATCATTTTCTTAATTGTACAAATGGACAAGCACCTAAATTTTATGGATTACCAAAAATCCATAAAGTGGACATTCCACTTCGTCCTATAACGGCTTTTTATAGCAGCCCGATTAATAATATTTCTAAATATGTGGCTTCTTTTTTGCAAAAATCTTTAAATAAGCAGAATCCGCATTATATTAAAGATAGTTGGACTTTTAAAAGTAAAATAAATACTTACAAATTTATTCCTGATAATTTTTGTATTTTTTCTTTGGATATAGTTTCAATGTACACAAACATTTCTTGGGAATCAATCATCTCTACTGTTAAGAAAAGGTGGAATACTATTAAAAAACATACTAACTTTTCAAAGGATGATTTTATTAAAATTTTGAACTTTTGTTTGAGTTCATCATATTGTTCTTTTAATGATAATTATTATAAGCAAATTTACGGGCTACCAATGGGTTCAATAAACAATGCGATCAGTTTTCTTGATTTGTCTTTGATAATAGAGGATAACCAATTACTAACAAATTGGTTTCATAAAAAAACATGGTCTGGAAGATATATTAATTTCTCATCACATCATCCATTATCGCAAAAAATAGGAGTCATATACTCTTTAGTTGATAGGGCCATTAAATTATCCCCCGTTATCATTTAGAAAATTTAGATTTTGTTAAAAACACTTTATTGGAAAATGGATTTCCTCCTTCACTTTTGGATAAAAAAATTAGTTGTAGATATTATCAAATTTTAAATCCATTACATAATTTTAGTAAGTTTAGCGATAACGAGCCAAGAAATATTTTTGTTTTTCCATAAATACAAGATTATGATTATATTTTATATCAAACTTTTACACAAACTAATACAACCTTAATTTTTTCAATAGATAAAACTTTGCAAAAAAATATTTTTCCTCATAATTTTAAGGATAAAACTCCTTTGTTACAAAGAACACATTGTGTTTATCAAATTCCATGCATCATTTGTAAAAAGTTGTATATAGGCCAATCTATGCGTCATCTATGTGAAAGAGTTCGGGAACATGAGAGATCTGTTAAAGAAAAGAATATAAATACTGGCCTGTGTTCACAGTCTACTAAATATAAACATAATTTTGATTTTTTAAACACTTCCATTTTAGATTTTGAAGTCAACGACTTTAAAAGAAAATACAGTCAGGCCTCTGAACTGCACGCTTTGAAACCGAACGCTGTCGCCAAACTGCACGCTGGCCTTAGTTTCTAAGTACTCCACAGTGAACGGTGGCGCTACTAAATTCAGTGCTGTATATTTTAAAATTCTATGAACTCAATTTTAATCCCAGAGGATAAATATCCAAGTACGGTCATGAGAATTAGATAGTAGGGATGTCGCATATCGCATGTCATACATCGAGTGTCGCATATGGGATGTCATACACTGATGTTTAAATGTTTTGCATAACCTATTTGTTTTTGAATTGATTTTTGAAGTGATTTAACATTTAATTTAACATTTTCTTTTTAAAAAATAATTAAAATGTAATAATAATAAATTAATGGAAACCCTCTTTATGAGGTAAGTTCCATCTTTTTTCTTTTTTCTTTTGACATATCCTCCTGTTTACGAATTCTATTTTTAATTAAAAATTCTATTGTAGGTGTTTCTGTTTTCTTTTGTTTTCTCGATGAAATGACTGAACGACTGTTTGTTTTTTATTTTCAATTATTTGACCTAAAGAGGATACTCAATGTATCGAAACGTCGTCAAAATGAATAAAATTGTTTAAACCGTATAAGGCCTCGTAAAATTTATTACAACAAAATAAATGAAAACGGATGTAAAATTTATCAAAGAAAAAAATATCAATTTTCAAGAAAAAAATTTGAAACTTACAAAAATTGTTTATTTAGTCATTTTGCATATGATCAAAGTTTTCTTCATATTAAAAGGTTAAACTTTTTCAAAACTGATTCGATTTAAGTCAATGATGGCTTATTTTCTTCAGAAAATGGTTCTCTATAACTTGACCGCTCAGATTTATAAACAAATTCGCAAAAACAATTTCCCGAACAGCAAAATTCCCGAATAACCTAGTTCCCGAATGACATATTTTCCCGAAGGTGAATTTCCCGAATCGATTTTCACAAAAGCGAATTTCCCTAATGGCCTGAAACCCGAATTTTCGAACAATGTAAATATTATCAATTTGTGTATGCCCTTTTGTTTATTATTGCATACCAACGTTAAGTATCGAAGTTATTTATTTATTGAAACTGTCATGTCAAAATTTTATTGTTTTTTAAATCTTTTATTTATCTCCACTCTTTCGTTAATTCAGATTTAATATTTCACAAAAAAAACCTTTTTTTAAATCTCCCATACTTTTCTGCACTTACCCTGACTTGCCCCGAACTTCACAAATTTAGAACTTGAATATTTTGATTTTGCATATCAAAAAAAAAACTCGCCTCCAATACTTTGGTGTAGTTCTTCATTCGAAAATATTCCCGAAAAACATATTTTCTTGTTCCCGTACTTTAAATATTGTTGTTATCCATGTACATTCCAAAGTATGGGAAACGCTCATAACCCAGATAGAAATTGACGACCGGGATGGTACCGGCCCGGTACAAACGGCGGATTATAAGTGCCGGGGCGGTACCGGCATAAGACCGTAATTTTTACCGGCTTGGTACCGGCAAATTGCCGGATGATAACTACAGCAGGTATCCGGCAACCGTACCGGGCCGGCACTAATAAATATCTGACGCAGTACCGGGCCGGCACTAAAAAACAACCGGTGTGGTACCGGGCCGGTTAAAAAAATTATATTTCAGTCTGATTAATTGTTTAATTATCATAATTATTATCAATGTTATTATTAATTTTAAATTAGAAACAGTAAATATATTAAATGCTGAAACAGAGAAACATAAACAATTATAGAAAAATCAGAAGACTTGAGGAATTGAACTCCGGACCCTGAGGCTGCAAAGTCGACACCACATCCGCTAACCTAAACGTGCATATGGCAAGCAAATGCAAAGTGAGCTTATAAAGTCCAACCGACATTTCGCCCGGCAGCAGTACCGGGCCGGCACTAATATTCAAACGGTGCGGTACCGGACCAGTATTTGTATTTCTAATTTATTTTAATTCAATTTAAATTATTAAAAATAAATAAATAAAAATAGTAATTATAAATAATAATAACCGCCCTATTCACCGGTTAAATACCGGGCCGGCACCAATAAACAACCTACTCGGTATTAATATAATTGCCGGCACAACTGACTAATTAATTTATTATTAATAATTAAATTAATAAATTAATTAATAAATTAATTTTCAAATTTTTTTTCTTTTCTTTAATTCTTTTTCTGATAGTTTAACATTGGCAAACAACCAGGAGGACACTGGGTTAGTACTAATATTTTTGTCGGCAAAACTTCTGTGCCAGTAGAAAGCATTAAGTAAATTTTTGTGCTGGGCCGGTGCTGGGCCGGCACAAATATTATCACCGGAAAATCTCCTTCGTCCGTATAAAAACAAAACCAAATAGTAGTACCGGGTCGGTTCTGGGCCGGTAAAAATATTATCACCGGCAAATCTCCGTCGGCAGTATAAAACAGAGCGAAATGACAGTACCGGGCCGGTGATACGCCGGTGCTGGGACGGTAAAAATATTAACACCGGCAAATCTCCTTCGGCGGTATAAACCAGAGCGAAATGACAGTACCGGGCCGGTGCTACGCCGGTGCTGGTCCGGTAAAAATATTAACACCGGCAAATCTACTTCGGCGGTATAAACCAGAGCGAAATGACAGTACCGGACCGGTGATACGCCGGTACAAATATTATCACCGGCAAATCTCCACCGGGCCGGTACTGGGCCAGTATTTATTTCATATCCGGCCCGGTACCTTTTTTCCGGTACCGACATATGTCCGACTTTACAACCGGTTCGGTACCATGCCGGTCGTTAGTGCTGGCACACCTCCAACTTTTCTGCCTGGGAAGCCGTACTTTACTGTACTTTGCCCATACTATTCTGTACTTTGCTGGATTTTGCCCAGACTTTTATTTCCACGCAGGAAATGCTTTCAAAATTTTCCTATACAGATAATAGCCGGAACCTTCCAAGTTTATAAAGATGAACATCGAATTATGGATTACTTACGAGCAGCCGCGTGCAACATTACATTATAAAAATTTAAAGTCTTCTGGTTCGTGAACAATACTCTTCGGGAAATTCACCTTCGGGAAAATATGTCATTCGGGAACTAGGTTATTCGGGAATTTTGCTATTTGGGAAATTGTTTTCCGGAAAATGGTCGGCTACCACGACAGCTAGTTTTAAATAAAACAATAAAGACTCAAATTCACAATGTAAGGTTAAAATCACTAAAAGTTTTTATTTTTTATATAAATAGTTTAATTCTTTTAATAATATGTTGTTAACCTTATGTTTTGTAAATATTATACTAATAAATATCACTTGTTAATTTTTTTAAGGCTTATAAACGCTTTCTTTTAGAAATATAAGCAAAACGTCGCTGCCCCCGCATATGCGGGGCAAAGGCATTATTTTGCATTGTTTTTAAATTTCATTAAATAATGTATTTATAATTATAATATACTAAATAACTATTAAAATTTTTTGTTGATTAGTTTTAGAATAATGAAAAACAAAGACCGCATAAATTTATTGCTTAATTTAAAAAATATACATTGATAAATGTAAACTTAGCGCCTTTGCCCCACTCTCCCCTAATCTTACATTACAATTGCGTTCAGAGACTCCAGAACAACACGCCATTCTTTAAATTACATGCAAAGTAAATGGTTTTTTAAAGGTTAGGCTTGACATTTTGGCACCGCCATTTTGAATTTAGAAAATTTGCCTTTAAATTAGAAATCAGCGACCTCAAAAATACTTTCACAACACCTTTTAGTCTTTTTTAAATATATTTTAAGATTTTAGCTAGAAAATACCCTGTCAAAAATGTGACCAACAATAGAAGGTTTAATAAGTGTTTGAAAATAGTTTTATTCTAGTTAAACACAGAATGCACTATCTTGAAACACACTTATACGATTACACACAGTATGAACACAATTTAAGCATAGAATTCGTAGTTTGAAAATGGTTCATACAATACTATTAAAACACATTTCCAACATTCAGTAAGAACACTCATTAAACACTTTTCTGACATACATAACAGGGTTCATACAGTGTTTTGAGAACATTAAGTTCACTGACTAATGAAATAAGTGTTTATGAAACACTGAAACGTTCCAATATACACGCATCAAACACATTTATTGTGTTCTTAAACACGCAATTCACATGGAATAAACATTTTATAAAACACTATTTAAACGCTCTTTGTTCCAATTTTTTCGACAGGGTAGGTTCAAATTTCCCATAGTGCAGTCCTGAATAAGAGACTGGCCAGTTTTAATGGACAAATAAAATCTGATCATAACCGTGATAAGACTTTCTTTCCAGACACTGGTCAGTGACTGCTTTGAAAAATTATTTAAGATTCCACCAAGAAAAACTGATACACCACTGATCAGAAAAACTTGCCAAATTCTATAAAAAAAATATTCTAGATTTTTCCAAATCTCCAGCCAGAAAATCTTTACACTATCAAAATGAGAACCTGAAGACACAGAAACTGCCCAGTTACTAAGGAAAAAAGCTAACTACCAGTCTCATGAAAATACACTTTTAGTTAATCACTTATAGTGAGATGTTAACAAAAAATTTCTAAGTTTCTTACGATAAAAAACAGAAAAGACTAAAGTAACAATTTTTTTAAAACATTAATTTTTAAATAACATGCATTTTTATACATGCATTTCAAAATTTTATTCTCTAATACTAAATAAGATAAAAATTTTTGTATTTTTGATTTAAAAGATATGATTGTTTCACTTTCACGTTACCAAAGTTTCGATTTTTCGCAATTTTGACCACATATTTTGTTCGTTATTATATATATTCTTTCAATTTGATAGCGAGTTTTACTTGACAAGATAAGCTGTCAAGTAGGTAAATAGTTTATCTGGTCATGATTGTTGATTATTACTTCTGACAAGTCATTGGCCAGAAATTATAGTCACCATCGGAATAGAACTTTAGTTCTTAAACTTATAGTTATGATAAATTACTAGATAGTCACCGTGGCTGCGTTGTAACTCACATGCGTTGTGTCTCGAATAGGGTGGTCCAAAAATGCATGGGAAAAAAGTAAAATCGGAATTTTACTGCTCTCACCCCCTAGGATTGTTCTATATCGAAAAACAATACCCCTATTTTTTTTGAAAATCAAAAAATATTTAAAGGTCGCTGAGTAGAATTAAATTTCTTAGAATTAAAGAAAAAGTTCTGATTTTTGGTGTCCAAAAATAGCCATTGAAAATATTAAAAACATTTAATTCTTTTTGAATTTTCCATATTCTGATTATAAACTTTAAAATCACTTCAAATATTAATGCTAAATTAAAAAATTTTCCATTTCTGACAATAAAATTAATTTTTACAAAATAAGAAAGTGATTTTATTTTAAGTAATTTAAATCTTAAATAAGTTTCATTATATTGTTATTTATAAAGTATTCAGAGAATTAAATGTTGAAAATTAAAAAGTGAAATTAAAATAAGACTTCTTTAAAATAAAGTTTCAGTGAATAACATGATTTATATTAAATTTTAAAATATGTATTTTCTGTTTTATTATGATCGCTATGTATATTTATATATGTAGAAAATTAGAAATACTGGAAGATAAGTTTTAAATAGAGACCAAAACTCTGAATTTCTTTTTATACTTTAATATAGAAATATTTTTCTAATATAAAAAAGATGATTTGTCTTTTCAACTCGCTACAGCTTTCTCCCTTTCATATGGATAAAAGGTTTCTTTTAATATTGTAAATAATATCACATTCATATTTAATTCTTTTATTCCATTGTGGATAATTATAACTTGAATTTTAATTTCAAATAACACATATATTAATATTCCGTATTCAATTTAAAAATTCTCTCTTTTTAGTTTTGAAAAAGAAAACTTTTAAAAACCTCAACCAAATCGTCTCTCTAGAGTTATCATTATATATTACATGCACTCAACAATAGTCTTGTTTTTTTCCTACTTCCATTCGCGCATATAATTACGAATACCACATTTAAATTCGATTCTATCCACAAATGCAGTTCCTTCATTATATATCAGTATTTGTGTTATAAAAGGTATATCATTCACTATGTACACATTACAATAGAGTCAATTACCATTGCAATGCATCGACACTGTAAGGAAAAGTTGGTATAACAGGTGTGCCTATAATGTACAAGAGTTAAAAACGCTTTTCTTGATGTGTCAAGTTTTTTTAAAAAAATTTTCTGTAATAATTTATTCCTCATGATCCGATGAGTTTATAATGTTGGATACCTGAATGTAATATCAATATTTAGCCTCAATAGTTATATGTATGGATGTAAAATGTGTGAGTGCATCTAGTGCATATGTGGAATGGAAGCTCGTCGTCGCGCGGTGATTATGCAAGCTTCGTTTATCAGAGCGTACATGGTAACCTATTGTTATCGCACGAGTCTCCTTATAAAATTGCCGTTACGTATAATTTAACTAAATGAGTCAGGTAAACATGAAAAATTATTGTCATGGATTTGGAAAATCGTGACTAATGATGTACGTGCAAAAAAATAGTTTGTATTTCTCTTAACTTTGTACTTTATCTTTTTTTTATCACTGTCTAGTTTTTTTTCTTTTCGTACTTAAAAAAATGCCTTCTTTTTGTTTTATTTGCAAAATTTTTAAATTTAAGAGCATAAAAAAGAACTCTTGTTAACAACTAGAAAATTATTATTAAGAAAAATAATATAAAAAGAGAATAAATTTCCATTCCCATAATTAAAAGGAGACAGAATAAAAGTAGGATAAGTCCGGAGAGATGACTATACGAGAGAGATAGTCAGTTCAAATATTTTGCAAAATTTGTAAAAAATATCACTTATTATGGTAGAATAACCATTCTTCAAAATTTTGTAACTTAAAAAATAAAAATAAATGTAAACAATAAATTGTTAAAAAATAATGTAAATTTAAGTGTAATAGTTTAACCCTTTAAGGCCCGACTTTTTTTAAGTGATGCGATTTTCGTCATACTCTATACCTGAGGGTTTTTGAGGTCGCTGATTACGAATCTAATGTTAGTTTTTTAAAATTCAAAATGGCGGATCCAATATAGCGGACAACTTTTTTAAAATTTCAACGGATTCACTTAAAATTCGTTACTCGGGGGTTTATGTGGTCACTAATTACGAATCTGAGGTTAGTTTGTCAAAATTAAAAATGGCGGATCCAATATGGCGGACGACTTTTTTAAAATTTCATCGTATTCACTTGAAATTTGTTACTCGGGGGTTTATGTGGTCGCTGATTACGAATCTGATGTTAGTTTTTCAAAATTCAAAATGGCAGATCCAATATGGCGGATAAAAATATTTGAAAATTGAGTTAGGCTCATGAAAATTACCACTTGCAGGTTTTTGGAGTCGCTGATTACGAATCTGATGTTAGTTTTTCAAATTTCAAAATGACAAATCCAATATTGCAGACGAATTTTTTAAAATTTCATCGGATTCACTTGAAATTTGTTACTCGGGGGTTTATGTGGTCGCTGATTACGAATCTGATGTTAGTTTTTCATAATTCAAAATAGCAGATCCAATATGGCGGATAAAAATATTTGAAAATTGAGTTAGACTCATGAAAATTACCACTTGCAGGTTTTTGGAGTCGCTGATTACGAATCTGATGTTAGTTTTTCAAATTTCAAAATGACAAATTCAAAATGGCAACCGAATTAAAAAAAAATTATTAATTGGCTTCAAAATCGAATTTTGAAAAACTGACATCGGATTCGTAATCAGCATTTTGAAGTTTGAAAAACTAACATCAGATTTGTAATCTGCCACCCCAAAAACTCCTGAGTAACATGTTTCAAACCAATTAATTCATAATTAAAAATTTTTTGAACCCTATTTTTGACCAATTTTTTTATACAAAACCCTTATTATTTAGGGGTTAATATGCTCCAAAACCCATCATTTATAAATGATGCGGCTTTTTTATTGTAAACATTTATAGAAATTCTCTCGCAAGCGGTAACTATTTTTTTTCAAACAAGAAACAAAAGCCTAACGGGAAAATAGAATTAGAAACGAGCGAGTGACGCTGTTGGTGACTACAGAAAGAAACTAATTGCTAACGCTAAAATATCGTCAGAAACTAAAAAGTGATTGTAAAAAAAAAATACCTTGTGCGAAATCTTGTTCAGAAACAAGTGACAAGCTAATATTGACATTCAAAAACTGAAAGAAAGGACACAAAACTTTCCGAGTAGTAAGCAAAAAACAGTGCGAATACCATGTTTCATAAACATCTAACATATTTTTTAATAGGCCGCCATATTAAATCCGCCATTTTAAATTTCAAAAAACTAACATTAAATTTGTAGTCAGTGACCTCAAGAACACCAAGTGGTAGTTTCCATGAGCCTAGCTTAATTTTCAAACTTTTCCGTCCTCCATTTTGAATTTTGAAAAACGAATATCAGATTCGTAATCAGCGACCCCGAAAACCCACAATGGTAATTTTCATGAGTTTAGCTCAATTTTCAAATATTTTCGTCCGCCATATTGGATCCGCCATTTTAAGTTTTGAAAAAATAACATCAAATTCGTAATCAGCGACCCAGAAAACCCCCGAGTAATCATTTTCATGAGCCTCGTTCAATTTTCAAATTTTTTCGTCCGCCATATTGGATCCGCCATTTTGAATTTTAAAAAAATAACATCAGATTCGTAATCAGCGACTCCGAAAACCCCCGAGTAGTCATTTTTATGAGCCTCGTTCAATTTTCAAATTTGTCCGTCCGCCATATTGGATCCGCCATTTTGAATTTTGCAAAAATAACATCAGATTCGTAATCAGCGACCCCGAAAACCCCCGAGTAGTCAAAAATACAGCTTGATGCTTTTTTTAAATTGCATTGGAAAGCTTATTAAATGTCCAATGAAATGATACTATTTTCATTTGTATTACATTAATGGAAAGCGAGATATCTTGTTATAAACACACAAAAATAATTCAATTTTTTGGGGAATTTCTTACCCTGATTTTAACTCTTGGCAAAATTTAGAAAAATTGATGAAAAAATTTATACTTTTACAGACTATTCCTTGTAATCTAAGCTTTAAAGAGAGATTAAGAACAGCAAAAAATATTAACGGGTTACAAAGATATTACAAAAATAGTCGGACCGTGCGAAGCAAAATTATCAATCATCGTTTTCTCTAATTCGCTGTTGAGTCAGTTGTGTGGCTGTGAAAAAAGTGTCGAAAATAAATTTTACCAAGTACATACTTACTGGGATCCACTTTTTAATTTAATTTATTATATAATGATATTTAAAAGTGAATCCCATTAAGTATGTACTTGGTAAAATTCATTTTCGACACTTTTTTCACAGCCATGCAAATGACTCAACAGCGAATTAGAGAAAACGATGATTGAAAATTTTGCTTCGCTCGGTCCGTCTATTTTTATAATATCTCGGAAACCCGTTAATATTTTTAGCTGTTCTTGGTCTCTATTTAAAGCTTAGATTACAAGGAATAGTTTGTGAAAGTATCAATTTTTTTCATCAACTTTTCTAAATTTTTCCAGGAGTCAAAATCAGGGTAAGAAATTCCCCAAATAATTGAATAGTGTAATTTCATTGAAAATTTAATAAGCTTTCCAATGCAATTTAAAAAAAGCATCTAGTTTCATTTTTGACAGAGTTATCACTGTTTCTGTGCGAGTGTGTTTTATAATAGCTCGAGGTGTTTGCAATTGCACAATTTCCTTCAGTAGTGAAATTTAACAGAACTGAACTGCAACAGAAGAATAAAATTGCAATTCAAAAGAATAAAATAGTCGACGAGTAAATCTGAAATGTTTATTCTTTTCAATTAACAGCTCCGAATTTCAGAAAAGGAATAGAACTTTTGACAAATAATTAATCGTAGAATTTAATAACCTTTCAATTGGTATATTTATTAATTTTCTAACATTTGTACACTACCGGTTAAAATTGAGAGACCACCCATTTTCAGGCGAATGAAAAACGTTTTAAAACATAAGATTCATTAAAACTAAAATTTGTTTCTGTTCATTTTTTGATAGATGATAAAATTTTGAAAAGAACAAGATATTTCAGAAGTCGTTTGGCCAATAATTCATTTAGATATTTTTAAAAAATCGTCATTTTCAATGTATTACAAAAATTTGAATAACTTTAAAAATAATAAACGCTTTAAAATGATCTTAGGCTTATTTTAAAGGTCATTTGTTACACTATAAAAATTACTTATAGGCATTAACGTGTAATTTTTTTCTTAGAAAATGAAGGCAGTCAAACTTGGACCAAAAAAATTCAAAAAATTTGGAACATTCTTATTAACAGAAAAATAATTTTTAAAATTCAAACGTATTTTTTATTAAATTTTCTTGAAAAATCTACATCATATAATGTTTTATATATTTTCTAGAATAGTTTTTAGTACAGAAAAATTGTTCTAAATTTTTTGAATTTTTTTTATCCAAGTTTGACGGCCAGCATTTTCTAAGAAAAAAATTAAAGATTGGTATGTTTTCGGGCCCTGCGCGTGCAGCCGTACCGACAATTTCCGACGGTAGTGTACACTTGTGTTCATCTATGCCTTTGTCGGATGAACGTGTTGCACTTATATAAACATATGAGTGCAACACGTTCGTCCGAGGAAGGCATCGATGAACACAAGTGTACATGGCGAAAAAAAATGAGAAACGCGTGAAAAATACGTGTCATTTTTCGCGTCTGCTCTCTAAATTTGAATTAATAGAATTTTACTAATTCTTAGTCAAATTCTACTAATTGAAAAGGGGAAAAGTCTTCCACTAAGAATTAGTAGAAAACTACTAATTGAAAAAGTTATTTTTCGCTACTAATTGAATTAGTAGAATGTAGAATGTCAATGCGCATGCTCCCGCGTGCGTCTTTTTTACTCGCTTCTTTGATTTTATAAAAACATGCCATCTAAAGAATTGTAAAACTATTTAATTATTTTGATTCATTTAAACTTCTATTCAGATTATAATTATAATTGAAAAAGGGAAAGAATGTTTGAGGTTAGGAGTTTATATACTATTTTTTAATTATTAAAAAAGAAAATTGAATATTATATGTTAACTATTTTATCGACAGTATATATAATACAATAAATAATTTACACCATAAAAATATAGTTAATACACATTTTTTGTATGCACGTTTTTATCATTCCAGCATGCAATGATAAAAATACCGGCGTCTAAAGATTTATATACAAATAAAAAAAGAAAATAAAGAGAATGTGTATACACACTTTCCCAGTTCTAAAAAAGTGATGAACGATGATTTCAATATCACTTCACGCACTTGTCGTTTGTATGAATATTTTTTGAATTTTAAAATCTTGGAAAAAGATTGCAGCTTGCTCAGGAAAAACCTTTGACACTACACAACAGAAAGCAAATGGCCGTTTAGTGTTACCGAAAGTGAACGCTAAGAGCGCTCCTTCGCGTCACCTGATTTTTACTAATTCAAATAGTAAAAACTACTAATCAAAAAAGTAAAAATTCTTACTAATTTGAATTTGTTATATTTTTGCGTCGACATTCTACTAATTCATTATTAGTCATAGTTCATAAAACTACTATTTCATTAGTAAAATATTAAACTACTAATTTAAATAGTAAAAATTCTACTAATTCAAATTTAGAGAGTGCGTAACGCGTTTTTAATGTTTTTTTGCAATGTAGAAGTAGCTATATGAGATTGTTTCTATTAGTCTCATGCATTTACACTGTAAAAAGGGAGTTAAATTATAACTCCCCAGAGGATTCTTTAAAAGTCGCACCCATTTGGGAATTAAAGCGCAGGGAGTTAAAATTTACACAGTAAAAGAAGAATAAACTCCAAAAGGGAATTAATTTAATAAATAACTCCCTGTAACGAATTTCTTTTTTCACAAATAATTAAAAAACTCCGACAATACGAATTACAAAAATAATAAAACTTTCAAAACAAAATATTTTGTTTCAGAACATCAAATAATTAAATAAATTGAAAACACAATGTACACGATATTAAGAAACACAAAAAAAATTTTATAAAGGAATAAAAATTATATTTCTGTTAATTTTCAATAAAATAAAAGGAGCCTGATGTCAAAAATTAATTTACACAAATAATTGAGAGTAAATCTAACAATATACGCACATTCAAAGTAAATAATATAAAGAAATTTGTCAAATAAAAATCAATAATAAGAAAAATTATAAATAGTACATTAAAACAGTAATGAAACACTTATAATAATAATTAATCTACAATACGCTTCGCTCATTAATATATCGATCAGACAGTAGAAATCATATTTCACATTTTAGTATAATACTAGAACAACTTCTGCGCGCTACGTGCGCCCATTCGTTGTTTTTTAACTATAAAAGACTATATGCTTCTTTTAACCCATTAACCCATTCCGATTCCGGTGTCAAAAAAAAATTTCGTCCAAACCAAAATTAAATATGGCGGTTTGAATGTCAAAAAACACAAAAAAAATTCATTTTTTCAAGTTTGACATTTTTTTCACCTCTAAAAAGTGTAAAAAAAAATTCTATTTTCAACCATCGGTGTATAAAAAATTATACACTTTTAAGAAAAGTAAAGTAGAATTAAAAATTTTAAGATGGCGGACCAATATGGCGTCAAATTTAAAGTAAAATTTTTTATTTTTCGGGCAATATTCTTTACATTGCCAAAAAGTCAATGAATTCGCCTGAAATTTGTTACTCGGAGGTTTTCGGTGTCGCTGATTACAAATATGAACTTTTTTTTTAAAAATTCAAAATGGCGGATCCAATATGGTGGACGAGTTTTACAAAAAATTCATCGAATTCACTTGAAACTTGACACTCAGGGGTTTTTGGGGTCGCTGATTACGAATATGAAATTCATTTTTAAATATTAAAAATGGCGGATTCAATCTGGCGGACTTATTTTTTAAATTAATCAAAAACCTCCGAGAAACAAGTTTCAAGTAAATTTGATCAATTAAAAAAAATAAGTCCGCCATATTGAATCCGCCATTTTGAATTTTTAAAAATGAATTTTATATTCGTAATCAGCGACACTAAAAACTTCCGTGGGACAAGTTTCAAGTGAATTGGATGAATTTTTAAAAAATTCGTCCACCATATTGAATCCGCCATTTTGAATTTTTGAAAATAAAGTTCATATTCGTAATCAGCGACACCAAAAACCCCCGAGTAACAAATTTCAGGCGAATTCATTAAGTTTTCGGCAATATGAAGAATATTGCCCAAAATTTTAAAATTTCACTTTAGATTTGACGCCATATTTGTCCCCCATCTTGAAATTTTAAATTCTACTTTACATTTCTTAAAAGTGTATAATTTTTATGCACCGATGGTTGAAAATAGAATTTTATTCTTACACTTTTTCAAGGTGAAAAAAATGTCAAACTTAAAAAAATGTATTTTTTGTGTTTTTTGACATTAAAACCGCCATATTTAATTTTGGTTTGGACGAAATTCATTTTTGACACCGGAATCGGAAAGAGCACATCCAAAACCTTTAGAAAATGTACCTCTGGTATAAATTGTCAACCGTTTTATTTATAATTACGTAGCTTGAAAATGACCAAAGAATTTTCACGAGTTAGGCGTTAATGGGTTAAACAAAAACGCTTTAAATGATATTCTTGATATCCCCCATAGACATCTTGAGATTATTTATTAGTCTATGGAAATTAAGATATCAATTAGATGTAATAATGTTGTTTATATACGTCTAACAAAAATCCTAGGGATACCTTAATTCTATAGAAATGGTGAACATCCAGGGTATTCTTAAATTTCACCTAAGTACTACCCCAGTGTGCACGTACCGGAACAATTATGGAACCGTTCTAGAACTGTTCTTTATTTCCATTAATTGTTCTAGAACGTGCACACTGGGACATGACATTACATTAATGTGACCGTAATGTTCCATGTAATGTTATTAATATACCAATATAACATCAAATTGAAATTTCAATAACATTAACATGTCCACCCCAATGTGATATTTTAAGTTATTGCAGTTAGGTACATTACATGGTAATATTACTGTAATATTGCAGTAATGTGAAAGTATTATCGCAAAGAAAGATAAAAACAATTCTTCTTATATGGAATTTTGTGATCTTTTTTCGTATCATTACGGTGACATTACTGTAACACTACTGTAATAATACCTAGTATATGTTTTATATATAAAAATTATTTTTCTATTGTAAAAGTAACTTTAAAATTTTTATACATTTTACTTACATATTCTAAAGGAATGTATGTAGATTAAGTCTTGTAAAAATATCAATTCTATAAAAAATTCGAAACAAATAAGCCTATGAAACAAATGTTAATTTTTTGGGACATATAAAAAAGTTAGACAAGTCACAAGTGATACATTCGGACGAAACCAACCGTTAGAAGAACGAAAGTTTTGTTTTGCAGTCGACTTGACAACCAAACTGTCATTTTGAATTGTTTGACAAAACGAACTTCTATGTCAGAAGCACTCAGATCCAAAAATGTTTCTGATGTCGTAATTTAAATAAACATTATTAAATTTTTTTATAATTCATAATTATAATTATTATAAAATTAATTGAAAATAATATTACTTTAAATAAAGAATCTTTTTATAATTTAATGCAATAAAAATTAACAAATGTATTACTTATTATTAATTATAAATACTCATATTGAATAATATAACAATTAATTAGTTATAGAAAACTTTATAATAACAAAAAATTGATTAAATTAAATATATGTGACCTGGTCTATGAAAAGGGACCTTACGTGTCAAAAAATCATTTTTTACTTTTTTGTTGATTCAGATAGAGTTTGAAACGCTCTTTAAGATCACGCAGAAAAATCCGATTTAAAATTGTGGAGTTCAGCGCTACCCTGTCGAAAATTTCACCAACAAATGTGGGTTTCATGATGTTTGAAAATAGTTTTATTTTGCTCAAACACAGATCTCAGTATCTTGAAACACACTTCTATATTTAAACATATTTTGAACACACTTCTGACATACTTTTTATAGTAAATAAATCATTCATTCAACACTATTTAAACATGTTACTCACATTAAGAGTAAACAGTCATAAGACATTTTCTTGACATACATATCAGGGTTCATACCATGTTTTGAAAACACTAAGTTCACAAACTATTGTATATTTTACAATGAACATACTTGAAACTATCTTTTGACAAACATTTGTATGTTTGTTCAGTATTACTAAATAATGATTTCACATGCTTTGGAAAACAATGAATCACTCAAGTTGTATGTTTATAGTATGTTTAGAGAACACTATCTGAACAAGTATGAACACAGAAAGAAAGTTATTTTCAAATTTTATAAAAATATTTTACAAGTGTTGGACAAAATGCGACAAAGGTAAATATTTATATCAGAAGTATTAAACTTTATAAAAACTTATATGATATTTAGTAAAGTTATATCAAGTATCATAAACTTGTAACAAATTTTAATATAACTTTACTAAATTTTATAAGTTTTTTTAAAGTTAAGTGTTTCTGATATCAAAATTTACCTTTATCGCATTTTGTCCTATACTTGTAAAATACTTTTATAAAATTTGATAATAAATTTCTTTCCGTGTATATGTTTCATTCGTATATTATTATCCCAGCAAACACGTTCTATAAGTATTCCATAACAGTGTGGTCACCGAAGTGGTCACAGTGTTATAGGACACTTGTTATAAATTCATTAATTAAGCTTAAATTTATTGCTTTAATATTTCATTCAAAAATTAACTTTTAAGGTATTAGTCGCGTAAAATGGTTTTCGTCAGATTTTTTTCAAATTTTACATACTTATTCCTGAAGTATTTATCTACCGAATGAGACCAATTTAATTAATTTTGACCGTTTCAAAGCTTCAAAAAATGAATTCAAAGTTCATACGTTTTGCATGGAGAGAGTACTCAATGCATGTATTAAATTTGTTTAATAATTATTTATATGATAACTAATCGTCAGATTTTGAAATAAAACTGCCAAAGTATTCAATTAGATAAAACAAATGCATAAAAAAAACATGACATTTTTTGACCGCACCAAACTATAAATATATTGACAGAAAGGTAAAAAAATAGTTAAATTATATGAAATTTCATACGAACGAATAGAGTGGGAAGTTAAACTGTCTCTCTCACTCTCACTGATGCCCCACTCTAGTAAGCGGCCCAGTAAAATTTTGGCCAGAGCCAGCAGCGCGACTAATACCTTAAGCCTTTCCTTATACTTTTAACTTTGAAAATTAACATTCTTCAATAACATAACATATTAAATATAATGTATATTATACATAAAATAATTATACTATTGTTGCAAATACAGTATCCTTTCTTCAAGTTACATAGCACATTTTCATAGTTCCTTCGTTACATATGTAAATTCTAAACTTCCTTTCATGAGCCTCCGTGGCGCAGTTGGTAGAGCGTGTGATTTCAAATCCACTCCTAGCTGCGCCTTGCGTTCGAGACCTAGTGATTGTAAATATTTAGATAAATAGCGAAACAAATTTTCGTCGACAGGTATAAACATTCCAAGTATGTATGACATGCGAGAACAGAATGGAATATTTTTTTACTGTAATTTAAATATTTTTTTAATGGCAGATTACTATAAAAACATAAAACTTTAAAAAGGTTGTAAAGATAATGTTAAGTGTGTGTTTAATTAGTAGATCAGGGTTTCATGAATGTGAAAAGAGTGTTTTAAGAGTATTTTTACCTGAACATTGTGTGTTCTATAAACACACTTCTGACACACAATTCAGTGTTTTCCAAACACTCAAAGCGTTCCAAAATACACGGATTAGACACACTTTATTGTGTTCACAAACACATAATCGACACACAATAAACATTCTATAAAACACTATTTAAACACGCTTTGCCCAAGATATTTTCGACAGGGTAGTAACTTAGATTTCATTCCCAAACTTGTCTACCTTTGCGGCTCCAGGATAGAAAACAGGGAAATGAATCGTAAAAGGGTTAAAGCACGTCAGTAGGCTTAAAATGTTTTCGTTCTTATGCACACTTATATGCGGAACAAAGCAGACTAAACACATTGATAGGCGCTTCTGGGCGGAGTCCAAGGCAAGTCTAGTGCCGAGTCCCATACTGAATATAATGTGAGCAGATCTTCTAGTGACCTACATTATTACTTTTATTTGTCAAAATATTTACTTTAATTGGAATATTCAATTTGAAACTAAATATAAAATCGAAAAATGAAACAACTGGATATATTAAAATACTTTGAATTTTATAAAACTTCTCACTGGGATTTTTATTATTCTTTAGATATTTAATCGTAGAATCTCTTTAAAAATTAAATACAAGTCCTTTGCCATTTTTACTAAAATGATCTGTTTTAAAACGTTTAAAGAAAGAGATTTTATTTAAATATCTACAGATTAAATAAAAATTCCAATGCGAAGATTTTTAAAATTCAAAGTATTCTCTATTTTTTAAAATATTATTTCATTTTAGACTTTACATTTAGTTGCCTAAATTGAACATTACAATAAAATATAATAACAATTAGGCATTGCATAACCGGCTAAAAACAAAAAAAACACACACCTAATCTGAAAATGAGATCGAACATTTCACATAGATATTCTTCTACATTCATTTGTAACACTAGAACTTTATTACAAAACTGCACTCACTATTATATTTAAAACTAAAATTTTTATTAATTGAAACAATTAATACACTACGAACTACACCGAGACTTCCGTGTATATCAAAAACGAAGAAACTGAACAAACGCGGGCGCAGGCGCGCCACAGAGTTTCGCATTCCTAAAAACTGTTTGGGAATAAATCTAAGGACTCTCGCACAGAACAGTCCCCGTTTAAGTGAACGTTGATACAAAGTTCAAACAATTAAACAATTGAGTAGCTGAATTAAAATAAATGCAAATAATAATAATTGTACCTAATTCTTTTCACCTTTGAATTAATTACGGAATCTGATTGCACTTGTTGAAAGAAGACTATTGGCGTTTATTAAGATATTTAGTATTGATCTTCATTGAAAATCGTTACTAAAATTTTTAGGATAGAGAACCAAAATTTAATATTTCTTCCTATGATAATACAAATCGTTCAAATTGTTTTATATTCAGTCCGAAATCTGAATTTTCATTTTTCTCCGTGATGGTGAAAACTAAAAAGTCATAAGTTGATTAGAAGTTTCTTAAAAAAATTTTTAAAGTCAAAAGAAACAAGAGTAAAAATACGTAAAAACTGATTTTTTTGTTATTATACAAATTAAAATAACGAAGACGATAATTTTTTATTATTTAGAAACGTTGACAGTTTCTTTGACAACTGTCAACAGTTAAAATTCAAATTTGATATCATATTCGTAATCAACGACCTCAAACACCTTATTACTGTCTTTTTATAAAAAACGATCACTTTTTAGAGAAGTTGACAGCAGTCAACTGCTAAAATGTCAATTTAACATCATATTCGTAATCAGTGGCCTCGAAAACCCTTACAAACATGTGTCACTTATTTATACCTATTGTTGCTATTCAGAAAAATTAGATTATTTTTCCTATGTTTGGGGAGTTTGTTTTTAATTTATATAAACAATTATGTTTTTTATTTTGATACGGTGAAGAAAATAAGCCTAACTGGATTAAAAAATATTAATATTTAAAAAGTTACAAGGGTTTTTCTAAGTTAAACTTTAACTGCTGTTTTCTCGAAAACTTGTTTTCGCACGTAAGGTCCCTTTTCATATTTTGAAAATAATTTTAAAAATGGTTTTAAAAATTTTATAAATCAAATCTATTTTAATTTTTAGTTTGTAATATTTTATTTTTGAAAATATGCTGTTGAACTCAAATAATTAAAATACAGTATTAAATTTAATTAAAGTAATCCATTTTTAAAATAAATAAATTTAAATATTACTGCCCTGCAAGGGTTCTGCGAATAGAATGCGGTATAGTGTACCCGCCGAACGGATTTTTTGGGCTTGAAAACTTCCCATCACGTCACGTTTTCGAGAAAATTGGGGTTCAAACCTCTAAAAACTGCGTTATTAGCCATTTTCAAAAAATCATACAGCTAAATCCTGACGTGCTACAAACTTCGCTAATATCAGAAATTAAAGGTTGAACCATACCCTTTTACATGAGCCCTACTCTCTAAATTTGAATCAGTTAAAAATAACTGATTCAGAAACAAAAAGTCAGTCACTAATTCAAATAGTAATATTTCTACTGACAATTAGTTAAAATAACTGATTGTCAGTTAAAAGTAACTAAAGTTTCAGGAAATTTTTTTTGACTGATTTAATTAGTCAAGTTTAACTATTTTTTCTGTTATTTCTTACTGAAAATTAGTTATTTTTTCACTGAAAATCAGTTATTTTTATCTGATTCAGAAGAAAAAAGTCAGTCACTGATTGTCAGTTAAAACCGCGATTTTTAACTGATTTAAATTAAGAGAGTATGCCGATTTGATCACATGAACCCTTAAAGCAGGGGGTGTGTTTATATCTAGGGGTACAAGAAGAAAATGTTAATAGAACAAAAAAATTTTAAACTCCTTCTATTTCAATGAAACGTGGTCCTTCGGGGTTTTTTGGGTTTGCTGCCCGAGTCGAACTTTTAGACCTGCTTACCTCCTGGTAAGTATAATTTAACCCTAACCTGCACCTAACAAACCCTTGGTGTTTTTTTCCTCCTGCGTAAGTTCTATTTAACTCTGACAACTCCTTTTTAAGTCCTAATTGAACCTTAAACCCTGTATTGCTTCTACCACATTCTTACGCAATAGGAAATGTTACGCGCGATACAAGATATTCAACTTATTATTGTTTTGCAAATTACAAAATTTTTTATTTTGAAAATTTCACGAAAGAATTCAATTATTTTCTAAAATTTTAATAAATCCTTCGAAAAAATTCAATTATTTTTATAAATAGTAAAATTCTTCCGAAGAATTCAATTAATTTTATAAATAGTAAAATTCTTTGCAGGAATTCAATTATTTTCAAAACAATTTTAATTGAATTCCTTAGATGAATTCAAATATTTTAAAATATTTTCATAAATTGCAATTATTTTCTTAAACTTTAATAAATTCTTCGAAATAATTCAACTATTTTTATAAATACTAAAACTCTTTGCAAGAATTAAATAATTATTAACCCAATTAAAATAAAATTAAACGAAAGAATTTAATTATTTTCAAAAATTCCCATAAAATTTAGTTTCAACAAGAATTTAAAATTTTTGAAAAACAATTTAATTATTCTCAAAATATTTTAAAAAAATTCTATATAAGAATTAAATTACTAGCTCAATACAATTTTTGAACATATTCATCAAAAGAATTGAAATAATTCTATTATTTTCGAAAAATAATTAAAATTCTTATGATGAATTCAATTATTTTGAATATACTTAATTTTAATAAAATTCTTTAAAGAAATTCAATTATTTTCGAAACAACTTTAATTGAATTTTTCGAAAAAATTTCATGATTTTTAAATATTTCTATAAAATTCTTCATAAACAATTTAATTATTTCTTAAAATTTTAATAAATTCTTCGCAAGAAATCACTTATTTTCAATACAATTTTAATAAAATTCTTCTTCATAAAATTCAATTGCTTTCAAAATTTTTAATTAAAATTATTAAAGAAACTCCATTAGTTTAAAAAAAAATTTAAAGAAATTTTTCAAAAAAATTTAATTAGGATTTTTAAAAATATTAATAAAATTCTTTGCGAGAATTTAGTTATTTTTCTAAATAAAGAAATTCTTTGAAGGAATATTCTATTATTATCAAATTTTTTGATAAAATTCTTTGCAACAATTCGAAGATTTTCAATACATTAATTTTAAAATTGAACATATTTGAAAAGAAAAATTAAAAAAAGATTAAGAAACCAAAATGTAAACAACAATTAACTTCAAACTGCGAATAGGTTACCGAAACATGTACTTTTTTATTATTAATTTATAAATATTATTTTTAACTGAAATGTTTTGACATTTTTTTTAAATAATAAAAATATTAATTTATGAATATTTAATGGTTATTATTATTAAACAATTTATTTATTTGCTGTAGTGTATTAGTGTCAATTAATGCTTTATTGAATCACTCAACAAGTCACTGAAAATAGAGCGTCTGTGTTCAGTTAGGTTCCGTAGCATAGTGGTTAGGGCGTTAGTTTCGTAGTCCGTAGTCCGTAGGTCGTAGGTTCAAGTCTCGCGTGCGTTAGATATTATTTATTTCGTAGGTTTGAGTTTATTCCGATTTTTCTGTATTGTATAGGTATAAGTATGCAATTTAATGATTATTATACACCGTTAAATAATTTAATTAACAAATATTAAATTAAAATTTTTTTTTTTATATATATAAATGGATATGTATTAATCCCCACATATATACTAACATTATTTATGAATTCGCTATTGGTCACGATTAAATTAAAAAAAAAAAGTAAAAATCATTAAATAATAATGCCATTTATTAATAATTAAAGTTATTATAAAAATTAGTTAAAAATGATCTCAAATATGCTATGAGCAGTTTTTCCAGGTTTTTTGGAGAGGAAAGAATTCTGTAAGTAAGTGTCAAGCAGTATTTAATAAGCCCATGCAGAAATTGAGATTGGAATTTTATGGGGTCCTAGCCAGAATTCCCTATCTGTAGTGGGGAACTGATTAGAGAAAATCGTTAGAACCCAACTACTTTCATAACGGTCGGCAGATGGGGTACAGACTAGAATATCTAGTCGGGAACTAGTATTAAAACTAGCTGTGTGTTGATAGGGCCCCGACTAGAATTTTCTAGTTGACTTTTAAAAATTATTATTTTTCAACTTAACCTATTTATAATTGAATTCTTCATTCATATTAACATTATTAATGAATGTTGTACACGAAAAACCTGAAACTTGAGTTGAAAAATCTCGTGCCCATGGGGGATCGAACCTAGGACCTTGGGGACTCCAGTCGGATACACATACCTCCCGGCCGTGATAGCTTGGAAGCACCTCCGCTTAAATAACATCCCGTGCAGCAATTCACCATTTGCCCCTATCTCTAGTAGGGCTCTCGCTAGATTCTAACTAGAATCTCTAGTCTAGAAAAACTAGTCGGGTTCCAATCAAATTCTAGTTAAATAATTTTTACCAGCATTATTTTTTAAAAAATTTTGCATATTATTTAATTATTTCATTTTTTAACATATTTGATACCTAAATATTGTAATATTATCCGTAAAAATAATTATTTAAAAATATATGTAAGTGCAATTATACTTTAAAATGTTTTTGACAATTCATAAAAATATTTATTTATAGAAAGACAATTTATGTATATTACTTGTACACTAGTTTGTCGCTAGTTGGAAATCAATAAGGTCCTAGTGAGTTTTCTAGTCTGAATTATCTAATAATTTCAATTAATAATAATTCTTTATAATCTAATAATAATTTAAATTATAAAATTATTAAATTATTTAAATTATTAAAATAATAAATAATAATATCAATTAATAATAATTCTTTATAATACAAAATTAGTAATAATAATTCTTTAACTAGAATTTGATTGGAAACCGATTAGTTTTTGTAGACTAGAGATTCTAGTCAGAATCTAGCGAGGTTCTAGACAGATTTTTCTAGACTAGATTTTCTAGGATGGTTCTAATCAGAATCCAACATTTGGTAGGGACAAGTAGGGAAATTTCTACATGGGAGGTTCTAGGAACACCTGCTTTCCCCCTTTTACCATCTAAATTTGTCGCTAACCAGGGGTTTGCAGGAGGTAATCAGAGTTAACTTGCAATGCAAATAAACTCTGCTTTCATCCTATTACATCCTTACAAACCCTCAGTTTTAAGGAGGTAAGCAGGTCTAAAAGTTCGACTCGGGTGCCCAAGTAGAAATGTCCGGAGTTAGGACGGAGTTAAACACCGACATGGTACTGACTCAGTACTGACCGTCGGTACTGACTTTCGGAACCCGATCAGTACTGGGAGTATACTGACTCCAAAACCGAATCAGTAATACGTCGGAGTTAAAAAAGTATTGAAATCAGTACTGGCAGAAAACTGGCATAACACCAAATCAGTACTGCGAAGGAGTTAAAAAACAAACAAAATTTGTTATAATGGCATTAAACCGGTCACTATTAATAACAACATCGTTTGATTTATTAACTATTAAAATATTTTCCAAGATTTTTAAAAACCTTATTCATCAACACACAGTGTTCTTCAAACACTTTTAGGTTTACCTAAAATGAGTCAAAATTGTGCCAACGCAGTTTTATCTGAAATCAATCCAAGATTCCAAATTTTCATTTCCGAAAATCGTAGCTGATTCTTTTTTCGAAAAAAACCAAAAAAACATATATTTGACGCTCCACGAGAAAAGGGACCTTACCCAAGTGCGAAATTAAAAACGGCCCAAAACTGGCCCAGTGACGGCATAGTCAGTGCCTACTCTTGGCAGACAATAGTGGCCCGACTGTCGGGAGGTTAACCGCGGTAGGCCGTCGGCAGCTAATCATCGGCCGATTCTCGGTAAACATTAATGGCCCATTATTGGCTGCCATTACTCCCCAGTGTTGAAAAAATTAAAAAAAATATATTTTTTATTTAATTAACTAATTAATTCATAATATTTATACAGTTTATTTCCCTAAATTAAACGCAAACTTACAAATATTTGAAAAATTCTTACCGCTCGCGGGGATCGATACCTGAACCTGACGCACCACAGCCTAACACTCTGAAGTCGATAATGCAAAAGGGTTCTTATAAGCTACACTACACTGGCCGATACTGTGCCATTATTGGGCCGAGCTACGTCCCAATATTGGCAATTATAATTTGCCATCATAGATACAAAATGATAGACATTAATGTGCCATTATTGAGCCAAGCTACGCCCCAATTCTGGCAATTGCAATTTGTCATCAAAGATACAAAATGTTTGCCATTAAAGTGCCACTAATGTGCGTCATTAATGGGCCGATCTTCGTCACATCACTGGCAATTGAATTTTTCCTTTAAAGATTTATCAACTTTGTCAATAATGTGCCGTTATTGGGCCAAGCTACGTCCCAATTCTGGCAATTATAATTTGCCATCAAAGATACAAAATTTTTGCCATTAAAGTGCCATTAATGGGCCAATGGTCGGCACATCACTGGCAATTGCTTTTTGCCATTAAAGATTGATCAACTTTGCTATGAATGTGCCATTATTGGGCTGAGAGCTGGCCCAGTCTTAAAAAATTTGAAAATCTGACCATCGGCGCCATCATTGGCCCATCAATGGGATGTTTTGAACACCAGTAATGGCCCAGTAACTACTGCCAATTCTCGGCAGACATTACTAGACCAATGATGGGCCGTTTTTGCAGTCTTGGCATTTCGCACTTGGGTATTTACTCTTGTCATAAGGTCCCTTTTCTCGTGGAGCGTCACATATATAGGGGGTCGTCCATATACCACGTGGACACTTTTTAGACACTTTTTGACCCCCCTTCCCCCCTCGTGGACAATCGTGGATTTTTGACGAACCCCTCCCTCCCCCCTGATTGTCCACGTGGACAATCGGGTTTTTTATTTTAAAATAGTGAATAATAAAAAGATATTTAATAAGAAATACAATTAAAAAATTCTTTAAATTTTTTTATAACAAACTTCTTTAAAATTCAATAAAGATTAAATTATCTTAAAATATTATTAAATAGGTAAATACCATTTTTAGTATTATAGAGAGGACTTTGGCAGCAATATATCTTCAATTATTATATTAGTAGAAATACTTAATCTCTTCTGTAACAAATCTAAAAATTTTCTAAAATCCAATAGCTTTGAGCCTTCACATAAACAATAATAGAAATTATTTTTTTTAGAATTTGTAAGAGTTTGTAGAGGTTGCTTTGTATTCCTAATTGTCAAATTTGCATATATTCATATTTGTGCATTTACGATAATGATTTTGTAATATAAATTAAAAAAGAATTTGGCGTTTTTTTGACAGTTAAATAAATTTCGGATTACAAATATTGTCTGATCACAATCTAATAATAATCTAATAATAAAGTTGAATATAAAGAAAAAAAAGATATAAAATTAAACTTTTGTGTCCACGTGGACATTTGTATTGACCCCCCTCCCCCCTCGTGGAAAATCGTGGATTTTTAGCGAACCCCCCCTCCCCCCTAAACTGTCCACGTGGTATATGGACGACCCCTAGGGGCAATTCGTCGTGAGATTTTAGTTAACCTCTTAAAATCGGCCAAAAATATTTTTTTTGTATTTTGTATCGAAAAAAACAGATACGTATTTTTTTATTTTTATTTAATTGTCCAAATTTTCGAGTTATGAATTTTCGAAATTTTTGACTTGTAATTGTAGACCTATATTTAGTAGTTTATAAGTCCGAAAATATTGAGTTTCAGAAAAAGTTGTCAGATAATGAAAGTTTTAGTTTTCTTTCGACTTTTAGGAAATGTAAACAAAATTTTTTTTAAAAAATTTTTTATTAAAAGAATTTTTTTTATAATCAAATTAATTTTTCCTAACTTTAGCCCGGATTTTTTTTATTTTTTTAAAATTTATTTATTTCTTATAATATAGAGAAGATTTTCCAAAACATCCCGAGGTGGGACTGATATGTTGAATGAGTTTTAAAACATTTTCAAAAATCGCTTGCAAGCATCACAGTGGGAATTTTTTAAAAATTAACTTCTAAAACTGTCTATACAGCGTAGATCCTTTAATTTATAAAAAGAACACTCAAACAGATTAAAAATTATGCGCTGTAGACAGTTTTAAAAAGTTAATTGTAAAAAATCCCACTGTGATGCTTGCAAGTGATTTTTAAAAATGTTTAAAAACTCATTTAACACATCAGGGCCATCTTGGGATTTTTTAGAAAATCTCTACACTATATTATAAGGTATAAATAAATTTAAAAGAAATCTAGCCTAAAGTTAAAAAAAATTAATTTGTATATAAAAAAATTCTTTTAATAAAAAATTAAAAAAAAATTTTGTTTACATTTCTTAAAGTCGAAAGAAAACTAAAACTTTCATTCTTTGACAACTTTTTCCTAAACTCAATATTTTCGGACTTATAAGCTACTAAATATAGGACTACAATTACAAGTCTAAAATTTCGAAAATTCATAACTCGAAAATTTGGACAATTAAACAAAAATAAAAAAATACGTATCTTTTTTTTCGATACAGAATACAAAAAAAATATTTTTGGCCGATTTTAAGAGGTTGACTAAAATTTCACGTCGAATTGCCCCTATATATATGTTATTTTGGTTTTTTTCGAAAAAAGAATCAGCTACGATTTTCGGAAATGAAAATTTGGAATCTTGGACTGATTCCAGATAAAACTGCGTTAGCACAATTTTGACTCATTTTAGGTAAACCTAAATGTGCTTGAAGACCATCGTGAACAATAACATCAGACACTTAATTAATATATTATTAATTAATAGGTAGGTATATCATAATAATAAATTATTATTTATTAATTATTTTTACTATTATGTATTATTAATAATAAATTTTTTTTTATTTTTTAAAAATGTATAAATATATATTTTTATTACTATTTTCATAAATAATTAAATAATTTAAAAATAATAAATAAATAATAATTAATAAATAATTAAATTAATAATTTTTATCATATTTTTATGCTATACCTTTTAATAAATATATAACGTCCTGTTAAAATGTATAATATAAATATATATAATATATAATATATAATAATATATATATAATATATAATATATAATATATAATATATAATATATAATATATAATATATAATATATAATATAAATATATAAAACATATATTTATAATATTTTTTCTTTAAATAAATATAATATACAGTGAATTCATTATTATAGCACTGTATATATCCTTCCCATAATTCAAAAGGAAGTTTAAGTAAAATCACTTCCAAGCTTGCGTGGCTGTGTGGTTAGTGTATTCGACTTGCGTCCTCGAGGTCTAGGGTTCGATCCCCCGTGCGTGCGATATTTTTCCGTCTTAGTTCTAAGTGTTTAGTGTATAATTCTCAACAGTGTTACATAAAATATAAATTTAAATAATTATAAACAATAATAATAATTTAGTACTTAATAATTAAAATAAATTAGATTGTATAAATTAATGAAAAAAAAAGAAAAAAATTTTTTTAAAACTTATTTCAATAAAAGCAATTTTGCTAATTATTTACATTTTTATTGTTACACATAAAAGTTTATCGTACTACAGAAATATAATTAATAATTATTAGTATTCAATAAATTACTCCCTTTTCTTTAATAATCAAATAACAAATTAATATAAGCTTCTAAAGGTAAATTTTGGTTTAGAGAACATTTTCCAAATTTGTTAAATTTTACCTATAAATCAATAATTAGGCGGTGTTCTGCCAGTGATATTTTAATACTGACTTAGTACTGACTGCCGGTAAAAAATCAGTACTGGACAGCGTTACCAGCCAGGGATTTCCCAGTACTGATTTAGTACTGGAGTCAGTACTGCTATACTATCAGTCAGTACTGGGTCAGTACTATGCCAGTATTACATTTCTACTTGGGTGAGTACGAATCAAAAGTTAGATTTTAAAAATTCAAGTGTATTGGTTTAACCCCTTGGCAGTCGATGACGTGTATACACGTCATGGTGCAGGTGGGCTCAATCTGTCGATGACGTGTATAGACGCAAGCAGATTTTTGGCTACAAAAACACACCGATTTGTCCACAAATTTATACTCGGGGGTTTTCGAGGTCGCTGATTACGAATCCGTTTTCAGATTTTAAAAATTCAAAATGGCGGATCCAGTTTGGCGGACTACATTTTAAAAAATTCATCGGATTCACTTGGAACTTGTTACTCAGGGGTTTTTGGAGTCGTTGATTACCAATCCGATATCAGGTTTTGAAAATTAAAAATGTCGGATCCAATATGGCGGACATTTTCAAAAATATATCGGATTCACTTGAAACTTGTTACTCAGGGGTTTTCGGGGTCGCTGATTACAAATCTGATATCAGATTTTGAAAATTCAAAATGACGGATCCAATATGGCGGACGACATTTTCTAAAATTCATCAGATTCACTTGAAACTTTTTACTCGGGGGTTTTTAAGGTCGCTGATTACAAATCCGATTTCAGATTGTAAAAATTCAAAATAGCGGATCCGTTATAACGGAGGACATTTTCAAAAACTCGTTCGATTCATTTAAAACTCGTTACTCAGGGGTTTTCAGGATCGCTGATTACGAATCCGATTTCAGATTTTAAAAATTTAAAATGGCGGATCTAATATAGTTGCGAATATGTTTGGCGCCATTTTAAAAAATTTATCAGATTTACTTAAAAGTTGCTACTTGGGATTTATCGATGTCGTAGATTAAAAATGTAAAATCCGACCGCATACCTCCACGTGGTATACTCTGGGGTCGTAAGTAATGTAGCATACTTAACAGCTGACTGCGGGGGAAAATTTTGAATTTATTATCGTTTTAAAAGTTTTTCGTAGTCAGCGAAAACTCTCTAGTAACAAGTTTCAAATGAATCCAATAAATTTTAGAAAATTTTATTCGCCATATTGGATCCGCTATTTTGAATTTTCAAAATCTAAAATTGGATTTGTAATCAGCGACCCCGAAAACCCCTAAGTAAAAAGTTTCAAGTGAATCCGATGAATTTTTGAAAATGTAGTCCGCCATATTGAATTCGCCATTTTGAATTTTTAAAATCTGGAAACGGATTCGTAGTCAGCGTAGTACTAACTGAGTACTGGCGTCAACGCAAAATGTTAGTGTTGCGGTAGTACAGGTGAATACCCAGATAACAATCATGCGTCGCACTTTGTCGCACTTCGGGCGCAGGACATGCGAGTCACGCGGTGCGTGCATAATGAGACGCATTTAGCAGTCACTCGTTCTGATTTTGTTGCACTTTAGGCACATGACGTGCGAGTCACACCGTGCTTGCTTAATGAGACACATTTTGCTGTCGCTCGTGCTAATTTTGTAGCATGCGTGAGGGCATAAACGTAATACTTTGAAATGAGGGGTTGATAGTAAAAGTGGTAATTAGGAGCAAAAGTGGGATAAGTGACTTGGGCGCAAATACGGGCTAAAATGATTTTGTAATTTATGGATAAATTAATTATAATTAATGATAAAAAAATATTTAAAATAGTAAAGAAAAACTTTAATATTTTGCAAATCATTCGTGTAATAAACTTATTGATAAATATTTTAATTGTTTTAAACCATTTTTGCTACCAAGTCACTTATCTCCCAATGTTTTTTTAAACCACTTTATATCAGCCCCTCAAATTATTTTATATTACATTAAAGTTAATAAAATTTATGAATTTATGAAAATTACTTTAATGATAACTTATAGAAATTTTTAAAATTGAATTATTTAATAATTTACAATTTATATTTTATTAATTTATATAAAATGCATATGAACCATTCCATTATATTTCGACTAAAGTCGTTGCCGACTAATTGTAAAAAATTATAATATTTTGCAGGAATAATTTTAAAGATATTAGGATCATCGAACAAAAAGAATATTTTAAATATTATTTATATTTATTGCAAAATAATCATTTTATTATTATTGCCAAATTTTCGTAATTTTTCTTTTTTTTGGGCAGAAGTTATTTACATTTTAAAACAGGCCTGTTTTAAAATCGTGAAAATAAGCAAAGTGCCAGTTTTAATTGCTTATTTTTTAACATTTGTGAAGAAAAAAGGAAGAAAGTGATAAGAAAAACTAAAAGTTATTAAAAGTTTCTTTATATTTCATAAGGTTTTATTCAATTTAATGATTTCTCTTTCTCACATTTAGCGAATGAAATTTGCAAAAATAGGTTATTTGCCAGGTGAACTTTAAAATAATCGTTTATTTAATATTTCCTAATAATAATTGTTTGTATCAATTTATAATAATAAAATAATTCATTCATAATAAATTCTAATAATTTTTTTACGTTTTCATAGTAAATTATGTGTTTTCTTTAATATTTTCTAATAGACAGTTTTTACGACTTTATATACTTTAGATGCTTATTTTACAATAAATATAAAAAATATTTAAAAAATTCTTTTTGTTCGATGATCCTAATATATCTTTAAAATCATTCCTGCAAAATATTATAATTTTTTAAAATTAGTCGGCAAAGACTTTAGTCACAATATAATGGAATGACTCATATACATATATAATATTTATTATGGATTGTAATTTATAATTTAATTTAAATAATAATAAATTACTAAATGTTTTGAAATTACTACAAAAAATTTTTACTTAAAAAAATAAAACTTTACTGTAGAACGTTATTTTCATTTATTTATCTAAAGTTGATAATAAAGGCAGAAAAATATCTGACTTTATAATTTTTTAATATTCGCGGTCTCACCGATGCGCATGTGCGCAGGGTGCGCAGCCAATTTTCCCAATATGGCCGAAAATGTACTTGTTGATGTCCGTCTCGAGTCACATGACGTCCAGTTTCGCTCTGAGCATGTGTTTTTATCGTTGGGTGAATGTCGTGATTGTTTGTTATTTATAAAAAGTGCGTGTGCGAATCACAGTTTTGTTTCTTTTATGTTTTATAAATATTTGTTTTTGTTTAAACTCGTTTTTAAATTGAAAAATTAAAAAATATAACGGTCATATCGAACAAGAGCATTTAAAGTTAATTTGCTTCGAATAGAAAGGCTCTTAGACGCAGTCCAAATTGTTTAATTTATTATGTTATACAGTTGACTTTTGTTGAACTTGTGTTGAAAAGTTTATATTTATTACGAATTATGATCTCAGCTGTTTATTATAGGTTATTTAGGAGGTTATGTATGTTCAAGACTAAAGAGAAAAATGTTCAATATTAATGCCATGTTTATATTATTGAAATAAAAAATTTTAATAAAATATTTTTAAATTTAACCTTAGTTTTTTGTATTTAATTTTTTACAATATATTTATCATAAATAATCCTTAAAAAACGCACGAGACTCGCATTTCACTCTCATGCATCATGTACCTTTATGACATGCGAGCGTAATGCGTCTCATATGAGGACGCATCTGTCTGCATCAGTGAAGGCACGAGTGCGAAAAGAAACCTCATACATGCGAGAGATATGAGACGCATATCAATCTCAAATTGTTATCTGGGTACATATTTTCTGTGCCACGCCGATGTGACTTTTATTTTTATAAAAAAAATTTATAAATTAAAAAAAAATAACTTTATGCTATTCTCATGTCATGTATGCTTGGAATGTTAATACCTGTCGAAGATTTGTTTTGCTATTTACCTGAATAATTACCATCATGAGGTCTCGAACGCAAGACGCTGCTAGGAGCGGATGCTCTACCAACTGCGCCACGGAGGCTCATGAATGGAAAGTTAGAATATACATACATACTAATAAGGAAGTATGAAAATATGCTCTGTAACTTGAAAGTGGGATATTGTAATTGGGTAAGAATTCCTAAAGTGGGCCCCTATTTTTCATTGGGTCGGTGGATTTTTCTCATTCTTATATGTTTCGATAGCCTATGATGGTACAATAAAAACCTGTAAATAGTTTTCCGAAATTCGAATATTTACCAAAGTTATTCAAGGTCAAAGTAATTTATAGCGTTTTAGTAAATAGCTAATTACTCGCGATTGGATGAACCGATTTTAATAAAAATTGGAGGAGAGTTTACCTGAAGAATTTTACTTTAGATAAATGATCAAAATTTTAATTAAAAAATATAATTTGTTTAAATAAATTATAAATTAACGCTAATTTATAGCGTTTTAGTAAATAGCTAATTACTCGCGATTGGATGAACCGATTATAATAAAAATTGGAGGAGAGTTTACCTGAAGAATTTTACTTTAGATAAATGATCAAAATTTTAATTAAAAAATATAATTTGTTTAAATAAATTAACTTTTTAATTTTTTGGGTTAAAAAAATTTGTTTCCCATCTTTTTTTTGATTTTTTTTTAATAATCAAATAGATAATACTTTCAATATTTTATTTCAACAATAAAAAAGTGGGATTCTCTATCACTTTAGAAAATATAATATTTTTAGTTACAAAATTTTTTGAAAAGTTAAAGAAATTTGAAGCAAAACAAATGAATGAACTAAACTTGGTTGGTTAAAATTGTCGAGTTTAGTTCATTCATTTGTTTTGCTTCAAATTTTAACAGAAAGCAGTTCGAATGTCAGTCCCGCCATCTGTCGTGACAAATGCGCGGCGATATATAAGTAGTATATTATTATCGCTTTACACACACACGCATACATTTCACGATAGAACTGACATCTAAAGCTGCGGTTAGGGTCAAGTCCCATGGCACCATTTTGCGTTGCGTTTTGTAACTAGGCCATGAGTGTGAGAGAGATGGAGATATATGTTTGCTATATTTGCACTCATGGCCTAGTTACAAAACGCAACGCAAAACGCTGCCATGGGACTCCAGCCTTACACCTCTGCAGGCTGCCTGCCTGCGCAGGCAGGAGCAACGAGAGTAAGGGAGAAGTTTGAAGTCACTGACTCTCTTACTCTTGTACGTTACCATGACAACCTGCAGGCAGGCAGGCTGCCTGCAGAGGTGTAACCGCGCCTTAAAACTTTAAACATTAATAATTCAATAAGTAAACATTAATTTGCCCTAAATATGTAATAAATAAATGCTTTTTAATGATTACTTTTGTAAAATATAATAAGTTTTCCTAATTTTTCCTTTTTTTATTCACTAAATATTCTATTTGAAACACCCTATATTCACTGAAAACTACATTTTGTCACTTTCACTGATATTTTTTCTAAAAATATCGACCTACACAGTTAAATATATAAAAAATTATTAAACATCAAATAACGAAAACCACTATTATATATATATATATATATATATATATATATATATATATATATAATATATAATATATATAATATTTATAATTTATATATTTATTAATATTTATAATATATATAATATATATATTATATATACTAGAGGGGCTTCGCCCCCCTTCGCGCCAACCCCCTATCTCTATTTTTATATTTATTTTAATTTTTATAATTTTAAAGTAATTTTTTCTTAATATCAATGCATCTTAATAAATTGCATACAATACATGACAAAATACACATAGATTTTGACGTAATGTAACAATCGTTATAGACCTTTTTTATCTATATGTCAAAAATTAGATTAAACTTTGACATATATTTTGACCCATTTCAACCTATAGGTTAAAAAGGCGTTAAATTTTACATAGATTTTGACGTATCATAGATACGTTTATTGTCCTTTATTGTCCCTTTTTAAGTTGTAGTTAAATAAAAGTCAAATTCCACATAGATTATGACGTAACTAAATAAGGGAGTAAAAATAAAACGTCAAAATTAGGTCAAAATGATAGGTGGAAGAGCAAACACAATTTTAAAATTACCTTACGTTGTTAGGTCAGATGGCAAACTTCACCTCATCATAAAGTCTGCGCGCAGAAATTGTTTGACAAATTTTGACGTCTATGTCAAAGCTGGCCTCAAACTTGAGCTAAATTTTGAGGGTAGCGGGAATTCTTTGTCAAATTTTGACGTCTAGGTCAAAACTGCCCTCAAAATTGAACTACATTTTGAGGGTAGCGAAAATTGTTTGTCAAATTGTGACGTCTAGGTCCAAACTGCCCTTAAAATTTACTTAAATTTTGAGAGAATTTTTAACGCCTATATCAAAACTGCCCTCAAAATTGACCTTTTTTTTAGGGTAGCGTGGAAATCATTGTCAAATTTTGATGCATAGGTCAAAACTGCACTTAAAATTGACCTAAATTTTGAGGGTAGCAGAAATTGTTTGTCAAATTTTGACGTCTAGTTCAAAACTGCCCTCAAAATTGACCTAAATTTTTAGGGTAGCGGGAATTCTTTGTCAAACTTTGACGTGTAGGTCAAAACTGCCCTCAAAATTGACCTAAATTTTGAAGCGAAGCGTTAATTCTTTGTCAAATTTTGACGTCTAGGTCAAAACTGCCCTCAAAATTGACCTACATTTTGAGGGTACCAGAAATTGTTTGTCAAATTTTGACGTCTAGTTTAAAACTGCCCTCAAAATTAACTTAAATTTTGAGGGTAGCGGGAATTCTTTGTCAATTTTTTATGCGTAGGTCAAAACTGCTCTCAAAATTGACCTAAATTTTGAGGGTAGTGGAAATTGTTTGTCAAATTTTGACGTCTAGGTCAAAACTGCCCTCAAAGTTGACCTAAATTTTAAGGGGAGAAACTACAGGTCAACTCTTGACCTGTAGGTCAAAAAATCTTGAAACAGCGGCGGCGGCGGCGTCGGCGGCGATATCTTTTTGTAATATAGAGAGATATAACATAAATTATAATTATTTACCATTTGATATTAAATAACATCGAATTCATCAACAATAGTAATAATCAAATTTTGAATAATACATACTATTAAGAACGGAATGAACGCACCCTTATATATTTCACTATACCTTGAGCCAAAAATCTCCAGAAATTGTAAAGTTACCTTTAATCGAAATGTCAACAACGTGAATTGAGGTTAGTGTACTTCAATACAAGTTTTTTCTAAATAATGTGCTCATTTTATATAATTTCTCACATTTCTCACTGTTAATATGTAAAATAAAACAATTTTTAATACTTCAGAGTATATAAAACTAAATAAATTGATTAGTTAAATTTCCAGTTAATGCGAACCGGCCATGACAGTATTACATTGATACAAATACACGTATCAAAAAATGATACTGTATTGACTATCATTCTTAAAAAAGATACTTATATTCGTATCAACTTGATACACTGACAGACAGTACTTCGGCAGCGCCAGACGGCGTTATCATCCCAGTGCCATGCCAGTGCCAGCACTGGCAGTGGCAAAGTTAACTGCACTGGCAGTTATCATGCCAGTGCTGGCGCAGTACTACGCCAGTTGTAAATTTCCCATTGGGCAGTACTGATTTAGTAATGGAGTCAGTACTGCTATACTGGCAGTCAGTACTGGGTCAGTATTACATTTCAACTTGGGAATCATGATTCCATTCTTCCAATCATCAGGGAAGACACCACATGACAAAGATTTATTGAATAACAGAAATAATGGTTCAACAAAAGCGACGATACAAGATTTTAACAATGTAGGAGGGATGCCATCACACCCTGCACCTTTATTTATATTTAATATTTTTAATTTATTAAAAATAAACGATTTTTCAATGAAAGGTATATCAATGTGTTAATTAATAAAGGGAGAAAAACTACGTGAAATACGTTGTACGTCGACAGTATCATAATTATATAGACTCAAAATGCATCGAAAATAAGTTAGCAATATCTTCACCAGTCTCTGCGCTAGTATTCCTACTAAGGCACATATTATTCGGAATTCTATTATGTAGTTTGAGTGAATTTGAATACTTCCAAAAAATTTTATGATTATTGATAACTGCATTTTGTATATTTATGATGTAAGTATTATAATTTAACTTAAATATTTTTTTACATTTAGTTCTTAGTTCAGAAAAATATAAATAATCTGCTCGATTCTTAGAGCGCTTATCTCTCAAATGTGCTTGTTTTTTTAAGAATATTAATTGTTTTAAATCAGCACTAAACCATACTGAATACGTAGATTTCCAAATTTTCGTAATATGAGTAAATAAGTCTAGTTCAGTGTAAACATAATAATAAAAGATACTGACTGCCTCATTAACATTACAATTTTCTAAAGCTTGTAACCAATGAACATTATTTAAAAAGGTGCAAATTGCGGGTAGATTAGCCCTGGTAAAATCATACTTGTAATGGATTTCATTCGAAGTACACAAATTATTTTGAGTCCAGGTTCTATCAATTTTATGTATAATAAAAATCAATGGTGGATTATATCTGACAATTTATGAAATTTAATCAGAACTTTGAGAAATGCTATAATTTATAAAGTTATATGGAACAAGATCTAAAATTGAGTTCGTAGAATTATAAAAATTACTAATTTGATCCCCGTGTGGAAATAGCCCGAGTTAGCCATGACAAAGTTAGGTTTCTGGTCAAGGGCCAGCTTGTAGTTGGGCTCCCCGGACATAGCACGGCAAGCGCCCAGATTCAATTTCCACACGGGTCAAGACGAAGAAGATTAAGAATATTTACAATAATGTTATACATTTGTTGTTGAGTTTATACCTATAACATAGTAACCTATGTTATAGGTTACTTGACATTGCTTGATTTGTTATATAAATATATTTTTTATTTTTTCACAATTATTTAGGTAATAAATTATTAAATTTAACATTCGCAAAAAATAGTTTTCATTGATATGCAATTTTTATTATATTTTTCTTTTTATACCATACAAATATAAAACCATACAAAATGTGGGTCACATTACCCCGAAGTTACGTGTGCATTGAAAATATATACTTGACCCAATAAAAACCGCACAAATCTTCCGTATCCCTTCTTTTACATTTATTTTATTTTCATTCGATACATGAAAAAATGGCACTTTAAAAAAAATATGCGGTTAAGGGATAAACGTAAGCAGTTTAAGATATTTATGGAACAAAGAAAAAATGAAACGGGAAAAAAATTTGTTCGGAAGGAAGAGGGTGTTTTGTGTAAAAAGACTATGTTAAAAGGCGCAACGGGAAAAGAAAAAAAGGTTCTTTTTTTGTTGTGGGCAATTCGAAGCCGTTATATATGTATTTATTTTTTTGAGACCGGAACCATGGAATGAAAATGATGAAAAGGGATTCTCTTATACTTTCGCGTCATTCAAATAAATACGGGAGGATGTGCGAAATCTCTCGCGTTCTCGAAACCTCGACCCACTGGCAAAGAGAAACACGCGAGGCTTTACCAGATATATGTATCTATATAAATATATATGCACGTATATCCTTTGAAGCTTTTGTCCCTTTTTGCGGGGACGTTTCATCAGACGGGAAATTTCGCAATTATGACCATAAATTCCGAGCTCCACTTTCTGCCGCCATGACATTAAAATTGCTCCAGATTATTGAATTCAACTCTTTTCACGCCTCTGGCGCTCTCGTTTCTTTATAGCATGCATTTATACATACATGCTGCCCTTTGTCAATCTACGTATGAAGAAATTTTCAGTTTTGTATTCTTATTTTTTTTTATTTTGCAATACTTTGATAAGTAAACTTTATTATTACTTACTCTCTAAATCCGAATCAGTGACTGCTTGTTTTTAAATCATTTAAAATTTACAGATTCATCAGTAAAAAATGTTCTAATGATAAATCAGTAAATCTTAACTGATTTGAAAGCAGAAAATCAGTCACTCACTGCTTTTTGAGATGCTTTGATAACTTTCTGGAAACAACTTAAAAGTGATTTCCTTATCCTTATCCTTATCCTTATCCTTATCCTTATCCTTATCCTTATCCTTATCCTTATCTTAAAATAAGATGCCTTCTTTTTACAGTGTGAACGATTAAAAATTAAGTTTAAGCTAAAAGCCAAAAATTATAAGTATTGGCCATCTTTCCCGGACATTCCGGGAGAGATGACCAAATGCACTTTTTAAAAAATGTAAATTTTAAGATTGTTTGTATGAAAATATTTTATTTTACTTTTCTTTATTTTAAAGTCCCGAGTCGAAATTGAAACTCTATTTTAAGCCTCCTAAACAGTAAATTAAACCTCTTTTAAACCTGCTTACTTCTCAAAATTTTCCATTCACTCTCTTTTTAACCTACTTCCAACCTCTATCAAATTTTTATTGAAAATTTGGAACCCTCTTCTAAACCTCTGTTCACAGGGTTGCCACAGAGCAGGGAAACCTGAAATTGTAATGGAATTTTTTTTCAGTCATGGAAAACCGGGAAAATCTGGAATTGTTAGGGAATTTTATAAAATCTTATTCTGAAAATTCAATTTTTTGTATTTGAATAGGTATTAAAATAAAGGTGCCCATTACCGGAAATGACAGTCATTTTTTAAAAAGACCAACACATTATGTGATGCAGGATTTTAGTTAAACAAGATGGTAAATCACACTTTTTTTCTAAACGAATTCACACCAATATGTCGCTCTTCGAAAACAATAAAAATCACTTTTTTATTTATTTAATGCAAATTTTTTTATTATGCTCACAGCTATTACACAAATGTGACAGGGACAGATAAAAGGGACCTCCACGAAAAAAATTTATTCAGGAAACATTTCTGAATTAGTTCAAGAACGGTTTATATGAGAAAAAGTCGACAATAATACTTTTACTTTAAGTAAAGTAGTTGAAAACATTCTAGAATGATTCCTAATCCTTAAAGGAAAGATTTAAATTAGATACAGTATATAGTAGAAATAGGATATACTAATGGTAAGATCAAGACAGAGTTTGAAAAAATTAATAATGGTTCTGGATTTTTCGAGAAAATCACATTATTTTGAAAAAGATTTCTAGTGTTACCAAACAGTAACAATCACTGCTTGGTGTGCCTGAAAAATTCCCGAACTCTAATCGAAAATTGGAGTGCGCAACGGTCAGTTTGCGTGGAATATATTCAACAAGTTTAACTTATAGTGTGTTTCAGTTACAACACATATCAGTTAGGTACTGTCAGTTTTGGGACAAAAAAAAATTTAAATTTAAATTTAAATTTAAAAATTTAAAATTAATTATACTATTATTTTATTAATCAATAATTTATATGTATATAATTTTAATTACATATAATAAAATTAAAATTAATTAAATACCTTTTAAATTTAAAAACATTAAAATTTCCTATTTTAGTTTTTTAAAAATTTCTCTAAAATATATTTACAACAATGTTTACTAATAGATTTACCTGATGTACAACTTGTAATTATAATTAAATTCGATTTTCTATATTTTAGTACCTATAATTTTCAATTCTAAATATTTCGTGATAAAACTTTCTTTAAAAACTGACCTTGATATTTAAAAATGTTTTCTTTTTTTAGAAATAAAATATCCTATATGTTATATTAGTATATAAGAAAATTCTACACGGAGAGAAATCTGTTGCTATTATTGCTTGCAGAATCTTTACAAATTTTATTATTCACTGCTGAATAGAATTTTAGCTTGAGGTTATAATAATTTATATACACTGTAAAAAATTTAGGGAGTTAACGGACTCGGGAGTTGGGAGTTAAATTTTTCGAGTTAAAAATCAACTCCAAAAGAGAGTTAATTTCTAACTCCCTTCATGCAACACCCGCGCGAGTTATTTTTTCCATGGGGAGTTAGCATTTGGGTGTTAAATTTTAACTCTCTTTATTTAACTCCCCTGGCATTAACTCCCCAATGGGTGCGACTTTTATAGACCCCCCGGGGGAGTTAAAATTTAACTCCCTTTTTTTACAGTGTACGAAATCATCTATTTAATGTAATGGAGAGTTCGATGCAATAAAAACAAAAAGCTGCTGCTAATTTTGCACAAAATCTTTATTATAAATACAAAGAGAACGTGCTATAAAAGTATTAGATTCTTCTTATAAGAATCGCTCGAGCTCCGACTGATTTTCAGGCGGACTTTATACAACACAATCTTACCTGCGTATACTCACATATAACTAACACACACATATATTTCTCTGGATGGTTTCAAGGAACGGAACGCGTATACAACGCGGTGACGTTTGCAATAACATAACCTAACAATTTTCACATGTTGCTTATACATTCAAACACGAATAAAAATGCAATAATTTTTAACTAATATACTTACTATTAAATAAATATTATCTTTTTATAACAGAAACAAGTATTAAATACTACATATAATATATAATGTTTTACAGGACAGAGAAATATCAAATATAGAAAGAGAGAAATATATGTGTGTGTGAGTTATATGTGCGTATACACAGGTGAGATTGTGTTGTATAAAGTCCGCCTGAAAATCAGTCGGAGTTCGAGCGATTCTTATAAGAAGAATCTAATACTTTTATAGCACGTTCTCTTTGCATTTATAATAAAGATTTCGTGCAAAATTAGCTACTGTCTCTTATGCTTATTGCATTGAAAGTATTTTTACAATAAGTATATGAATCCATGCTAAAAATATAAGAGAAACGTTAAGCAATTTAAGTAATGTGCTCTTTCGAGTAATATTAGCAGCAGATTATAGACCACTCGTTCACAGCGATCTTCGTGTAGAGCGTGCGTGCGATATTTTGATAAACGTGTACATTTTCACTTAACATGACAAGAAATTGTTAGATTTACCTTATAGTTTCTACTGGTTACAGTATTAGAAAAATTCAATCTATTACTTTAGAGTCTCTCTTGAATTATTAACGAATTTTCACAGAAATTTAAGTATTTTTTCTTGAAATGTGTACATAATATTTTAAAACTAGTTGATCCGTAAATTTTAGTGACTTTTTCTCATATCCACCGTTCTTGAACTAATTTAGAGAGTACAACAAATCAGTAGAAATTTCTATTCCACTGAATTGCTTTACTATCACTCAATATTTCACTTGAAAAAAAAGGTTAGGTTTTGAAAACTTGACGTTAAACATTGAACACTTGAAAATTTCTTTCATTTATTTCAATAAGAGAATTTTTTATTTTATCGTAAGCACTGTGCGTTTTTAACCATATTTTCACTAGATTTAATATTTCATTTTAATAATTTAGCACTGAAATCACAATGAAATTCACACGACGCGAAAAATAGCTGTCACTGCGTTTTATTTTAAGACAATAACTAGAGAAGCTCCTACAAATAATTGAAAAGATTAGGCTGTTGCAAATTGTTTGTCAAAAGTTCTATTCCCTTTAATGCGTTTCTAAAATTCGAAGTAGTCAATTGAAAAGAATAAACAATTTCTATTCGTTTGAATTGACTACGTAGAATCGCTTAAAGTCGATTGAAAAGAATAGCTATTTCTTATTTTTTTCAATTCGATTTTACAAGATTTACTTTGTCCATTCAAAAGGATAGGATTCTGTATTTTTTTTGGAACGTTGAGAAACAGAAAAATTTTGCGCATTCAGAAAGATTAAAAAATCCTCATTTAACAGAATATTTCTGGAAATTTAATCTTTTCTATTTCTCGCTTATTACCGGGTAGAGTGTGCCCACAAACAGTGCACTTCTCCTACTATTAAGAAATCATTAATAAGCGTTTTTTAAAAAGAATTTTTAATAAGGTACTAGTAGGTACTTTTGACCCATTTCCCCCTAAATTTTTTATTAAAACCAGCCAATATCGTAGGTTTTAACTTGTCCAAAATGTGAATCATCTTAAAATGCTATATGGGGCGTTCCATGACTCTATGCACCGACAAAATTTTGGTTTTGCTTATATACCCAAGCAGCACAGAATATAACCATAAAATGAAGGAAATATTACATTTCATATTCGGAATAACTATTCTAGTGGAATGTTCCAGGGATCTTAAAGTAATATTAAAATGTCAGCCCCACAGGAATATTCCAAAATAACATTGCGGAAATGTTTCACAGTAATTTCGAAGTAATATTCCAGGATGATATTGAGAGACCCATGATTATTCCGGAAATCTTATTTGAAATAATAGTCATTTGACATAAAACCATTTACCATAAATTTCATTTGACAAAAAATATATTTCGTATAAAAAACATTTAATTTGCAATTTATTTGACATACATTTCATTAAACATACAATTTATATAGCATAAATGGCATTTAATATGATATCCTTTTGAACCGACAGATTAGCTCAGTCAGATAAATGCCTCGCTCGGCGGACGCTGTAGGACCAAGGGTACTTGGTTCGCGCCCATTAGCCTGGGATTTTTCCGGCATGTGAGATAATCTGAGCGGTAGATTTCATATATTGGCTTCAAATTTGTTACTCGGGGGTTTTCGGGATCGCTGATATACGAATCTGAAATCAGATTTTAAAAATTCTAAATGACGGATTCAATATAGCTGGATGATAAAATTAAAACTTCATCCCATTGGCTACAAGGACGTTATCGTATGTTAGAATATTTAACAGGGCATGAGCAGTTAATACGATGTATTTTTAATTTTGTAGTCCGCCAATTTGAATTTTTTAAATCTGACTTCAAATTCATAATCAGCGACTCCGAAAACCTCCAAATAACAAATTTGAAGCCAATATATGAAATTTTAATATTATCGTCCGCCATATTGGATCCGCCATTTTGAATTTTTTAAATCTGACTTTAAATTCGTAATCAGCGACCCCGAAAATCCTCAAGTTACAAATTTTAAACGAATGCGATGCATTTTTAATTTTGTCGTCCGCCATATTGGATCCGCCATTTTAAATTTTTTAAATATAATTTCAGATTCGTAATCAGCGTCCCCGTAAACCCCTGAGTAACAAATTTCAAGCGAATACTATGCATTTTTAATTTTATTGTCCGCCATATTGGATTTGCCATTTTGAAATTTTAAAATCTGACTTCAGATTCGTAATCAGCGACCTCGAAAATCCCCGAGTAACAGATTTCAAGCAATTTCAAGAACTTTGGAAAATTGTTTCCATCCTGTGTTAAATTTTGATAAATTTTTCACTTTCAGCCGCCATTTAGAATCAAAGAATACCAAACATCTTTAATCGCAAAGCATATTTTTAAACTAAAACTATCGGGAATACGTTTTTTAAACTTTAGATGGCTTGGAAAAATCGGTATCACAACTAAAATTGGATTTTAAAAAAAATTACTTCCTAAAATGTTATATTTTTTAAGTATTTTTGAAAAAATAAGGGTTAAACGTCACTTTTTGGAAATTTTGACCATGCCATTCGAAAATGCGACCCCAAAACCATATGGACATGTCCTTGTAGAATTTTTAATAATTTTTTTCTCTTAATATTATAAGCTTGAAACCGAAGTTAAGAATCAGCACATGTGGACGTTAAAGGGTTAAAGAAATGAATCTTTTTCCATTTCCATACGTAAAAGAATTATAAAAATAATAAAAAACAAGTTAGAAAATTATATCAAAGATTCGTGGTAGAGAATTGACGCTGAGTAAAAATTAAAAACCGTGTATAGGGTAAACCAGACAGTAGTCGGCCACTTTTCAATTTTGAATAGCTATTATAAAACCGTATGAGATAAAAAAATATAAATTGCACTTTTAAAATAGTGTTAATTAAAAAGATTGCTTCAAGTTACCGATTACTGTCGGATTCTTACTTTTTTTGTTGGATAAAGAATAATAAAAGAAAGATTTATGATAAGTTTATTCAATATTTTGGATACTTTTATAGAATTAAAGCAAAGAAAACTAAACATTTAAATAGATTTGTAAATATTTTGGAATATTATTAATTGGTTTAAAATCTCGATATGTATTTTAAGAAATTTTAAAACATTTCGTATTTTTGAAATATTTTGATTTTTCCAAAAACAATACGATTTTGACAAAATGTTTTTTGTTTTTAATTTTAAAAACTGTAGAGCCTACACTGAAATAAATATTTTTGTCTCAAGAAGATTTCTCTTATTTCAATTAATATTTTCCTCTTGTACACTACCGTCCAAAAGTATCAGGACGATTACATTCGACTCTATGAAAAAACATGCCATTACTTTTTCAATTTTTGTCTCTTGACTTCAACTTTTTCAAAAATCTAGAAAAATTTAGATAAAATTTTTCTAAAAACACAGAAATCTTCGTTAGAATTTCAGCTTAAAAATAAGCCTTCGAAAATTAAAAAAGGTTCATCCGTTTTCGATATATCATTAAAAATGTGAAGCAGTGTTTCGACCGATTGCTGCATTGAAATTCAACTATGACGACTCGATTCTGGCTTCGCGCGGCAGCGAAAGAGAGAAAACAGGGACGAATTTTTGCTGGAGAATAATAAATAATGATGTTTCACGAGTAATATAAAGAAACTCAAAAGTTCATCGTTCCCCCGCATGAATTCGTTCCTGTTTTTTCTCTTATTCGCTGCCGCGCGAAGCCACAATCGAGTCGTCACAGTTGAATTTCAATGCACCAATCGGTCGAAACACGGCTTCACATTTTTAATGATATATCAAAGACGGATTAACCTTTTTTAATTTTCGAAGACTTACTTTAAAGCTGAAATTCTAACGAAGATTTCTGTGTTTTTAAAAAAATTGTATCTAAATTTTTCTACATTTTTGAAAAAGTTGAAGTCAAGAGACAAAAATGAGAAAATTTGATAATTTTTTTATTTATTTCTCACTCTACAACTCAAAAAATAGTTAACGAAATGACTTCAAAAATGGCTTATTTTACGCAGAATTTAATCAGCTTTCTAACCGTATTTAAGTTTTTTTTGTAACTCTTTTTATTTCCGAGATATGATTGAAAAAGTAATGGCATGTTTTTTTATAGAGTCAAATGTAATCGTCCTGATACTTTTGGACGGTAGTGTATATGGCTCAAAAACGTCCTCTTATTTTAAGAGGATTATTCTCCACTTAAGAGTAATTCCTCTTAAAAGTAGAGAAATAGTCTCCAATGAAGAGTAATATTCTTAATTCAAGAATAAAATGTACGAATATTATTAATTGGTTTAAAATCTCGATAATATATTTCAGGAAATTTCAATACATTAAATATTTTTTGAAATAATTGGATTTTTTATCAAAAATTGGATTTTTCACAGTTAGACAAACGTATAGACTAAACTCCTCAACGGATTTGTTAAATACTCTAGAATTTAATAAATTGGGTTAAAATCCCAATATATGTTCCAGGAAATTCCAATACATTAAGTATTTTTTGAAATATTTGAATTTTTTCTAAAAAAAATTGGATTTTTTGACATTTACACAAACGTAGAGCCTAAAGTACTGAACAGTTTCATAAAATACACTAAAATGTTATTAATGATGCAAAAAGTATTTTGATCCCAATAAAAACATCTTTGATGTAAAAAGTTCCGCCAAATAAAATTTTTTGCAAATGTCCAAACAATTACTGAAATAAAAGTTTACCAAGTAAAATTTAGAACTAAAGTTTTAATATAGAATTGAAACAAATAAAAAATTTAATTTAATACCCATTAAGTCCCATGAAGAAACTAGACGTTTTATTTAAAAAGTAACAATATTGGATTCATAGGCAAATTGAAAAAAGATAGACCTGTTTTTTGTTTTTAATTTCCAAATGTTGAAACAAATTAAAAAATTTTTCAAATTTTCGAAAATTATTGTTAACGCTAATCGATTCTATGTGAAAAATTAAGAAAGTCATAAACAAATTATGCTGAGTATAGTATGTTTCATCCCAAGCATAGACAAATGCATTTTGAGTAAAAAATTGAAAAAATATACCTGTTTTTTTAATTTACAATTATTTAACAATAATTGTTTAAAGGGTTACACCACAGTACACTGAAAAAAAAATTATTTGATTCAAATATTTCAAATTATTTGAATCACACTTATTTGAACCAAATAAATCGTATTTGATTCAATTAAATAATTAATTGAATTGAATAAATGGATTTGTTTAATACAAATAATCAGTTACTTGAAACAATTCTTTTATTTATTTTACTCAAATACTTCGTATATTTGATGCAAATAAAAATTATTTGACACAATAAATTAATTTTATTGATTCTAATAAACTTGATTATTTAATCCGAATAATTCGTTATTCAAAGCTAATACACTATTTTATCAAGACAAATAAAAAAATATTTCAATCAATTAAATAATTATTTGAAAGGAAAATAATGAATTACTTGAAACTGTTCATTTATTTATTTCACTTAAATATTTCATTTATTTAATACAAATAAAAAATATTTCGACAAATAAATGTGTTATTTGGATACAGAATATACGGCAGTGGCATTGATATAGTAGATTAGTCCGAGTTCTCACTAAGTCTCAGTGGCCGTGCGGTTTAAATAGGTGCGTTTGTAGGCGGGGGGACGCGAGTTCGATCCCACATGCGAGCGAATATTTTTCATTCTTCGTTTTAATCGTTATATGAAATAATAAAATTGTGTGTTGTGTTGTGAATAAAAACTGTGTGAACATGTTTGTAAATAATGTTAAAAGTCTGTTAAAAAATCAGTTAATATATATAATATAAAATATAAATATATTATAATAATATATTAATAAATTAAAGAAAATACTAAATATTAAAAAAAAAATTTTTTTATTAAATATAGAATAAAATAATTTTCATAATTGATTCAAATAATTATTTACTAGCTTAAAATATTCCATTTATTTGATTTGAATAATTTGTATTTGATACAAATAACTATTTATTTGATACGATAAAACAAAATACTAAGGTCTAGTAAATATTTATTTGAGTTAAATAATTTCTATAATTGATTCAAATAATTATTTATCAGTTTGAAATATTCCATTTATTTGATTTGAATAATTTGTATTTGATTCAAATAAATAGTTATTTGATGCGATAAAATAAAATATTTAGGTCAAATACATATGTATTTGGTTCAAATACACATTTATTGGATTATAACCAAATAAATTATTTATTTGGATCAAATAATTTTTATTTGATTCAAATAAATTTTTTTTTTCAGTGTAGACATTTAAAAAAAAAAATTTTTATTAGCTTAAAAAATTCTTCGAACCTTCTAGAATAAGGAAAAAAGGATTTATACATGTCTGAAATCGATTTCATTGAAATTTCAAGCTTTTTTACCGGAGAAGAATTTTAACTTACATAAAACATGCATTACAAAAATGGCTCCAGTGCGGACATTTTGGAATATTTATTAATTAAAATTTGTAATTTTTAAGTTGAATATATAAGTTAATAACTACACTGAAAGAAATTTCTGCATAAAATAGTATGAACTACAGCCATTCTTTTTTCACATCTATATGACATACGCCATTGGTGAAAACAACATACTCATTTCGTAAGGATAACGCTCTTTTGGTATGACTGCGGAGCGAATTCAGTATGTTTTCATAACAAAAACTCACGACAGAGGGCATGCGAAGCGCGTTGAGTGTTTCAATACTATTTTATGCAGAAATTTCTCTCAGTGTACTTAAAATATTGTTACTGTATTTCCTTTCCTTACATTAAAAAAACATTATTAAACATTTGTTTATAGCTCGCTGTAGTGGTGTTGCTCTTTTAACGCGTTTTTCTCAAAACACAGTTTTTGAAATCTGCAAGCAGTATAAGTCAAACAATTTTCAATATTTTCAACCGGGTTTTTTTTATTACATTTCTAAAATTAAATTTTGAACAGAAATACGTAGGGGTTTTTTGATAAGTTAATTTACAAAATTGTTATAAACAATTAAGTGTCGTTTTTTGGTCGAAAAATGAGTTTTTTCTTCAAATGCTTACCAATTACACAAAAATATGCATTACTAAAATGGTTCCTGTGCCGCCATTTTGGAATATTTATTAATAAAAACTTGTAATTTTTTTACTTGAATATACAGTCAATAACTTCCTAAACATTATAATTATATGTTCTTTCCTTCCATTAAAAAAAAATTCCCGAAAAAAACGTTGTTTTTATGGCATTTACAGTGGTGTTTTTTGTTTTTTTTTAACCCTTAAACCAATTAATAAAAATTTTAAAATTATCGAAAATTGTTAACGTAAATCGATTCTGTGTAGAAAATTAAGAAAGTTTCGTATGTGTTATTTTCTTCTCCAGGTCGTATTTTGTTTATAAAATTGTTATTAACAAATTATGCTGGATAAATGTGTTTTATCCTAAGCATAAACAAATGCATCTTGAGTAAAATTAACAATTGGATTCAAAGGCAAATTGGAAAAAATATACCTGTTTTTTTCTTTTTAATTTCCACTTGTTTAAACAAATTAATAAAAAGTTATCTATTTTTAACAATTTATTATTTAATTTCTTTTTCATAACGCGGTGCAAAAAAGGGCACTTTTTTGCACCTTGTTATGAAAAATATCGTTCGTAACTAGTGCTAGCAGTTGCCAATTTTTGAAAGAGCACTTTTTTTGGAACAAACTGTAGACGAAGCTTCGCTTCGCCTACAGTTTTTAAAAATTTCTAAATTTATATTAATTTGTTTAAACAATTGTTGTTAAACAATTAAAAATTAAAAACAAAAAACAGGTACTTTTTTAATTTTTCTATGAATCTAATTTGTTTCTGAGTTGGCACAAAACTATTAAATTAACAAACTGAGTTTAGTTTCGTGTTGAACTGAAACTAAATTCAGTTTGTTAATTTAGTTTCGTGTTGACCCGAAACTAAATTAAATTGTTTCATGTCGACTGGAAACTAAACTAAAAAAAATAAATTAGATTGAATAAATGAATTCAAATTCATTTTAGTATAGATCAAAAAAAATATCTGAGAAACTCAATTATCTAGTTCTAATTAAAAAATCACAGCTAACAATAAAATATTTAAAGAAATAATAAAATTATAACTTTAATAATAGATGTAAAGTAGTATGAGGAGACTTCAATAGAATTATAATTTATTTTTAGTTGACATGAAACTAAATTAAACGTAAATTTTTAATTTAGTTTCGTTTTAGAATCAATCCCTGAAATTTACATGACGTACAAACATGAGAAAAATATGTTTTTAAATTATCATAAATTTAAAAAAATTGGCTGTTTTGTAAAACAAAAAACGATAACTTTCTTAAAAATTAGCATACAATAATTTTTAAAAAAGCGTTTGAAAGGTGTCAAAATAAGCTCTTAATTGCAATAAATGAAATTTATGTGTGATCACTTGTTAAAAACTACATTTGTTTAAAATTTATCACTAAAAAGTGAAATATTTTGTTTATTGGTAATTGCATTTAAACAATAATGAAGAATATGTTTTTTTGAATTTATTATTATTTTAATATTATGAAAGTAGAAAATATTAGCTTTGAAATAAGACCTTAACTAACGGTCGGTCGTTCTTCAACTTAATATAATAGAATGAATTGATCAAACCTACTGCGCATGCGTGATTTGATAGAACACTATTTCGCATACCTTTTTTTTTTTTTGCTTAGGGACTTTTGGGAAATCTGCTTACAGATACCTTGGATTCCGCACTCCAAGGTTATGTGGGGTTGGTGTGATAAAACAAAGGGAAATAAAAAATGAAAAATAAATATATAAAATAGTAAATTTAATAAACTGGCGACCTACTGCCAGCCCGACCCACTGAAACCCGTAACCCTTCTTCTGGAGCCCTTTACCCTCCCTCGGAACTGTCGTAAGACTTTAGCCTTCGAGGGTGGCGCTCCAACTCTGTCGCTATTGCGACTTTCTGCTTTATTTCGCATACCTTACATTGATAGAACACTATTGCGCATGCGTAACATTGACAGAACACTACTGCGCATGCCTGACATTGATATAAATAACACTACTGCGGTTGGTCGTTCTTCAACTTAATATAATAAGAGTGATTAATATTAATGAAATAATGGACTTGGACAAAGGACATACAAAAACTAGCACCGTAGACAGCCGCTTGCGGCCGTCGGAGGAGCTAGTTACTGAAAAAAGAAATAGCTAGTGAATTTTTGACACCTCTATTTTTAAAGAATTTTAGAAATAATTTAATTACTGTTTATTCTTTTTTCCTAAACTTGTAATTAAATTATTTTTTGGTTAAATGGAGACGCATGAATATGCCCGAAATCTTATTGATTTTATTAATTTTATTAGACATAAAATTCATTTAACATAAATTTTATTTGACATCACAACCCTGTCGAAAATATCTTGGGCTAAGCGTGTTTAAATAGTGTTTTATAGAATGTTTATTGTGTGTCGATTATGTGTTTGTGAACACAATAAAGTGTGTCTAATCCGTGTATTTTGGAACGCTTTGAGTGTTTGGAAAACACTGAATTGTGTGTCAGAAGTGTGTTTATAGAACACACAATGTTCAGGTAAAAATACTCTTAAAACACTCTTTTCACATTCATGAAACCCTGATCTACTAATTAAACACACACTTAACATTATCTTTACAACCTTTTTAAAGTTTTATGTTTTTATAGTAATCTGCCATTAAAAAAATATTTAAATTACAGTAAAAAAATATTCCATTCTGTTCTCGCATGTCATACATACTTGGAATGTTTATACCTGTCGACGAAAATTTGTTTCGCTATTTATCTAAATATTTACAATCACTAGGTCTCGAACGCAAGGCGCAGCTAGGAGTGGATTAGAAATCACACGCTCTACCAACTGCGCCACGGAGGCTCATGAAAGGAAGTTTAGAATTTACATATGTAACGAAGGAACTATGAAAATGTGCTATGTAACTTGAAGAAAGGATACTGTATTTGCAACAATAGTATAATTATTTTATGTATAATATACATTATATTTAATATGTTATGTTATTGAAGAATGTTAATTTTCAAAGTTAAAAGTATAAGGAAAGGCTTAAGGTATTAGTCGCGCTGCTGGCTCTGGCCAAAATTTTACTGGGCCGCTTACTAGAGTGGGGCATCAGTGAGAGTGAGAGAGACAGTTTAACTCCCCACTCTATTCGTTCGTATGAAATTTCATATAATTTAACTATTTTTTTACCTTTCTGTCAATATATTTATAGTTTGGTGCGGTCAAAAAATGTCATGTTTTTTTTATGCATTTGTTTTATCTAATTGAATACTTTGGCAGTTTTATTTCAAAATCTGACGATTAGTTATCATATAAATAATTATTAAACAAATTTAATACATGCATTGAGTACTCTCTCCATGCAAAACGTATGAACTTTGAATTCATTTTTTGAAGCTTTGAAACGGTCAAAATTAATTAAATTGGTCTCATTCGGTAGATAAATACTTCAGGAATAAGTATGTAAAATTTGAAAAAAATCTGACGAAAACCATTTTACGCGACTAATACCTTAAAAGTTAATTTTTAAATGAAATATTAAAGCAATAAATTTAAGCTTAATTAATGAATTTATAACAAGTGTCCTATAACACTGTGACCACTTCGGTGACCACACTGTTATGGAATACTTATAGAACGTGTTTGCTGGGATAATAATATACGAATGAAACATATACACGGAAAGAAAGTTATTATCAAATTTTATAAAAGTATTTTACAAGTATAGGACAAAATGCGATAAAGGTAAATTTTGATATCAGAAACACTTAACTTTAAAAAAACTTATAAAATTTAGTAAAGTTATATTAAAATTTGTTACAAGTTTATGATACTTGATATAACTTTACTAAATATCATATAAGTTTTTATAAAGTTTAATACTTCTGATATAAATATTTACCTTTGTCGCATTTTGTCCAACACTTGTAAAATATTTTTATAAAATTTGAAAATAACTTTCTTTCTGTGTTCATACTTGTTCAGATAGTGTTCTCTAAACATACTATAAACATACAACTTGAGTGATTCATTGTTTTCCAAAGCATGTGAAATCATTGTTTAGTAATACTGAACAAACATACAAATGTTTGTCAAAAGATAGTTTCAAGTATGTTCATTGTAAAATATACAATAGTTTGTGAACTTAGTGTTTTCAAAACATGGTATGAACCCTGATATGTATGTCAAGAAAATGTCTTATGACTGTTTACTCTTAATGTGAGTAACATGTTTAAATAGTGTTGAATGAATGATTTATTTACTATAAAAAGTATGTCAGAAGTGTGTTCAAAATATGTTTAAATATAGAAGTGTGTTTCAAGATACTGAGATCTGTGTTTGAGCAAAATAAAACTATTTTCAAACATCATGAAACCCACATTTGTTGGTGAAATTTTCGACAGGGAATTTTTCTAAGTTTTTTAAATTAAGACTATTATTGCATGAAAACGTTGCATTGTAACAATTTTAATACGTTTTTTGTCTCAATTTGATATCCTTAGAAAATATATGTATAAAACTTTTAGGATAATTCCCATTTAAAGTAAAAATCAATTGTCATTTTCATTTCACTTGATATTTACTTAACATGAATTTCATTTTTCATAAGCTTAATTTGAAATAAAATCATTTTTACTATCAGCCTCTCAATACATAAATTTTATTTAGCATTACAACTTTATTTTATTTGATTATTATGTTCTGCATTAAAGTTTTATTAAATTAAATATTAACTTTACAAAAAAAATAATTAAAATTGTTTTTTAATTTGCATTAAATATATATGTTAATACAAAATAAAAGCTTAATTTGCAAATTATTTTATTATTTTTATTTTATTTGCATAATTAAACTTGTAGATAGTGCTCTCTCTCGCGGAAAGTTAACCAAAGTTCGAGAAAAATATGTACGAAAAACGTCACTATGTACATAGTTCTCTACTTTTGTGACTTTTGAGATCAGTTTACTGATTAACCTATGTACATAGTGCTCGTGAATCAGGATTTCAGGGGTCAAGTGGATTGAAAATCCTGAAAATTTTGTAGATAGGTCGTCTCCTTCTGCAGATAGTGACACTTTAAAAAATATTTCTCGAAAATCTCTGTAGATAGGTTAATTAACATCTAATTAGATTCTAATTAGATTAGATTTCTAATTAGATCTAATTAGATTAGAAGATAATTATCTTCTAATCTAATTATAATTTTCAATTACGAATACGACTATTAGATTCGTCTTTTCATTACGAATCCAACGGTATAAAGAACTCATTTTTCATAAAATATGTAGATAGTGCCTTTTTTAAACTGGACGGCAGTATTGCCAAATGAATTTGTTATATATTATTACACAGAAGCGTAATGTTATCGTGGCTGGTCTTTATTTATAAAAAAATTGTGTTTTAAGTAAGATTAAAATCATATATGGGTGAGCAGGTGTATTGAAGTTTAATTCAATAGCAAGAGTAATGTACACACACGCCAATCAAGAGACAATTAAAGAGCACACTTAATTACATAAGCAGACATATCAATATGAAAAACTTGGCACCGTGTCGAATGGAAATTTGCAGATCGCACTTACGTATATAAATGTAAGTATCCTACATTTATAATGAAAGTCTGCTTGCAAACGCGATTCAACATCATCAGGAATACAAGAGAAGGGACCACTTGTTTTACGCCTCTGATGCATGTGTTAATGCCATATCATATATTATATTTTTCACGACAGATTCACATGAAATTTTTAATTTAAATTATAATTGATACATAAAATATATAAAAAATCCTACACTGAATAAGGAGGTTAAAAAAGTTCTGATACTAATTAATGTGACAAGTATTCATTATAAATTTACTTTGTAATTACTGTAAGAAGCACCTGGTTTTTTTATCAGAAGTACAATTGCTCAATACTGGCATTACCTAATGTGTTTAATATGTTAATCATTTTGTAAGTAGCACAGTGCACGACATATCTTCCGCTAGACTTACCCACTTAGAAAGATTCACTGTTAATTGAGCTCTGAAGATTCCCTTTGAATCAGTGAAATTCGACTAAAAATGTAAGTGCAAAAAATCTCATAAGGAAGTTGTGATTTAAATTTTCGTTTCACTCTACTTTTGGAGTTTTTTCAATTCAAAAAACTTGACTTCTCCAAGGGTTCAACTTTGTAATTTGACTTTGAATTTCGATTCGATTTCGACTTTAATTTTCATTTTGACATATCCTTTGACGAGAAATCTCATTTTCACTTTGACTTTGATTTTCAAAGTCAAAAAGTTATATTGAGCTAATTTTGTCAAGTCCTCCAATCAGCTCACAATAGGGTAAATCTTCGGATTCCTTGGATTCTTCGAAACATGGTCTCACATCCATCTGTGTTTTCGCTCCTTTTTCATCCTCAAGACCAAATTGAGCAAGTAATTTTTCGATATATTTCTTTGGAGAAAGTGTAATGTCACCGGATTATTCTTTTTCGAATCGACGTGAACGATGATTATAATATTGCATTATTCGCTGTTCATTTGATAAACACAGGAGTCAGTCTGATTTCGAATAAATCCCAAGTCCATTAAAGTGTTATTCAAATGATCATTCCAACATCTTCCATTTTGTTTTAAATCATCCCAAGACAAAATTTTCAGCCTACTTTCAACATGATTTGAATCTACAATTCTTTACCCCTTAAAAATCTTATAATATTCATTTGAAACCGACTTATAATAGATATTTGCTCCTAACGAAGCTACAATCAGGCTAAATTTTGTTACTTTCGTCCAGTTTTTTCTATTTTCTGGTTGATTATAGTGTTGTAAAGTTTATTTTGCAGCCTCAAAAGTTTGATAGAAGGTTCGACAATGCGATTTATACCTGTTAATGAAGCACGTACATGTAGGGTTAAGATTCTTTAAGGTAGCGTCTGGAGTGTTTTTATATTTATGGCCTATTTTATTGCCAAGCAGGATTAAATAATAAAAAATGACGTTTTTCAGGCTTATGAATTTTTTATTTGTTACTTTTACAATTATAGTTTTCACATTTTAAATTTAATTAAACTTTAATCGTTACAACAAACATTATTATTTAAAATTTTGTAAGTCATAGTGAAACTGATGTTGTTGAAAAGTATATTTCCTTTAAAAATTATCGTTTCTCACTTAATTTGGATTTTTTTATATTATTGCTCTTGTTTCTTTTTGTATTTTATATATATTTTGTTGGAATCTTTTTTATTCATTATGTTGATATAATTGGCCCTTGTCAGCTTTACATCGTCCATTTAACAATCTTCTTGTCCATTCTAAACAATAAATAAAATAGATTAATATTGCAAAAAAATATTGCCAATATTTTTGCAAATGTTATATTCGACTTGAAGCAATAAAGCATGGCAACATTGTAGTATCAATGCTCGGAAATATTCATCAGATAATATTTTCATTCAATACAGCGATAATTATTATTGTGATGATCTGGAGACAACGTTGAAATAATTTATAATATTTGTTCCAAATACAAAATATTTAATACTATGCGAAAATGCTAGGTATAATATTGCCTCAGTAATATAACATTTGATTCAAATAATTTTTTTAATGTAGGGTTAACAATGGATATTGGGTTTTTAGGCCTAATACCTGTGATATTTAAAGTTATTTAATATTATTACACAAAATAAACATCACTTACCTCCAAACATTACAATCCTTGCTAATTAACGTAACCTTTTGATTTCTGTTTATTAGAGTCCATCCTACTCCTTGATAGTTTTTATCGTATTTTTCATCCACTACACAAGCACAAAATTGTTTTTTAAATATTTTTATTACATAAATTTTGTTTAAATCAAATTTTATTCGACACTTTCCAAAAATGAGTGCAAACTTTGTCGTAGTTGACGAAAAACAAACTGCAATATGAGTTTTAGGCTATGTGATTAGTTGTGTTTTTACTATAGTAAATTTTTGGGTGGGAAATTTGGATTATATGAATTTGTTTTTAAAAATTGCTTTTTATTTTAATTTTTATTGATATAATATTTATGCAAACAGACCCGACTCAAAAGCCCTACACTCAAATCTCGCTATAACGACCTTCTCTATAACGAGCGCTTTCTATAACGAGGACTCTGTCTCTCGGTATAGGAAGAAAAATTTCCTCCTGATTACCTCCACTATTTACAAACAAATGCACATTCAGTTGGTTTAAATTTGGTTAGAATCAATATTATTTATATAACATAAGAATAAAAAAAGTCATAAAAAGTCACTTCTTATTTGAAAATATATCAATGAGTCGAACATCTTCAAAATTTTAGCTTATATAAATTTCTGTATGTTAAAGTTCAAATTAAACTAGGTAACGTTTGTAATTTTGACAGTATGAAAATTGTAAACACTAAAAAAAATGAATGAAGAATCTTAAAAGTAGGGCACGGTGCGCCAGAAGAAAGTTTAAATAAAAATTAGTTGTCAGTTAAAAATTCTTTTTGATTATGATTCTCAGATGAAAAACAAACATTTTTCAATAGGTTTTGAAATTCTTTTACGTGGCCGATTTGAAAAAAATTGAGATTTTCTGTAAAAATAATGATTTTTTGTGAACAAAAATTAATTTTGTGTATAAATGCTGTAATAAACAATAAAATAATTACGCATTTTCTAATTTTACATATATATGTATATACGGCTCATTTCATTTAAAAGGTAAAATATAGTTTACAGGATGAAAGTTAAAATGTGAATATTCGATTTTGTGTTTGTAACAGGGACCGTCTCGAAAGTTTAGTTTCGTTTTAGTGTTTGAGTTGACACGAAACTAAATTAACAAAGTGACTTTTGTTTCAAGTCGACACGAAACTAAATTAACAAACTGAGTTTAGTTTCGTGTCGACCCGAAACTAAATTAACAAACTGAGTTTAGTTTCGTGTCGACCCGAAACTAAATTAACAAATTAGATTTAGTTTCGTGTCGACTCAAAACAAAAGATTGAAAAACAATTATTTAGTGTCAATCATAGAAAAATTGTTTCCCCTGACTTACGTAACTAGAGCAACGTAAGTAAGTAATGTAAGTTATGTAACCAGAGTAAATTACGTAACTATAGTAATTTACATAATTAAAGGAAGTTACGTAACTAGAATAACTTACGAAATTAATCAAACTCACGTAAGTTACAAAACTAGACTAACTTACGCAATTAATCAAACTTACGTAAGTTACGTAACTTACGTAAGTTTGATTAATTACAAAATTAGGTAAATTTGACCATTTTTACGTAAGTCAGCCCTTTATGTAAGTTACGTAACTTGCGTAAGTTTGATTAATTGCGTAAGTTATTCTAGTTACGTAACTTACGTAAGTTTGAGAATTTACGCAAGTTACTGTAGTTACGTACTTTACTCTAGTTACGTAAGTTATTCTAGTGACGTAACTTCCTTTAATTATGTAAATTACTATAGTTACGTAATTTACTCTGGTTACATAACTTACATTAATTACTTACGTTTGACACTAAATAATTATGTGTTTCAGTCTTTTGTTTTGAGTCGACACGAAACTAAACTCATTTGGTTAATTTAGTTTCGTGTCGACTTGAAACTAAAGTCACTTTGTTAATTTAGTTTCGTGTCAACTCAAACACTAAAACGAAAGTAATTTCTATTTAGTTTCGTTTTAGAAGCGGTCCCTGGTTTGTAATCAAATTTTCTTTATTATTTAATGTTTTAGAAAATCTAAAGGGATAGTGGTTATAACATTAGATGTAAATATTTTAAATGGCAGACAGTTTTTTGGCAGAATATGATCACTTTTGTTTGGTTTTTGTTCAACTTTATTTTTTAAGATAAATGAACCTTTTTCTTTTTTTGTGTAAATGTTAAGATGCATTTATATAAATAAATATTAATTCTTATGCGTGGACAACAAACTTTTTTTATTTTTATACAAAAAATGAGAGAAGATTGGTTACGGTACTTGGGGACAGTAGAGGACATTTGAAACAGAAACAGTATATAAAAAAGGACAAATATCACAGGCCGACAAAATTTCATCAATTGCATGTTGCCTAAAATGTTATTGCCGATTCTTATAGGATTTTGTCCGTAGAATCCAAATTTGACCTTGAAAATATTGGATTGGCTCTAGTTTTTAAGCAACTTACGTTTCCATACGCAAAATACGCATTTTTGGCATTTTTTGAATGGATGTAAAACCATATACTGTAACAGTAAATTTGTTTACATAGGACCAAATTAAAGCTTAAATACTGCTCTTTAATATCCAAAAACAAAAAATTTAATTTCTATACAATTTAACTTTTAATATACAGTGGGACATACACTGTTCCATAAACGTATTGAAAACATCATTACTTTTGACCAGGTAAGGCAATTTAAGTAAAAATTAGTCTCTCTGGGGGTTTTTGTAGTCGCTGCTTATAAATCTGCTATGAAATATAAAAATTAAAAATGTCGGACTAATTTTTCAAAATAGTTTGCACCTTTATGATAAAAATGTAAAATAAAAAAAAATTCGCCATATTGAATCCGCCATTTTGAATAATAAAATCTGAATACAGATTTCTAAGCAGCGACCTCAAATACCCTCAAAGAGACTAATTTTTAATACGTTTATGAAACAGAGTATGTTCCATTGGACATTAAAGGTTAAAATGTATATAAATTAAATTTTTTGTTTTTGGATATTAAAGAGAGTAGATATACAGGGAGGGTTCTGTATAGAGATTCCTGTACCGACATGTTACCGATATTTTTAGCCCAGAATCAAACCACTTAGCCCAGACTCTAACCATTGGGGGGGATATTCTGACTGTTATGCTGAGCCGGATATGACGTCATACATTCAAGAATTTTTGGAGTAGGGGGATATTGAGATCATGATGCAAATGTGATTCTTGGAATTTATCTAATTTCTTGGAATTATAAAACAATCCTAGAATTTTCCATAGGGGTTGATGACTCAGAATTTTGGAATTTTTTATTGGAATTTCCCGTTTTTGTTTTTTTACAGGGTGCATTCTTTAACGATGACACATAATTTCTTTGTTTTTCGCAAAATAGGGGTTGATGACTCAGAATTTTGGAATTTTTTATTGATGACTCATTATCATTGGTATTTCCTGTTTTTGTTTTTTACTTATTTTATTCTTGGAATTATTATTTTCGTCTAAATATTGCAAATCACTGTTTATTAGATTCTTATCTAAGAAATTTTTACAAACATTTTTGGTACTTTTCATAAGAATGCTTTTGATCTTACCGCAATTCCAAGAAAACTATAATTAACTTGAAGGTCAAATAGGTCATATCTCGTGTATATAAACAGAGCAATTTTTATAAACGAAATCATTCCTGCAGTTTAAGTTGGTTAATGAACATATTAGCAGAACAACGTCGTGAAATTCAAGTGCGCTTGAACAAATTAATTCAAGAAATACATAAAGTTAAAAGTTTAATTGAAGGAAGGTCAGAGTTAAATATTTTAATAAAAAAATTTGAAAATTTTAATTTAAGTGATGAAAATGAATTTCGATAAATTAAACAAAGCAAGCAAATTCTTGGTCACCAAAACAACAAAGGAGTTAACCATCGATGCATTTTATAAAGTAACAGACATTCGAAAAATTGATACGAAATTTGGTCCGAAAATTGTTGCTGAAATAAATAATGAATATAACATTTTCCTACCACCAAGAATGCTAAAAATATTTGAAAAAAATGCAAATCTTTTCAACAGTCTTAAAGCTGAAGCTGTTAGAGGTGGTGTATATTTAAGAAATCGTGGAGGACCTTCCAATCAGATAGAGTTTGTTCCTGAGGAAGTTGACCAGTAGTTGACAAAAAAAAGTCGTATTTACCATGCAGAGAAATGTTATTATCAAAAATTTACAACTTGAATCCATCATTTACAAAACAAGTTGTCGTTGGAGCAGAACTAGACATAAATGGAAACATAATACCAAAAATTCAACTAAGAAGCAGCCATCCGCGAGTATCATTGTCTTTGGAGCTTCAAGAATAGCGCCTATTGTGTGATCCAGTAAAACATATCATGCGATTTTTCAACGGAGATTGTGATGCAACAGTGCTGGATTGTGAAACTTTTACAATACGTTTTAGTGTTACATATCGTTTAATATCAATTGAGCGTGTAGATCAATCATTTACATTTAGTGAAACGTCATTTGCAATTTTTAATAAACTTATTCCTTGTGTCGAACAAAAATATGTAGAACTATCAAAATTTAATTTGCAGTATAGTAAAGATATAATTGTAAAGTCTATTGCAGAATTAATCTTCAAAAATAATGTAAAGTCTACAAAACATGCCACGGATTTTATTAAAAAACATTACAGTAGAATACTTCAAAAAGTGATGGGAAGAACTAATGTTTTAAATTTAGAGATATTATTGTTGGAACTTGTCACATTTTACTGCAAACAATTATCAAATGAAGCTATTCATCTACTGTCAAATATTAAATGTATAAATAGTAAATTATTGTAAAGAGAGGATAAATAAATAAATAGAAAAATGCATACAATTCAATTTATTTTTATTTTAACCTTTCTCAAATACATTACAATGCAGATTCGTTTATCCAACTGTTATGTGAATTATCAAAACCCAACCATTTTACAAATACATTAGATCCTCGTTTTTTATAATACTTTTTCAACTAAATATACATCTAGATATTTAACTTTAGAAAGTTCTTGCTCGTAAAAACATCCACTTATTGGATTTTCCTGATAATCCTTCAAGATATATGTTATTGGATTAGTATTTTTTACATCGCTTATAGTAAATATTTCTGTAGTCCAATTTGGCGTATAACCTTTCTCAAAAACATGTTTAACTTTACTTATACGTACTCTATCTCCAACTTTAAATTTCTTATTATATTGCCTGTTTAGTAAAACTTTTTTAAATACACTTAACAACAAAGGGCTTAGGGGGATAAGTGTGCAAAAACTGCCCCCGCATCTATTTTTCTCAAATTTGGCCCATATATTACTAACCATATGACTATAACTTTCTGCAATTTTGAACTCAAAATTCGCTTTTTTGGGGGAGTTATGGAGGGGGGAAGCAAAATCAAAAAACTTATTTTTCTCGAAAACTACTGAACCGATTTTAATGAAATTTTAAGAGGTTGTAAATATAGATAAGACGATTTTAGAAAAAAAAAATCAAAATTTTTTTTCAGAAAAAATTTTTAAAAAAATTTTTTGAAATTTTCAAAAATTTTGTTTAGGGTTATTTTTAAAGTGACCACTTTCTCTTTTGTTGTGAAAAGTACCTTATAATGTCCCCTTTAACATATATTTTTTCCAAATTTTTTAAAAATATAGTTTTTGAGTAAAATATCAAAAACCATGGTCATGCTATTTGTCACGTACGGTAATGCACATACTATATACATATGTGCAATTTCATGTGATAGGGTATAGCCAAATAAGTATGGAAAAAGTGAGCCAAATATTTTTCCCATTCATTCCTACCCACTTAAAAATAACTTTTTGAAATTTTTAACTCAAAATTTTGAGTTTTTTGGAACTTATGGAGGGGAAAAAAATCGAAAAACGCATTTTTCTCAAAAACTACTGTATGCATTTTAATCAGCTTTGAATATGTTGGAAAGACAATTGTAAAAAGATCCGAAAAAAAATTCCAAATTTTTTTTTTTTGAAAATTTTAAAATGAAAATATTTTGAAATTTTGAAAAAAAAATTTTTTTAGTTCTATTAAAGTGATATTTTTATGTATTTTCTTATTTTATTCTCTTATGTGATCTACTTAATAAAAAAATTTTGCCCGACATGATTTCAGGGTGTGTCACGGTAAATAACTCAAAAACCATACCCGGTACATTTTTATGTTGTATGTAGGTAAATGGTTAATTAATTAATTATTTAATTACAAATTAATACTCAGGGGTTTTCTGAATACAAGTCTGAAATTGATGTTAAAAAAAATTGGGTCCAAAGAAAAATCCAAAAAATTTTATTTTGGCATTTTAAATTTTTTTCTTTTTGGATCGTTGAAGCGGTACATCACACTTTTTTTATTTAAATTTTTTAACAGTCTTACTTTTTAAAAAAATAATGGCGATATTGAGATATTTAAAGTGCAACACGGTAAAAAAAACTCAAAAAATCCTAAAATTTTCCAAATTTTTTTGTTTGTCTAAAAATATTTTTTTATATCAACTTTAGATTTGTATTTAGCAACCTCAATAACGCACTAGTAATAAGTTGCAAAAATATTAGACAGGTTTTTTAAAATTAACCATTTACATACAACATAAAAATGTACCGGGTATGGTTTTTGAGTTATTTACCGTGACACACCCTGAAATCATGTCGGGCAAAATTTTTTTATTAAGTAGATCACATAAGAGAATAAAATGAGAAAATACATAAAAATATCACTTTAATAGAACTAAAAAAATTTTTTTTTGAAAATTTCAAAATATTTTCATTTTAAAATTTTCAAAAAAAAAAATTTGGAATTTTTTTTCGGATCTTTTTAATTGTCTTTCCAACATATTCAAAGCTGATTAAAATGCATACAGTAGTTTTTGAGAAAAATGCGTTTTTTCGATTTTTTTCCCCTCCATAAGTTCCAAAAAACTCAAAATTTTGAGTTAAAAATTTCAAAAAGTTATTTTTAAGTGGGTAGGAATGAATGGGAAAAAGATATTCGGCTCACTTTTTGGATACTTATTTGACCAACCCTATCACATGAAATTGCACATATGTATATAGTATGTGCATTACCGTACGTGACAAATAGCATGACCATGGTTTTTGATATTTTACTCAAAAACTATATTTTTAAAAAATTTGGAAAAAATATATGTTATAGGGGACATTATAAGGTACTTTTTACAACAAAAGAGAAAGTAGTCACTTTAAAAAATAACCCTAAAAAAAATTTTTGAAAAGAAACAATTTTTCTGTACTATTCTGTATTATCTGTAACTATTCTAGAAAATATATAAAACATCATATAGTGTAGATTTTTCAAGAAAATTTAATAAAAAAATACGTTTGTATTTTAAAAATTTTTTTTCTGTTAATAAGAATGTTCCAAATTTTTTGAATTTTGTTGGTCTAAGTTTGAATTAGAATTTTCTAAGAAAAAATTACACGTTAATGCCTGTAAGTTATTCTTATTAGTGTAACAAATGACCTTTAAAATAAGCCTAAGATCATTAAAAAGCGTTCATTATTTTTAAAGTTATTCAAATTTTTGTAATATATTGAAAATGACGATTTTTTAAAAATATCTAAATGAATTATTGGCCAAACGACTTCTGAAATATCTTGTTCTTTTCAAAATTTTATTATTTATCAAAAAATGAATAGAAACAAATTTTAGTTTCAATAAATCTTATGTTTTAAAACGTTTTTCATTCGCCTAAAAATGGGTGGTCTCTCAATTTTGACCGGTAGTGTATCTTGATAATTTTTCTAACATTAGGGAGTGTCCAGACACCCCAGACGTATTTTAACAGAAGATAGAGATCTTCCTAGAGCAAAACTTTTGGCGGCACATACAGGTGTCAAAAGATAGAGGTTCAAACTAAATTATCAACGGGTTTTGAGCGTAAAAAAATTATTGGTTAAGCCAGGGGAATACCTTGAATTTTTCTTGGGGTGTCCAGACACCCCAGTTACTCCTTTATAGGGTTAATATAATTTTCATTTAACATAAATTTCATTTTTATAAAGTTCATTTGACATAAAAGACATTTAACATACTTCTCATTTGTCATAAAAGTCATTTGGCATAAATTAGATTTGACATAAAAGTCATTCAACAAAATTCTCATTTGACATAAAAATCATTTCACACAAATTACATTTTACATAAAAATATCGGCGCGAATTTTAAAAGTATCCAATTAGATATTATCAACAACATTGTGATTCGCCAATTTTGAAATTCGCGCCTATATTTTCATGTCAAATGATCTTTATGTAAAATGAAATCTATGACAACTGAATTTTATGTCAAATGAGAATTATGCGTAATGAATTATCCATCAAATTTAATTTATATCAAGTGAACTATATGTCAAATGAGAATTATGTTAAATGGGATTTATACCAAATGAAATTCATGTCAAATAAATTTTATGTCAAATGAGAATTATGTTAAATGGCATTCATGCCAAATGAAATTTATATAAGTTTAATTTTATGTTAAATAATAATTATGTTAAATGATTTTCACGTCAAATGAAATTTATGTCAAGTTAATTTTATGTCTAATGAATTTTATAACAAATAAAATTTACGTTAAATGAATTTTGTGACAAAGGAAATTTATGTTAAATGATTTTTATGTCAATAGAAATTTATGTTACATAATTTTTAAGTCAAATGAAAATTAAGTTATCTGAGATTTATGTAACATAATATTTCTGTTAAATAAATTCTATAACAAATGATATTTATGTTAAATAGTTTTTTTCAAAAATGAAAAAAATTGCTAAAAAATTTTTTTTAAAGATATTTTTGAAAATCCTTTTGTCTGATTTTAGGTATTCCCTGTAAAAAAAAAAGTATTGGGAGGTACGGGATTCCGTATTGCAAGTGCCAACCTGCCAATGCGGTATTCGCGAAATACCGCATTGGGTGTCGTGGTGAATACGGAAATCAAGGGGTCCCAATGCGGTGCCAGTTTTAAGCTTTAAAAAAAACGAAAATACGTGACAGGAGGAAATAATTAGTGTCAGTGGAGAAATATGCGAGTTAAAGGAATGAGAAAATAAAAATAGTGAGTGTAAAAATGAAATTTTAAGAAAAAAAGGTAAGTTGAACTGTCAAATATGGGCCCAATGCGGCATAGGCTGATTTCAATGCGCCACAGCAAAAGCAACTTTGACTGGCTTGAATGGCGTGAAATAGGTAAACAAACATTTTCTAACACATTTGTCTCCGTACACAGACACTTTTCACTAAATCTGCCAACGTACAATTGGTAAGCATCTTCTAAATTACAATAATCGAAAATATTGTTTAGATTCATGCAGAAACGTGGTTATAAAATAAAAAATTGGAAAGTAATGTAATGCAAATCATATGTCAGCTGGGCCACTGTGTTCGCTCGATTCGCTCTGCTTGCTTATGCCCTCTACTGGCGACTTGCACTATGTACCGATTGTGTACCGCATTGAAAGCAGCCTACGCCGCATTGGACTCATATTTGACAGTTCAACTTACCTTTTTTTCTTAAAGTTTCATTTTTACACTCACTATTATTATTTTCTCATTCCTTTAACTCGCATATTTCTGCACTGACACTAATTATTTCCTCCTGTCACGTATTTTCGTTTTTTTTAAAGCTTAAAACTGGCACCGCATTGGGACCCCTTGATTTCCGTATTCACCACGACACCCAATGCGGTATTTCGCGAATACCGCATTGGCAGGTTGGCACTTGCAATACGGAATCCCGTACCTCCCAATACTTTTTTTTTTACAGGGTTTGAAACCGTAATACACCTATTAAATTTTATTAAAATCCGTCAAAACGTGTAAGAGAAAATTTGTCCACAAGAATCGGTGACATACACACACATACATACACACATAAATACAGACATTTGTTCGTCTCGACGAATTATATATATACTACACTTGAATATTTGTAAAAATAATTGATTCTAAAAAATTCGGAAATCGACATCACTTTAAGAGGAAGCAAAATGAATAGATTGTTTGAAAGTTACGAATCTGAAATCACTTTTTAGAAATTCGAAATGGCGGATCCAATATGGCGGACAAATTATCAAATTTGATTAGATTAAACATTAAAGAATAAGTTTTTACAATTGAAAAATTTTATTATAAATATTTTATTATAGAAAAAAATACTAAAAGTAGGCAATTTTTCAGAAAAGCGACAAAAATTAGATTTTTAAAAAAATTGTAATTTTTAATATTTTAAACTAATATTTTACATTATTTGTACTCTTAAATAGTGGTGCAATAAAATTAAAATATATTCTATACTGCAGTTTGTAAAAAAAGCATTATAGTTATTAGAACCTAAGACAATTACTTTTATGTGATCACTGATTACGAATCTGAAATCACTTTTTAGAAATAAAAATAGCGGATCTAATATAGCTGAAAAATTTCAAAATTTAATGCAATTCGCTTGAAACTTGTACCTAATAATAATAGGGGAGAGTCTCCAGTTGTGAGACGGGTTTCATTTTTGACCCGTAAATTGTAAACAAACGAAATTGTAAATAAAATACACCGTTCGAAAGGTAACAGAAATACGCAACTTTTATTAAAAGAAAGTATAGTGTTTCGCTGAACTCAAAAAATTTTACGATACATTTTCCGAGCACATCGCTTTTTTCAAAAAAAAAAATGTCTCCAGTTGTGAGACACTCATTAAAAATTGCTAAAATTTAATAAGTTTGACATAAAACGTTATGTTTAGTAGAAATAATTAAATATATTAATAATATATATTATTATATACTAAATAATAATATTTATTCGCCAAAATATGAATATCAAATAAACACAATTTAATAGCTTCAACAAGAGCATTAAAATTAATTTCTTCTGAATCAATTGACTTTCTTCCACTTGACATGCCCAAAAATACTAGAAAAAGAAATCAAAACAACATTTAAATAGTATGCCTGCAAATTTGTATTTTTTATGCTGCCCAGATGGGTGTTGACACCGTCTCACAACTGGTGATATGCTGTGTCTCACACCCAGAAATTGGCGCTATTTTGAAAAAGGAAAATTAAATTATTTTCAACCGTAGATTGGAACAATGCAATATTGCATCACAAAATATAACGAAAACACTAAAAGAAAATGCATTACATTTACCTTTTCCAATTAATTAACTTATAAAAAAAGTACTTTGCATTTATTGAAAAAACGCTTTTTAGTCGATTATCACACACAGTGTTGGTATTTAACAAAAACAGTTTATATATCCGCTTCGGCGTACATGAAAAAGTTGGCTCATGTAAAAAAAAATGTTTTTTTATAAACCAATCGGATTTTTAATATTGCATGTTAAAAAAAATTGACTGTCTCACAACTGGAGGTGTCTCACAACTGGAGACTCTCCCCTATAATTTATTTTCATTATAGAATAGTATAAAGCTATTTCTCAAAAGTGACTTCAGAGTCATACTCAGCGACCCTATTAACCCTCGAATAATAAGATTTAAACGAACCTAATCAAATTTTAAAAACTATCAGCCATATTGGATCCGTCGTTTCCAATTTCTAAAAAGTGATTTCAGATTCGTTATCATCGACCCAAAAACCCCCAAGTAACAATAGTTATAAGGGAATCGCATTAAATTTGAAAATTTCTTACGCTTGTTTAAAAGACGTTCTACACTGTAAAAAATTTAGGGAGTTAACGGACTCGGGAGTTGGGAGTGAAATTTTTCGAGTTAAAAGTCAACTCCAAAAGAGAGTTAATTTCTAACTCCCTTCATTCAACACCCGCGCGAGTTATTTTTTCCTTAGGGATTTAGCATTTGGGTGTGAAATTTTAACTCTCTTTATTTAACTCCCCTGGCATTAACTCCCCAATGGGTGCGACTTTTATAGACCCCCCGGGGGAGTTAAAATTTAACTCTCTTTTTTACAGTGTATGGAACGTCTTTTGGAGTCTTTTGGACTTTGACAAAAAATGTCTTAGAAATATTTTATGTGTTGCTCATTAGATGTCTTTAAGATATTTTAAAGACGTCTTTCTGATTAAACCTTTGAAAATATAAAAATTTTCATAAATAGAAAATATTATTTTCTAAATTCAACTTGGACTTAGAAACTGATAAACATTAAAGTTATTGGAAGTTTTTTAAGTTAAATTCATTGAAAAGTTAGATTCTATGTAGAGGTTTATATCTCTCTTGAACCGCTAAGGTGCTTAGAGCCCGAGGTTTCAGAGTTCGATCTAAATGGATCTAAAGGGACTTGAAAAGGACGTCCGCAAGACGTCTTTTCAACGTCCAACAGACGTCTTTTAGACATCTTTTGGACTGAAAACGCCCAAGTAACAAGTTTTAAGCGAATCTAATCAAATTTGAATTTTGTTCTCCATATTGGATCCGCTATTTTCAATTTTTTTAAATGACTTCAGATTCGTAATGCTCGACCCTAAAAACCCTTGAAAAAAAAGTTGTAAGCGAATCTGATCAAATTTGATAATTTTGAAACAATCTATTAATTTTGCTTGTTAGCATTTATTCATTTATAACGCTATAGTGTCTTATAAAAAATTTTAATTAAAAAAAGCCATACGGCAAAAGTAACTATATATTACAAGCTGTAATTTTTAAAAAATTAAAATGTTAAAGTGAATGCCCCATATACATATGTATATGGGCAATTCCACGTGAGATTTTAGTCGACCTCTTAAAATTCGCCAAAAATATTTTTTTTTATTCTGCATCGAAAAAAAACAGATACGTATTTTTTTATTTTTGTTTAATTGTCCAAATTTTCGAGTTATGAATTTTCGAAATTTTGGACTTTTAATTGTAGACCTATATTGTGTAGCTTATAAGTCCGAAAATATTGAGTTTAAAAAAAAGTTGACAAAGAATGAAAGTTGTAGTTTTCTTTCGACTTTTAAGAAATGTAAACAAAAAATAGTATATTAAGCAACAAGGGCATAAAGGCAGCCATTTGTTTACGGTGATTTTTGTGACACGAGTGGAGGTCGAGGGCGCCCCGAGACCGGAACGAGTGTCACAAAAATCATCGTAAACAAATTGGCTGCCTTTATTCCCGTGTTACTTACGATATTTTTTATTCCTAATGCACAAAAGTGTCGATTTCAGATAGCAGACGACAGGGAGTAAAAGTCATTCACTTGTTCGACTTGTATGAAAATGGCGGCCTTTTTTTACCTTGGGCAAAAAAAAGCATAGGACCAGCTGTTTTTTTGCCCTTGGGGAAAAAAAGTCGCCATTTTCATACGGTCGAACAAATGAATGACTTTACTCCCTGTCGTCAGCTATCTAAAAGCGCCATTTTTGTGCATGTGGGATAAAAATTTTTTTTAAATGTTTATTAAAAAAAAAATTTTTTTTATAAACAAATTAATTTTTTTTAACTTTGGGCCAGATTTTTTTTTGTTTTTTTTTAATTTATTTATACCTTGTAATATAGAGAAGATTTTTCAAAAAGTCCCGAAATGGGCCTGATGTGTTAAATGAGTTTTAAAACATTTTCAAAAATCACTTGCAAGCATCACAGTGGGATTTTTTTTACAATTAACTTTTTAAAAATGTCTACAGCGTAGACCCTTTAATTTAAAACAAAGAACACTCAAATAAATTAAAAATTATACGCTGTAGACAGTTTTAAACAGTTAATTATAAAAAAATCCCACTGTGAAGCTTGCAAGTGATTTTTAAAAATGTTTTAAAACTCATTTAACACATCAGGCCCATTTCGGGACTTTTTGGAAAATCTTCTCTATATTATAAGGTATAAATAAATATTAAAAAAATAAAAAAAAATCCGGTCCAAAGTTAAAAAAAATTAATTTGTTTATAAAAAAAAAATTTTTTTTAATAAAAAATTTAAAAAAAAAATTTTTTGTTTGTATTTCTTAAAAGTCGAAAGAAAACTACAACTTTCATTTTTTGACAACTTTTTTCTAAACGCAATATTTTCGGACTTATAAGCTACTGAATATAGGCCTACAATTAAAAGTCCAAAATTTCGAAAATTCATAACTCAAAAATTTGGACAATTAAACAAAAATAAAAAAATACGTATCTGTTTTTTTTCGATACAGAATAAAAAAAAAAATATTTTTGGCGAATTTTAAGAGGTCGACTAAAATCTCACGTGGAATTGCCCATATAATATACTCAAGTATAAAATAGTCTACTCATGCTTACCACTAATTCATAGTTTCTCTCTCTCACTGGTTACTTAATAGACTGCCTACTGGTAGAAGGAAACCCTTCAAACAATAGGCCAGGTACTTGAGCAGACCTTTCGTTTCTCTTTAAATTATATACAGGGTGTCCTAGTCGAGGGTGTACATATTAAAGGGTCATATTCTATTGAAAAAATTAAGACGAAAAGTCCTTTGCACTTTTTAAAAATGTTCAGTAGTTTTTTCGTAAATCGCAATTAAAAATTTAAAAACTACGCATTGCTATTAGCCGCGCAAGCTCAGTGCGCCGGTAGGCGGGGGTACTTTTCCACCGTTTGCAGACCTGGACGTGTACCAGCAGCGCGCGTAGAATTAATTTTTGACAGTAATTTTTTATTTCTAGTTTACATGGGGTTATTTTACCAAAAGTCAGGTGTTATTTAAAACATGTAAACTAGATATAAAAAATTACTGTAAAAAATTTATTCTACGCGCGCTGCTGGTACACACCCAGGTCTGCAAACGGTGAAAAAGTACCCCCGCCTATACAGAGAAAAATGAAAATTCAGATTTCGGACTGAATATAAAACAATTTGAATGATTTGTATTATCATAGGAAGAAATATTAAATTTCGGTCCTCTATCCTAAAAAGTTTAGTAACGATTTTCAATAAATATCAATGCTAAATATCTTAATAAACGCCAATAGTCTTCTTTCAACAAGTGCAATCAGATTCCGTAATTAATTCAAAGGTGAAAAGAATTAGGTACAATTATTATTATTTGCATTTATTTTAATTCAGCTACTCAATTGTTACAAACTTTGTATCAACGTTCACTTAAACGGGGACTGTTCTGTGCGAGAGTCCTTAGATTCATTCCCAAACAGTTTTTAGGAATGCGAAACTCTGTGGCGCGCCTGCGCCCGTGTTTGTTCAGTTTCTTCGTTTTTAATATACACGGAAGTCTCGGTGTAGTTCGTAGTGTATTAATTGTTTCAATTAATAAAAATTTTAGTTTTAAATATAATAGGGAGTGCAGTTTTGTAATAAAGTTCTAGTGTTACAAATGAATGTAGAAGAATATCTATGTGAAATGTTCGATCTCATTTTCAGATTAGGTGTGTGTTTTTTTTGTTTTTAGCCGGTTATGCAATGCCTAATTGTTATTATATTTTATTGTAATGTTCAATTTAGGCAACTAAATGTAGGGGAGAGTCTCCAGTTGTGAGACGGGTTTTATTTTTAACCCGTAAATTGTAAACAGGTAAACGAAATTGTAAATAAAATACACCGTTCGAAAGGTAACAGAAATACGCAACTTTTATTGAAAGAAAGTGTTGTGTTTCGATGAACTCAAAAAATTTTACGATACATTTTCCGAACACGTCGCTTTTTAAAAAAAAATGTCTTCAGTTGTGAGACACTCATTAAAAATTGCTAAAATTTAATAAGTTTGACATAAAACGTTATGTTTAGTAGAAATAATTAAATATATTAATAATATATATTATTATATACTAAATAATAACACAGGCCAACAAAATTTTGTTGCCCAACCAATGAAAGCCAATTCTTATAGGATTTTGTCCGTAGAATCCGAATTTGACCTTGAAAATTTTGGATTGGCTCTAGTTTTCAAGCAACTTACGTTTCAATACGCAAAATACGCATATTTGGCATTTTTTGAATGAATGTAAAACCAAATACCGAAACAGTAAATCTGTCTGCATAGGACCAAATTACAGCTTAAATACTGCTCTTCAATATCCCAAAACAAAAAATTTAATTTATATACACTTTAACCTTTAATGTCCAATGGAACATACGCTGTTTCATAAACGTATTGAAAATAACATTACTTTTGACCAGGTACGACAATTTAAGTAAAAATTTGTCTCTCTGGGGGTATTTGTAGTCGCTGCTTAGAAATCTGTATTCAGATTTTAATATTCAAAATGGCGGATTTAACATGGCGAATTTTTTTTTATTTGACATTTTTATCATAAAGGTGTAAACTATTTTTAAAAATTAGTCCGAAATTTTTAATTTTTATATTTCATGGCAGATTTATAAGCAGCGACCACAAAAACCTCCAGAGAGACTAATTTTTACTTAAATTGCCTTACCTGGTCAAAAGTAATGTTATTTTCAATACGTTTATGGAACAGCGTATGTCCCATAGAACATTAAAGGTTAAATTGTATATAAATTAAATTTTTTGTTTTTGGATATTAAAGAGCAGTATTTAAGCTTTAATTTGGTCCTATAGGGACAAATTTACTGTTTCGGTATTTGGTTTTACATTCATTCAAAAAATGCCAAAAATGCATATTTTGCGTATTGAAACGTAAGTTGCTTGAAAACTAAAGCCAATCCAATATTTTCAAGGTCAAATTTGGACTCTACGGACAAAATCCTATAAGAATCGGCAATAACATTTTAGGCAACATGCAATTGATGAAATTTTGTCGGCCTGTGTAATATTTATTCGCCAAAATATGACTATCAAATAAACACAATTTAGTAGCTTCAACAAGAGCATTAAAAATGATTTCTTCTGAATCAATTGACTTTTTTCCACTTGACATGCCCAAAAATACTAGAAAAAGAAATCAAAACAACATTTAAATAGTATGCCTGCAAAGTCGTATTTTTATGCTGCCCAGATGGGTGTTGACACCGTCTCACAACTGGTGATATGCTGTGTCTCACACCCAGAAATCGGCGCTATTTTGAAGAAGGAAAATTAAATTATTTTCAACCGTAGATTGGAACAATGCAATATTGCATCACAAAATATAAGGAAAACACTAAAAGAAAATGCATTACATTAACCTTTTCCAATTAATTAACTTGGAAAAAAAAATACTTTGCATTTATTGAAGAAATGCTTTTTAGTCAATTATCACACACAGTGTTGGTATTTAACAAAAACAGTTTATATATCCGCCTCGGTGTACACGAAAAAGTTGGCTCATATAAAAAGAAATGTTTTTATATAAACCAATCGGCTTTTTAATATTGCATGTTAAAAAAAATTGACTGTCTCACAACTGGAGGTGTCTCACAACTGGAGACTCTCCCCTAAAGTCTAAAATGAAATAATATTTAAAAAAATAGAGAATACTTTGAATTTTAAAAATCTTTGCATTGGAATTTTTATTTAATCTGTAGATATTTAAATAAAATCTCTTTCTTTAAACGTTTTAAAACAGATCATTTTAGTAAAAATGGCAAAGGACTTGTATTTAATTTTTAAAGAGATTCTACGTTTAAATATCTAAAGAATAATAAAAATCCCAGTGAGAAGTTTTATAAAATTCAAAGTATTTTAATATATCCAGTTGTTTCATTTTTCGATTTTATATTTAGTTTTAAATTGAATATTCCAATAAAAGTAAATATTTTGACAAATAAAAGTAATAATGTAGGTCACTAGAAGATCTGCTCACATTATATTCAGTATGGAACTCGGCACTAGACTTGCCTTGGACTCCCAGAAGCGCCTATCAATGTATTTAGTCTGCTTTGTTCCGCGTTTAAGTGTGCATAAGAACGAAAACATTTTAAGGGGCACACCTAGTGTAAGTGACTGAAAAAAACGGTGATTTTTAGGAATTTTTTTCAGGGAAATTATTGCATTTAATTTTTTTAAAAGTTTTGTACATGTATACTTGTATAAATAGTGAACATTTTGTAATTTTTTCAAAGAAAAATATCTTTTTTTTTAAAAAGTTATTCGCTATCTCCTGAGTAACCAAAAAAAAAGTTCTCCCACTGCTGCAGTGATTGCGGCCTTCTCAGTGACCTAAATTAAAAAAACCAAAAAGATTATTAAATTAGAAGATATTTGCCGTACAATTACCCTCGGATGTAAAAAAATATTGAATTGCAACAAAATAGCGGAGTTTTGAAAAAAGCTTTTCAATTTCGCCAAAAAAATCCGATGGTTCTTGGCATCCCAAAATTTTATTTTTCATCCAATAAAAAAACTGGAGCCTCATTGTACGGCAAATATCTTCTAGTTTAATAATCTTTTTGGTTTTTTTTGATTTCAGTCACTCAGAAGGCCGCAATCACTGCAGCAGTGGGAAAACTGGTTTTTTTGGATATAGCGAATAACTCTTTAAAAAACAGATATTTTTCTTTGAAAAAATTACAAAATGTTCACTATTTATACAAATATACATGTACAAAACTTTAAAAAAATTAGATGCAATAATTTCCCTGAAAAAAATTCCTAAAAATCGACGTTTTTTTTCAGTCACTCACACTAGGTGTGCCCCTTAAGCCTACTGACGTGCTTTAAACCTTTTACGATTCATTTCCCTGTTTTCTATCCTGGAGCCGCAAAGGTAGACAAGTTTGGGAATGAAAACGAAGTTACTAGCGCTGAACTCCACAATTTTCAATCGGATTTTTCTGCGTGTACCGGCTCCTTGAGCTTACGCGACCTATAGCAATGCGTAGTTTTTAAATTTTCAATTGCGATTTACGAAAAACTTCTGAACATTTTTAAACTCTTTGAAATGAGCTACCTTGATTTTTTTCAAATTTTTTCATAAAGCGGTTCAGGAGTTACAGATTTTTAAAAAATGACATTTTCTACGTAAATTTTTTTTTAAATGCTTATAACTCGGTCAAAAATTAATTAAATTGGACGTTTTTATAATGAAAAGTTTTGTTTTTACGCGTAGTTTTTAATAAAAATATTTTTAAATAATTTACAATAAGATTTAAAAATATTTAAAATAAAATTTCATTTTTAACAATGTATGTATTGATAAATTTTTTTCAAAAACTTTTGTAAGAAACTAGCACTAAATTAACAATAGTTTTAAGCCTTGTCCGATCGTGTGCAAACGATGGGATCTATTTATTTTAAAATTTTTAATTTTTTTTCTCAGTGTACCTAATTTGCATATCTACTCGTTTCATAGAAGGAAAAAGTAGACACGAAATATAATAAACAATCGTTTTATGAAACAACGATAATTCACACGAAAGCATTACTGGTAAATACTGTCAAAGCAGACGCATGCGCATTATGGAAATAGGTAAAATTACTAAATATCCTAGCCAATTTGACCAGGATTTACAGGGCTGTTTTTACAAGGCTTGGATTTGTTGAATCAACCAAGAGATACTAATTACAATGATTTGGAATCCTTATTACTTTTACTAGGTTAAGATTAACTATAGGTTCATAGTTAATAATACCATCAAAATGTTTTTCGGTGCACCGCGCGACAAAACAAGGCGCGTACGTTTGAATGTATATCGGTTCGAATAGTCTGTGACAAAGTGTTTTGTTTTAACCTCGAAATCGACACATTCATCTACCCCCTCTCAACTAACCTACGAGTCACACTTTCTGCTCAGTTTTTGGAAAAAGTATGCACTTTATATGCACATATTACATAAAATTTAAGCTGGGATAAACACTCAATTTTCCCTAATCGGAATTTATTGCAAGCAAAATCATTTAGTTGAATTATAACCTGAATGAATATTAAAAGAAATAATTAACCCATCAGGTTGAAATTTCAAATCTATAATATATAATATATAACCAGTATATAATAATATATAACTATAATATATAACCTGCAGTCACTGGGAAGTTTTTCTAGATTCTGGCCAGTGATTGACCATAAAATCTGGCAAGTGAATAATTAGAAATGTAACGCGCTGCTTTAGCAGTCACTGCGGTAAGATTATCTGGCCAGTTACTGGACAGTTTTCTGCTCAAAATCTAGAATAAAATATAATTTTTTCTGGATTTTTTTATTTTGTTTATAAATACATATTTATTTATATTTTTGTGTTTAATATTTTTAATATCTAATTATAAATTATTAACTATGAGTATATTTTTATGGGACTGGTGCTTTGTTTTTTTTCTTAGTTACTGATCACTTTCTGTGTCCGCAGTTTCTTTTTTTGATAGTGTCAAGATTTTCTGGCTAGAGATTTGGAAAAATCTAGAATAATTCTTTTGATAGGATTCGGCAAGTTTTTCTGATCAGTGGTGGAATAGTTTTTCTAGGTGAAATCTTAAATAATTCTTCAAATCAGTGACTGGCCAGTGTCTAAAAAGAAACTCTTGTCACGATTATGATAAGATTTTCTCGTCAGTGACTTGACAAAAGTACTGTTCACAAAGGGGAATTGTTTTTATCCAGTGAAACTGGCCAGATTGTCTTGGCAAGTAAAACTCGCTCTCGACTCTACAGCTGCTGGAAGAAAACAAGTAATACTTGACAAATTTCCACCTGGGATGTCAATAATGTTGATGAAGTTATTCAATATATTTTACAATAATTGAATTTACAATTTGATTCTGAAGATCAGCAAGAGATAAGTAATTTAAAAAAATTATTGAGAGCTCTACATGAAATAAATTATACATAAAAAATCGTCAATATAAAAGTGTTCCCAAGTGCGAAATTAAAAACGGCCCAAAACTGGCCCAGTGACGGCATTGTCAGTGCCTACTCTTGGCAGACAATAGTGGCCCGACTGTCGGGAGGTTAACCGCGGTAGGCTGTCGGCAGCCAATCATCGGCCGATTCTCGGTAAACATTAATGGCCCATTATTGGCTGCTATTACTCCCCAGTGTTGACAAAATTTAAAAAAAAAAATATTTTTTATTTAATTAACTAATTAATTTATAATATTTATACTGCTTATTTCCCTAAATTAATCGCAAACTTACAAATATTTGAAAAATTCTTACCGCTCGCGGGGATCGATACCTGAACCTGACGCACCACAGCCTAACACTCTGACCACTCTGCTACTCTGACTTGAAGTCGAGGAAGCAAAGGGTTCTTATAAGGTACACTACACTGGCCGATACTGTGCCATTATTGGGCCGAGCTACGTCCCAATATTGGCAATTATAATTTGCCATCATAGATACAAAACGATAGACATTAATGTGCCATTCCTGGGCCAAGCTACGTCCCAATTCTTGCAATTATAATTTGCCATCAAGAAAACAAAATGGGCCGATCTTCGTCACATCATTGGCAATTGTCTTTTGCCATTAAATATTGAGCAACTTTGCCGTGAATGTGCCATTATTGAGCCAAGCTACGCCCTAATACTGGCAATTATAATTTGTCATCAAAGATACAAAATGTTTGCCATTAAAGTGCCACTAATGTGCCATTAATGGGCCGATCGTCGTCACATCACTGGCAATTGTCTTTTGCCATTAAAGATTGATTAACTTTGCCAATAATGTGCCGTTATTGGGCCAAGCTACGCCCCAATTCTGGCAATTATAATTTGCCATTAAAGACACAAAATTTTTGCCATTAAAGTGCCACTAATGTGCCATTAATGGGCCGATCGTCGTCACATCACTGGCAATTGAATTTTGCCATTAAAGATTGATCAACTTTGCCGTGAATGTGCCATTATTGGGCCAAGAGCTGGCCCAGTCCTAAAAAATTTGAAAATCTGACCATCGGCGCCATCATTGGCCCATCAATGGGACGTTTTGATCACCAGTAATGGCCCAGTAACTACTGTCAATTCTCGGCAGACATTACTAGACCAATGATGGGCCGTTTTTGCAGTCTTGGCATTTCGCACTTGGGATTATTATCTGTTTCTGAATTTGAACATTATATTCTTAATTAACGACTCTAAAAACAATTCAGAATCAATTTTCAGTCAGTAGGGAGTTTTAATTTAACCAGATTGATTTTTAATACTTTTCAACCAGAATATTGGATACACCATATTTAATTTTTCGAATTTGACTTCAAATTTAAAATCAATAACTCCAAAAAACGCAGAGTAACAAGATTCAGGCGAATCTGATAAATTTTTTTTATTTTTTGTCTGCCATATTGGATCCACCATATTGAATTTTTCAAATTTGACTTCAAATTCGTAATCAGCAACCCCAAAAACCTCCGAGTAACAAGTTTCAGGTAAATCCGGCAAGTTTTTCTGATCAGTGGTGGACCTGTTTTTCTAGGTGGAATCTTAAATAATTCTTCAAATAAGTGACTGGCCAGTGTCTGAAAAGAAATTCTTGTCACGATTATGATCAGATTTTCTGGTAAGTAACTTGACAAAAGTACTGTTCACAAAGGGGAATTGTTTTTATCCAGTGAAACTAGTTAGTTACTTATTATGGAGTGGCCAGATTGTCTTGGCAAGTAAAACTCGCCCTCGACTCTACAGTTACTACCAGTTTTACTGGACAGAAAAAATTCCTCTTTCTAAACAGAACTTCTGTCAAGTCACTTACTAGAAAATCTGATCATAAGCGAAATAATAATTTCATTCCAGACACTGGCCAGTCACTGATTTGAAAAATTATTTAAGATTTAATTTAGAAAAACTGGTCCACCACTGATCAGAAAAACTTACCAAATCCTATTTTTAGGGAACAGAAGTTAGTATAAAAGTTTAGAAAGAATATCATTTGATGTTAAGACAATTGCAAATACGAGAATATGGAACGTATTTATAATACATTCTGATATTTTTATTTGTTAACCCACTATTTTGAATACTATTAAATGTAAAAAAAATTTTAGATACTGTATTATTTTCAATACTAACACGCTCTTAAATCGTAAGCAGTTTGAATTTTTACAAAATTTTATTAGAATATTTTCACGAAGGTTTCCGAACAGTTCCGTCCACAACCGAAGACCAGTTAATGTTAGGCGAACACTCAGCAAACAACCGAGCGTCATCATCGTCTTAAAAGTATTTTGTTAAAAACGTTTCAAAAGTTATTAGTGATTAAACAATTGAATTGTGTAATAATATTATAATAAATCATGTATATATATTTATATACATACCTATGTATTATATGGGTGATTCTCCACAAAGTGATAACTTTTGAATGTGTTAAAATTTTTTTTTTTTAATTTAATTTTTTGGAAATTTTTTATTTAGATCTTTTTAATAAAGCTTGAGAATGAATTTAAAGGTTAAATAATTTATTTGAAAATTTTAATTTTCGACTGTTAATAATTATAAATAGTGTAAATAAGCAAATAATTACTTTAAACTGCTTTAATTAATAAATAAATAATATTTTTACTCATACCTGTTATTGAAATTACATGTTTTGATACAGGTTAATCGAGGTTAATAATATTCATTCAAAAAAACAAAACACACACAAAAAAAATATGGTAAATTTGACTACTTTTTTACTATTTCCTGTAGTTCCTATAGGCGCCCGTAACATTATTTAGTAAAATGAACTATGACAGAATAGTTAGTCCAACTGTAAAATGTAGTAATAAATACCATTTTTACAGTAAATTTAACTACTAAAACAGTTATCTTAACTATTTGTTGTTAGTCATACTAACTGCTTCATTTAGTTGCAGTAACTAAATTTTCATAGTTCCCATAGGCGCCCGTAACAAATTGTAGTTGTAACAACTGTAAAAAATAGTTAAATTAACTATTTAAAGTAGTAAAATGAAATTATTTATTTGCTTTTTATTATTATTAAGGTCCATTTTTTTATATTTTCTCTTACCTATTTTTGTTCATATATAATTTATATATTAAATTCTTATGCACCTAACAGAGAAAAATCCCCAAACGCCGGGGATTGAAAGCACGACCCTAACATTCGCAAACCGATAACCTAACCACCTAACCACGCTCGCACGCTACGATGACTGGCATTGTACTTGAGGACGTTCTTCTTAGATTCAGTCATAATAACTACTCCGTTTAGTTGCAGTAACTAATTTTTTAAGCTCAAGGACTTAGTTGAAATGTAGCCAGCATATGATTTTAAATGACTCAACGATAGTGCAGTACTTAAAAGTACTGTTGAAAATAGTTATTTTCAGAATTTCTGTAGTAAAATTGTCCACTTTTTACTAGTTATAAAAAAATTAAACTTACTATTTTCATATAGTAAAAATAACATAAAAATTGTTACTTTTATGACTTTTGTAGTTATAAAAATAAATGTTTCTTACCACCATAGAGATAAATTATTAAAAGCTAGTAAGAATTGGTTCTTTTAACTACATTAAACACAAAAATAACAAATTCCAGCGGTTGTTTTTACTCTTTGGAACAGTAAATTTTAATTTATTTTGCAAATAGCAAGAAATGGATATTTCTACACTGAGAAAAGAAAAGCACAGAATCTGAATTCGACATAGTTCAGCATCAGTACCCCAGGTCGAACGCAGCAGCAGTGCCACTATTGGACAGATTCTGTACTCTGCAGCACAGATGCTATACTTTGAAAAATTTTGAAGTACAGATTCTACGCTTTAAGTGACAGTATCTGTCTTTTATGCGAAGGACAGATTCTGTCTCTTATTTTGTATAGCCGGTGTGCGGCAGAATTCAGATTCTGTGCTTTTCTTCTCTCAATGTACTACAGAAATTCCGAAAATAACTATTTTCAACAGTACTTTTAACTACTGCACTATTGTTGAGTTATTCACAATCATAACGTGTAGTAGTAATTTTAACTACATAAAACCAACTATTCAATAATTTTAGTTCCACTAACTATGGAAGTTTAGTTAAAATACTGCTGAATATGGTAGTTTTAACTATATTTTTTTAACTGCACATATGTGGATGTTTTTACCACTCACGTTTTTTCTTTGTAGAAAAAAATGATCTTTTCAACTGCATAAATAGTAAAAATAACTATTTTCAACAATTGATTTTACTATATGAAAACAGTAAATTTCTTTCTTACTCTGCAACTAGTAAGAAATAGTTGTTTTAACTACATAAATCATAAAAGTAACAACTTTCAGAGGTTGTATTTACTATATAAAAACAGTAAGTCTCATTTTGTTTGCAACTAATACAAAATAGTTATTTTTGCTACCACAATAGTAAAATTAACTATTTTTAACAATAGTTTTTACTACTACACTATAGTTGAGCCATTTACAAGCATCTGTTAGTTATTTCAACTACTTAAAGTAGTTATTTTAACTACATAAAACCAACTACTTCATTTTGGTTCCACTAACTGAGGAAGAGTAGTTAAAATGCTGCTGAATACGGTAGTTTTAACTACTTTTTTTGTAACTACACAAATGTGGTTGTTTTTAACATTCACATTTTTTCTGTGCACTTCCATTACGCGAATCGAAATTAGGAACTGGAGTTTATAGGAACTGGAGTTTACAAATCAAAGAAAAAATTCATTAAAACCGTAAAAATTCATAAAAATAAACAATTTTTGCAGATTATTAAAGAGATTTGCTTACTCTAAATCACTATTATTTTTATTTTTTTTATACATTTAGAATTCGGTAATTTTGGCGGAACTGGAGTTTATATACCATTAAAATACGCTATAAAATAATAGTAACTTTTGTAGTTTTAAATCTAAAAATTATATTTCTTTTTGCAAATTTAACATAAATACAACTTATTAACTTAATGATATTAATGGCAAATAAAATCGCACTAAAAAAGGGAACAAAATTAATGAAAATCAATGAAATTGTAAACTCCAGTTCCAAATAAAAAAGAGTAGGGAAAATATTAGAAAAATATTTTTACACAGATTTGTTAATGGAAATTAGAAAACAACACACAAAAACTTAGTTTTTGAGATAAACTTTCGAATAGAATAAAGAAAAAAACGTTTAAAATAAAGTTTGTGCAAAATAAAACATATTAAACTTCATGATTCATGTGTGGAGAAACGAAAAATGTGCATTTTTTTAACATTTGCAATTGAATTACAACTTTTGTTTTAAATTAAAAATTTTTTTCGATTATGATATTACTATAAAACATATTGAAGATTAATTATGCAAAAGGTTGAAGTAGATTAGATAACAATTTTTCAAGTTATTAAATAGGGAACAGTGGGGAAGCAAAAGTGACCACTGAATGAAGAATCACCCATATACGTATACACTAGTAACGCATTTTGTATACCCCTACCCTATATATGCTATATATGGGTGATTCTCCAAAAACCGGTCACTTTTAGGTTGATACAAATTTTTTTTAATGTTTAAAAATTGAACTTTCTTTTATTAATTACTATTTATTTGTATTTAAATAAACTATATTTGAAGTAGGAACGCTACAAAACTATTTAAAGTTTAAAAATATTAAAATTATTTAAATTTCACCAGGATCATATTGAATTTTTTCACGTCGCTCTTTTTCGACATTTGCTTTTTCCCAAGTGCGAAATGCCAAGACTGCAAAAACGGCCCATCATTGGTCTAGTAATGTCTGCCGAGAATTGGCAGTAGTTACTGGGCCATTACTGGTGTTCAAAACATCCCATTGATGGGCCAATGATGGCGCCGATGGTCAGATTTTCAAATTTTTTAAGACTGGGCCAGCTCTCAGCCCAATAATGGCACATTCATGGCAAAGTTGATCAATCTTTAATGGCAAAAAGCAATTGCCAGTGATGTGCCGACCATCGGCCCATTAATGGCACTTTAATGGCAAAAATTTTGTATCTTTGATGGCAAATTATAATTGCCAGAATTGGGACGTAGCTTGGCCCAATAACGGCACATTATTGACAAAGTTGATAAATCTTTAAAGGAAAAATTCAATTGCCAGTGATGTGACGAAGATCGGCCCATTAATGACACATTAGTGGCACTTTAATGGCAAAAATTTTGTATCTTTGATGACAAATTGTAATTGCCAGAATTGGGGCGTAGCTTGGCTCAATAATGGCACATTAATGTCTATCATTTTGTATCTATGATGGCAAATTATAATTGCCAATATTGGGACGTAGCTCGGCCCAATAATGGCACAGTATCGGCCAGTGTAGTGTAGCTTATAAGAACCCTTTTGCATTATCGACTTCACGTCAGAGTAGCAGAGTGGTCAGAGTGTTAGGCTGTGGTGCGTCAGGTTCAGGTATCGATCCCCGCGAGCGGTAAGAATTTTTCAAATATTTGTAAGTTTGCGTTTAATTTAGGGAAATAAACTGTATAAATATTATGAATTAATTAGTTAATTGAATAAAAAATATATTTTTTTTAATTTTTTCAACACTGGGGAGTAATGGCAGCCAATAATGGGCCATTAATGTTTACCGAGAATCGGCCGATGATTAGCTGCCGACGGCCTACCGCGGTTAACCTCCCGACAGTCGGGCCACTATTGTCTGCCAAGAGTAGGCACTGACTATGCCGTCACTGGGCCAGTTTTGGGCCGTTTTTAATTTCGCACTTGGGTTTCTGTTTGTTTAATTATTCTTTTATGTTAGACAATCCATATCAACTATATTTATTTTAAATTACATTTATTGATAACCCAAGTGCGAAATTAAAAACGGCCCAAAACTGGCCCAGTGACGGTATAGTCAGTACCTACTATTGGCAGACAATAGTGGCCTGACTGTCGGGAGGTTAACCGCGGTAGGCCGTCGGCAGCCAATTATCGGCCAATTCTCGGTAAACATTAATGGCCCAATATTGGCTGCCATTACTCCCTAGTGTTGACAAAATTAAAAAAAAAATATTTTTTATTTAATTAACTAATTAATTTATAATACATATTTATACAGCTTATTTCCCTAAATTAAACGCAAACTTACAAATATTTGAAAAATTCTTACCGCTCGCGGGGATCGATACCTGAACCTGATGCACCACAGCCTAACACTCTGACCACTCTGCTACTCTGACGTGAAGTCGAGGAAGCAAAAGGGTTCTTATAAACTACACTACACTGGCCGATACTGTGCCATTATTGGGCCAAGCTACGTCCCAATATTGGTAATTATAATTTGCCATTAAAGACACAAAATTTTTGCCATTAAAGTGCCATTAATAGACCGATCTTCGTCACATCACTGGCAATTGAATATTGCCATTAAAGATTGATCAACTTTGCCGTGAATGTGCCATTTATTGAGCCAAGCTACACGGAGAGACCGAGATTACTAATTTTTGTATAAAATCACACTAGAATTTACTATTTTCACATTGCAACCACCGGAAATAAGGGGACTTTTTGTATTTTTTACTATTTTCTACACTAAGTAGTCACTAATCCCGACAAATGTTCACCAAATTAGCAAAGTTTCTTACTATTTCGTCCAATAGTTCCAAACAACTGTAGTAAACTCAGAAGCATTGTGTACGTAAAATTACTATAGTCGTTTGTAAATGCAGAAAGAAAGAGTGAAAGAAAAAATACGGATTTTTGTCGCCGGTTTCCCGTCAATTCTTGACTAATGGAGGTAAACTGGAAAGATTTTTACATACACAGACACACACACTTATACACTTATATATTTGTTGGATAAATATTTGAAGACACACACATGTTTATTTCACTTATATGTATAGACGCGGTTAATTAATACACTAATACACAACTGCACGCACGACGACGAATTTCGCTGAAAGTATACATCTTTGTTTCCTTATATATTGAATGATGAAAATTTACAGCACTTACGAGAAAGAAGTTTACTTTTAACAACTTATTATAAGACATAGTCCTTGGGACTGGAATAAATGCAAAATTTATTAATTTATAATGGTCAATTTCTGATATAACGAACGACCTACGTTTCACTTTATATTTAATTATTGTAGATAATATCCAAATTTATTTTACATACGCGAAACATAGTCACTGTCAATGATCGGATAGCATCGGCTCAATTACGGAGATTGACGAAGTTAGCAACCAATAGAAATGCAGGCGCCATAATATGACTGCACTCGCTAGCCACACTTGCTCACCAAAAATTACTACAGTAGATCGTAGGTTTTAGTGGAAAATGTTTTCATTTGTCAGATTTTGTCTAATTAAATTAGAGAAAACTATAATCAATTTTTGCTACATTTACAACTCTTACACAAAATATTAAAACTTGCTATTTCAATGTAGCAAATTTATCTATTTCTTTTGTAAATTTATCTAATTCTGTAGCACATTATGCTAAAAGTCTCCTTATTTCCGGTCATTGCAACCATTTTTAGTAATTTTTACGAATGTGGGTCTCTCCGTGTACGACCCAATACTGGCAATTATAATTTGTCATCCAAGATACAAAATGTTTGTCATTAAAGTGCCACTAATGTGTCATTAATGGGCCGATCTTCGTCACATCACTGGCAATTGAATTTTTCCATTAAAGATTTATCAACTTTACCAATAATGTACCGTTATTGGGCCAAGCTACGCCCCAATTCTGGCAATTATAATTTGCCATTAAAGACACAAAATTTTTGCCATTAAAGTGTCATTAATGGGCCGATCTTCGTCACATCACTGGCAATTGAATTTTGCCATTAAAGATTGATCAACTTTGCCGTGAATGTGCCATTATTGGGCCAAGAGCTGGCCCAGTCTTAAAAAGTTCGAAAATCTGACCATCGGCGCCATCATTGGCCCATCAATGGGACGTTTTGAACACCAGTAATGGCCCAGTAACTACTGACAATTCTCGGCAGACATTACTGGATCAATAATGGTCCGTTTTTGCAGTCTTGGCATGTCGCACTTGGGAAACATTAGTTTTCGTGTAATTAGCACTTTTCGCGTATTGAAATGAGATGTGAAAATAAAACAGAAAAACTAACCTTATCAGAGGCGTATCATCGAGGGGCACTGAAATTCATATTTCTTCTATATAGGTATTATTAATTGAATTAAATGATTTATTTTTATCATTTTTAAAATTATATTTGAAAATATATGAAAAGATTAAAAAAATTTCAACTTTATTACCTATTTTAAAAAAAGTTTTAGGCACGGGCACACTTTTTATTTGTTTCGCACCTACCACGTGCAAATGTTTTGACACGACAAAGAACTCCACGACAATGGAAATTTGTACGAAATACATTAATACATATTTTAAACAAAAGTAAATAAAAAAATGGCTAGGTATACATTTTTGTCCTACCAAACTGAAAGTTTAATATTGAAATATTAAAGTTATGACAGCGCACGACAAAGGAATAAATAAAAATACGCAGTGTTTTTCTAGTGTTTTTTCTTAAAAATATAATTTATTTTCCAATTTCTCTTGGAGATTTGAAAAGTGACATGTTTTTTCTTTAATTTCCAATTGATTTTTATATAAAAAGTGCACGTCTTATAGTTTATTTATACACGTTTATCCTTTGTGAAGTTGCAGCTTTTGAGTTAATCTTTCATAATATTTATTGAATAATTAAAGATAGTTCTTTTTTTATAAGTAATAGTACTTTAGAATTTAGTACTCAGAGGTAAAGACATATTGAATTTGTTTTCCAGCTGTTAAATGTTGTTTTCCACTAAATTTGTGTTAAAAAATTATCGTTTTTTATAAAGGGTATAATAAGTGATGTTTAAATAATATGTTTGTCCAATGTTAATATTTAAATGTTAAGTTGTTTAGAAGATATAATTCAAAGACATGAAATTGCCCACTTTCAAGAGAATCACCCATATATGTAGCGTCCCAATGGGAAATGCCAGTGTAGTGCCGATGATTACCACTGGCTTAGTACTCAGACGATTGTTCGGCGTAGTCTAGCCGAGCCTCGACAATTAGTGCTGGTGCAGTACAGAATTTTTGTTTCGCCAAAGCTTGGACAAGCCACGGCGGCAAGTGCTGGCTGAGTATAGAAAAATTGTTCACAACGCTCTTTGACAACATTGCTTTTTTGAAATAAACTTAAAAAAAAATTATAAAAAAAGTTTGTGAATGTTTATAAATATAAATTTATTGAAAAAAATTAATATTTTACTTTTCAGTTGTTCATTTTTTATTTTTATTAAATTTAATAATAATAGTTTAACATAATTGTCTAATTTTGTAAATAATAAATTATTTAAACAAATTAAAATTATAAACAAAATTTAAACTTTAATCTCAATAATAATTTGGTTCCTATTAAAATACTATTTTACTTCTTACTATGAATAAAAAACTATTAAAAAATTACTACGTAATTTAAGAATTACGTAAAATGTTAAATGCAATAAGTAAAGTAATTTAATTTTTAAAAATTTAATTTAATTTATTTTATTTCAATTTATTATTTCTAACGTATCCCTATTTTTTTCTCATCTTTGACTCAATAATTGTATGTCTGAATGATACTGAGATATTAATACTTTACTGTACACATGTGTCGTTAGCATAGTGGTTAGAGCGTTAGTCTGTTAGTCCGTAGGTCATAGGTTCGATTCCCCTCGTCAGCAATTTTGTTTATTTTCCTAGGTTTGCGATATTTCTAGATTCCAATCGTTAGGTACTAAAATATGAAAATCTAATGCACACTTACTGTAATTGTTTATTATTTAATTTTTAAATGTTATAAACAATTTTTTTCTACTTCATTTACTATATCCATTGTTAGTCTCCATCTTTAATACAATTTCTTTAAGAAGAGAAATATTTTATGATTAATAACTATTTATTAATATTATTTACCATTTTGTTGTTAAATTATTTATAATTATGAATTTACGACTAATTAATAACAATACGGCATTTATTGCGGCAATATTCTCAGTCAGCACTGGTCCAGTGCTGCGCCAGCGCTGTCTGGCAGCACTGACAGACAGTACTTCGGCAGCGCCAGACGGCGTTATCATCCCAATGCCATGCCAGTGCTGGCTCTCAGCCTTGCTGCCAGTGCTGCCAGTGCTGGCGCAGTACTACGCCAGTTGTAAATTTCCCATTGGGGTCACCTGATCTTCACTTTTAGTATAAAGCTTTAGAAAATATTCAAAATTCTTTGAGACTTATTACCAAAAGTGACGTTGACTATGTCTTTTCATAATCTTTATTAGAATTCTTCTAACTATACCCCGATTATCCCTAAATTCTTACGTTTTATTAGAAATATCGAAATACGATAAAGTAATTTTTCTAACTAAAAGTCTCTCCGTGTACTACTGATTCGATTTACCCCTTGTTTCTATTTACCCTAACTGACCCTACTAAATTTTTGCAAATCTCTAGCCAGAAAATCTTGACACTATCAAAAAAAGAACCAGCTCATACAGAAACTGACCAGTTACTAAGGAGAAAAACTAAGCACAAGTCCCATGAAAATACATTTTTAGTCAATCACTTATAGTTACACTACCGTCGGGAATTATCGGTACGGCTGCACGCGCAGGGCCCAAAAACATACCAATCTTCAAATCACTATTTCTTTGTAAATACAAATGTCAGAAAATTAACAAATATACCATTCGAAAGATTATTAAAATCTACGATTAATGATATGCAACTGAAAATTTTAATAATTTATACAAAGCTTGCAGCAATCTACAAATTTGACAAAAAAATTTTTAAAATAAAATTTTTTTGGAAATTATTTCAACCCCTGCACATTTTTTAAAAATTGTAGAAAAAATTTGAAACTTATATAGGTGTGATCATTCAAGTCTCATCTTTAATTTAAGACCAAAAGAGTTAAAAAATCTTATTCGGTTCGAGATATATCATTATAAACGGCAGAGCATTTTCAAACAAAAACCGTTCAAAATCGACTAATTCAATGCATTTGTCAAAAAACATGCTCGGACGTATATAATGATATCTCACGAACCGAATAAGATTTTTTAACTCTTTTGGTCTTAAATTAAAGATGAGACTTGAATGATTACACCTATATAAGTTTCAAATTTTTCCTACAATTTTTAAAAAATGTGCAGGGGTTGAAATAATTTCCAAAAAAATTTTATTTTAAAAATTTTTTTGTTAAATTTGTAGATTGCTGCAAGCTTTCTATAAAATATTAAAATTTTCAGTTGCATATCATTAATTGTAGAATTTAATAATCTTTCGAATGGTATATTTGTTAATTTTCTGACATTTGTATTTTCAAAGAAATCGTGATTTGAAGATTGGTATGTTTTTGGGCCCTGCGCGTGCAGCCGTACCAATAATTCCTGACGGTAGTATACACGGAGAGAAAAATCAAGGCTTTTCCCCATGAAAAAAATATGCATTTAACGCGTGAAAATTATAACAGTAAAAATGTAGGACGCTCACGGGTTTTCCCGGTGAGATTCTTGCAACGAGCTAAGGCCAATAAGGGCTAAGGCATGGCCTAACCGCTAAACGCAAGAAATTCATCGGGAAATCCGGTGAAACTGCTACCTGAAAAAGGCATGAATTGAAGTCACGGGGAAAAGCCTTGTTTTTTCTCTCCGTGTAGATATTAAAAAAAAGTTTCTATGTTCCACGCGGTCAAAAATAGAAAAGTCTAAAGTAACAGTCTTATTTTTAAAACATTCATAATTTTTAAATAACATGCATTTTTATACATGCATTTCAAAATTTGATTCTCTTAATTAATGTAAAATTTTTTGTATTTTTGATTTAAAAGTTATGATCGTTTTACTGACACGTTACCAAAGTTTCGATTTTATGGAATTTTTATAAACACAAAAATGCAAATAAATATATAGTTATAAATTAAATAACAAGAGCCAGTAAAATAGTATATTTCGTAACGAGTGCGAGCAATTGTCAATTTTTGAATGAGCACTTTTTTTGGAACGAACTGTAGGCGAAGCGAAGCTTCGCCTACAGTTTGTTCCAAAAAAAGTGCTCGTTCAAAAATTGGCAACTGCTAGCACTAGTTACGAACGATATTTTTCATAACAAGGTGCAAAAAAGTGCCCTTTTTTGCACCGCGTTATGAAAACTATATTTTATTCTAGATTTTAAGCAGGAAACTGCCCAGTTACTTACACCTAAAGGAGCGCGTTACATTTTTAAACAGTCACTTGTCAGATTTTCTGGTCAGTCACTGGCCAGTATCTAAAAAACTTCCCATCGACTGGTCAGTACTGAGTTAAAATTTCTACCTGGGTATATATATGTATATATATATATATATTAAAGAAACCCACACAGGCTTTATCAGAATTTTTTACATGTGTTGTGTGCATATATAAAGAAAGTGTATATATTATGATAATGTTAAAAAAAGGTGATAAAATAAATTTTTTATTGTAAAGACTTTGAAAAAATTTACATAACAAATAAATGTTATGAATGCTTTGCATTCATTTCCGAATGCCTACATGATGTTTATTTTATTACTGATGCACAAACAGGTGGGTGTTTGGAAAATAAATAAATAAATAATTATATCGATTTTTCAAGAATAAAGTGAAAAATAAATTCAATTTTACATTTATTTTTATTTGCAATCAGACACGTAAAACTCATTTTTGAAAATTATAATAAATGTTTATCAGAAAGAAAACACTGTATACATATGAATCATAATATTTTTTCGTTGGAGATAGAAGATTCATTTTTTGAAATTTTCTCATAATTTTATATCACAGTCTTCAATATTGAATAAAATTTGATGTTTGAAGGAGTATAAATAATATTTTTCGACGCTGATCAAATACATAAATAAATCAATATAAATTTCTATTTCAACTACATCACAGTATGGAAGTTTTTGTATCATTTAATAATTTTATTAACTTAAAACAAATTGTTTGGTTTTTGGTTGGTTTCTTTAAGAAAGTAAATATTTTTTCCCACTTAATGTTGACGCTAACTTCAGGGACCTAAACATTAATGTTAAATAAATTGATTAATCAATAATTTCGATTTAAATTGCATTTTTCTCATGAAATTAATATAAAATTTACATTTTGTTCAGATTCAAATTGAGATTAAAAATTGATAAAACTAGCTCCAATCTAGTTTGAAACAAAATGCCTGACTTGGCTAAAGTCGCAATTATATAATTCTACTAGACTTTCGTTTTCATTTTTACTTTGACAGATTTCCATTTTTAGGTACTTTCACTTTTATTTATTTTTATTTTATTTTTCGTGAAAATGAAATTTTAAAAATATTTAAACGGGAAAATAAAAATAAAAATCTGCTAAAATAAAAGTGAAAATAAATAAAATTAAAAATAACTTTTATTTCCACTCTCATTCTCACTTTGACAGAATTTTATTACTTTCATTTTTTAACTCTTTTTTTATTTGTACTTTTTTTCAAATGCAGAGTGAAATTGAAAGTGAAAATAAAATTCTACCAAAAATGATAATCAAAATGAATAATTACACTGAAAAAAATTAGGCTGACAAATTCAACTACCTTTGGGTAGTTAAGTGAAAAGTAGTAAAAACAACTACTTTTTTAGTTAGTCTAACCCGGTTTGCGTAGTTAATTTAACTATTTTTATGTAGTTGATAAATAGTAGTTGATTCTACTAATATATGTAGTTAAATTTTAACAACAGGTAAGTTGTAGAATTGACTACAGTGCTGAAGTAAGAACAACTAAGATAATAGTTTACTCACACGGAGAAAAAAGAAAATTCAGATTTCAGACTAAATATAAAACAATTTGAACGATTTGTATTATCATAGGAAGAAATATTAAATTTTGGTTCTCTATCCTAAAAAGTTTAGTAACGATTTTCAATGAAGATCAATGCTAAATATCTTAATAAACGCCAATAGTCTTTTTTCAACAAGTGCAATCAGATTCCGTAATTAATTCAAAGGTGAAAAGAATTAGGTACAATTATTATTATTTGCATTTATTTTAATTCAGCTACTCAATTGTTACAAACTTTGTATCAACGTTCACTTAAACGGGGACTGTTCTGTGCGAGAGTCCTTAGATTTATTCCCAAACAGTTTTTAGGAATGCGAAACTCTGTGGCGCGCCTGCGCCCGCGTTTGTTCAGTTTCTTCGTTTTTGATATACACGGAAGTCTCGGTGTAGTTCGTAGTGTATTAATTGTTTCAATTAATAAAAATTTTAGTTTTAAATATAATAGTGAGTGCAGTTTTGTAATAAAGTTCTAGTGTTACAAATGAATGTAGAAGAATATCTATGTGAAATGTTTGATCTCATTTTGAGGTTAGGTGTGTGTTTATTTTTTTTAGCCAGTTATGCAATGCCTAATTGTTATTATATTTTATTGTAATGTTCAATTTAGGCAACTAAATGTAAAGTCTAAAATGAAATAATATTTAAAAAAATACAGAATACTTTGAATTTTAAAAATCTTCGCATTGTAATTTTTATTTAATCTGTAGATATTTAAATAAAATCTCTTTCTTTAAACGTTTTAAAACAGATTATTTTAGTAAAAATGGCAAAGGACTTGTATTTAATTTTTAAAGAGATTCTACGTTTAAATATCTAAAGAATAATAAAAATCCCAGTGAGAAGTTTTATAAAATTCAAAGTATTTTAATATATCCAGTTGTTTCATTTTTCGATTTTATATTTAGTTTCAAATTGAATATTCCAATAAAAGTAAATATTTTGACAAATAAAAGTAATAATGTAGGTCACTAGAAGATCTGCTCACATTATATTCAGTATAGGACTCGGCACTAGACTTGCCTTGGATTCCGCCCAGAAGAGCCTATCAATGTGTTTAGTCTGCTTTGTTTTGCGTATAAGTGTGCATAAGAACGAAAACATTTTAAGCCTACTGACGTGCTTAAACCATTTTACGATTCATTTCCCTGTTTTATATCCTGGAGCCGCAAAGGTAGACAAGTTTGGGAATGAAATCTAAGTTACTAGCGCTGAACTCCTCAATTTTAAATCGGATTTTTCTGCGTGCAACATTTCATAAGTAGTAAATTTAACAATTTTATAGTAATAAATAGAAAGTAGTAAAAGGGACTACTTTTGTAAGTAACGTAACACTTTCTTAACTAGTAAATTTTACTACTTTAATATAGTTGACTCCAAATTGTTGAATTAAAGAATTTATACGGTTGAATTTGAAACAACACGTGACTTGCACATCTGACTATCGTAAAGTAGTAGAGGGAACTAATTTTTTTATTAGTCAAACCTTTTTCGTGTAATAGACTTTACAACTTTTATGTAGTTATAGTAGTTGATTTGACTACAACATTAGAGTAATAAAAATAAATGAATAATATTGTTGAAGCCTATCGAACCACTCTAAGTAGCAAAATCTACTACACAATGCAGTAGTTTTGGTGAGAAAATAATAGATAATTTTAACTTTTTGAACTTAAGTTTTACTATATTGAGTAGTAGATTGTACTACTTAAAGTAATTAGAAAGGATTGAACAGCATTTTTAAATAAAGCAAAGTTCAGAAATAAGAATTTAAAGAAGATAAAAGAACTAGTAAAAGTAGTAAATACTACTACATTACATTGTAAAATGAACTACAGTTGTCGGTTGATCTATGTCAAGAATGTCATCAGGTTTCATGCAGACCATCGTAGCGTGCGAGCGTGGTTAGGTGGTTAGGTTATCGGTTTGCGAATGTTAGGGTCGTGCGTTCAATCCCCGGCGTTTGAGGATTTTTCTCCATTATGTACATAAGTGTTGAAAATTATAAAGTATATGTGACCAATAGGAATGCTAGAGGAGATGAAAAATGAATTTCAGTAATAATAATAATTAATAAATAATAATAAATAATTCTACTACTTTTAAGTAGTTGCTGACAAAAACAAAAAGATGTTAATTTTTACTTTATAAAACAGATCATTAACTACTTTTAATAGTTAATTCTACAACAGAAATGTCGTTAAAGCCTATCGAATTACTTTAGGTAGTAAAATCTACTACTTAAAGTAGTAGATTTAAAAACAAAATAATAGTTAATTCTACAACAAAAATGTCGTTAAAGCCTATCGAATTACTTTAAGTAGTAAAATCTACTACCAAAATCTTAGTTGTTATAATTACTTTAAAGTTAGTCAAATAAACTACTAAATCACATTCAACCAACTACATTCTTAGTTGTCTTAACTGCTTTTATGATAGTTAGTACAACTATTTGAATTCAGTTGAGGACCTATTGAATTACGTAGAGTAGTTAAAAAGTAGTCAAATCTACTAGTTTTTTTTCAGTGTACATAATCGGCCCCCAGGAGGTTGAATTTAGAATTTTACTTAGACTTTTACCTTTATTTTCACTTTTAGGTTCTTCTATATTGACAGATTTACATATTTTATTTACAAAGTAAAAAATTAATTTAATAAAATAAATATTATAATGATAAGAAAAACAAATCGGACGTTAAAGACTTTATATATTATAATAAATATTATCATCAAAGAAAACTAAAAGTGTTAAAATAATATAATTATTTTCGTATAAAGGGGAATATAATTTTAAAAAATCTGTTAGAATGAAAAAGAAAATCTATCAAAGTGAAAGTATAGAAGTGAAAAACTATCAATAGAAAATAAAATTGACCCTAGGGTCTGGGGTGCAATTTTGTGATTTGACTTTCTATTCAAGTTTCATTTTTGACTTTGACTCTTACTTTGAACATAATCATCGTCATCAAAATCAAAGTGAAAATCAATGTGTAAGTCAAAGTCAAAATCAAATCTAGAGAGCGATTTTGTACATTAACTTTGACTAACACCTAGACTTTGATTTTGACTTTGACGTTCATTTTTATTTTCACTTTCGAAGTAAAAGTCAGTGTGAAAATTGAAGTTAATGTTAAAGCCAAAATCGAGTCAAAAGTCAAAGTCAAATTAAAAAATTGCGCTCCTGGTCAAAACTTATAAAGGTACACTACCGTCGGGAATTATCGGTACGGCTGCACGCACAGGGCCCAAAAACATACCAATCTTCAAATCACGATTTCTTTGTAAATACAAATGTCAGAAAATTAACAAATATACTATTCGAAAGATTATTAAATTCTACGATTAATGATATGCAACTGAAAATTTTAATAATTTATAGAAAGCTTGCAGCAATCTACAAATTTGACAAAAAAAATTTTTAAATAAAATTTTTTTAGAAATTATTTCAACCCCTGCACATTTTTTAAAAATTGTAGGAAAATTTTGAAACTTATATAGGTGTGATCATTCAAGTCTCATCTTTAATTTAAGACCAAAAGAGTTAAAAAATCTTATTCGGTTCGTGAGATATCATTATATACGTCCGAGCATGTTTTTTGACAAATGCATTGAATTAGTCGATTTTGAACGGTTTTTGTTTGAAAATGCTCTGCCGTTTATAATGATATCTCTCGAACCGAATAAGATTTTTTAACTCTTTTGGTCTTAAATTAAAGATGAGACTTGAATGATCACACCTATATAAGTTTTAAATTTTTTCTACAATTTTTAAAAAATGTGCAGGGGTTGAAATAATTTCCAAAAAAATTTTATTTTAAAAATTTTTTTGTCAAATTTGTAGATTGCTGCAAGCTTTGTATAAATTATTAAAATTTTCAGTTACATATCATTAATCGTAGAATTTAATAATCTTTCGTATGGTATATTTGTTAATTTTCTGACATTTGTATTTACAAAGAAATCGTGATTTGAAGATTGGTATGTTTTTGGGCCCTGCGCGTGCAGCCGTACCGATAATTCCCGACGGTAGTGTACCTTTATAAAATTAAAATTTAAAAAGGGAAAGTTGCATGAAAAATAGAAGATATCCTTTCAAGAAGAGAGGTGCTTTTTAAGACATACATCAGTGTGTCATATACACTGTAAAAAATTTAGGGAGTTAACGGACTCGGGAATTGGGAGTGAAATTTTTCGAGTTAAAAATCAACTCCAAAAGAGAGTTAATTTCTTAGCATTTGGGTGTGAAATTTTAACTCTCTTTATTTAACTCCCCTGGCATTAACTCCCCAATGGGTGCGACTTTTATAGACCCCCCGGGGGAGTTAAAATTTAACTCCCTTTTTTTACAGTTACTCCCTTTTTTTAAAAGGTTCTAAATTAGAGCTGATTTCGGTATTAAAATAGAACCAAATTACGATTTAGTATCAAAATTGGTATTAAATTAGTACCTTTTTTTACAGTGTATACACACAATACTTATTGTGATCTTAATCGTTGAATAAAAATTCTAGAGGAATAGTATATTGTGCAACGAGTGGAGAAAAAGAGCGATTTCTCGCGAGCTGAAGTTTGCTGCTCGAGCGTAGCGAGTGCAGCAATCAAGCAAGCGAAAATCGTTTTTCTCCACGAATTGTACACGATACTTTGTCCAACAACTGCAAAACTTATTTTATTTAACTCAATTTTTAATTATAAGATTTTTGTTGTTATAACAATGTTTATAATTAATATTTCAAAATGTGTAACTCACTAATGTATTACATTTTTAATAATTCAAAGCGAAAAAACTCTTTATGATTTGGTTATTGTTACGTAAGAACATAATTTACGTAATTCAAGAACATAATTTACGTAAATTACGTAAGAATATAACTTACGTACTTGACGCAAGAACATAACTTACGTATTTTACGTAAGAACATAACTTACATATTTGGGTATGTTACGTTACTTACGTAAATTGCGTATCTTGCGTAAACTATGTAAGTCATATCCTTAGTTTAGTTACGTAAGTTACATTAATATTAACAATTTAAAAGGAAAACACAAATAATTCTATTTTGTCCAACGCCTGCAGTGGAATTGAACTATTGTACGCTAGGCACCAGTGGAGGAAAGTGCTACTTCCCTCCACTGGTGGTTGGCCAGTGCAGTAACACTTTCCTCCACTGGTGCCTAGCGTACAAGGGACGCATCAATGTTCCACAAATCTCATTTGACATAATAACAAGTAACCGAAATTCACTTGACCGAATCACCATTTGCCATAAGCTATATTATTAGAATTATTATTTAATCTAATTTTCATCTTCCCGATGATTCATTTACTCTAATTTTTATTTTGCAGATATATTAAGTAACAGAGATTTCGTTAGTCCGAAAAAACATTTGACATAATTTTCATTTGTCCAATTAATTGTTTGGACTAATTTCCGATTTTCCGATATATCATTTGTCATAATTCCTATTTTTCTAAATCATTAATTAAAATTTTTTTTTTATTCGAAATGTTTTTTAACCTAAATATCAATTGCTCTAAATGTAATGAGTTATAAATTTCATTTAACCGAAATGTCATTCGCTATAATTACCATTGTCTCGAATAATTATTTACCAGTATTTACTTTCTACAGAATTGTCATATAAACTATATCCTATTTGCTCTAATGTTTATTTAACAGAAATTCACTTACCTCGAAGTAGCATTCAGCCGAATATTTATTTATCAGAAAGATTATTTAACATAACTTTTGTTTAGCCGAAACATTATTTCACCTAATTTTAAATTGTTATATTAATTGTATGACATAAATCTATTTCTACCTTATGTTTATGTGACATATTGTTCTTTTATTCGAATTGTCAAATCGTCGAATGCTCAGAACATCTAATTGTCAGTTCGTCGAATGCTCAAAACGTCGAAATGTCTATTCGTCGAATCGTCAAAACGTCGAATTGACAAAAATTCGAAAAATTTGTTTGATTTAAGTTAACATTAATTTAAAACAAACAAATATTTACTTAGATCAAACAAATTTTTCGAATTTTTGTCAATTCGACGTTTTGACGATTCGACGAATAGACATTTCGACGTTTTGAGCATTCGACGAACTGACAATTAGATGTTCTGAGCATTCGACGATTTGACAATTCGAATAAAAGAACAATATGTCACATAAACATAAGGTAGAAATAGATTTATGTCATACAATTAATATAACAATTTAAAATTAGGTGAAATAATGTTTCGGCTAAACAAAAGTTATGTTAAATAATCTTTCTAATAAATAAATATTCGGCTGAATGCTACTTCGAGGTAAGTGAATTTCTGTTAAATAAACATTAGAGCAAATAGGATATAGTTTATATGACAATTCTGTAGAAAGTAAATACTGGTAAATAATTATTCGAGACAATGGTAATTATAGCGAATGAAATTTCGGTTAAATGAAATTTATAACTCATTACATTTAGAGCAATTGATATTTAGGTTAAAAAACATTTCGAATAAAAAAAAAATTTTAATTAATGATTTAGAAAAATAGGAATTATGACAAATGATATATCGGAAAATCGGAAATTAGTCCAAACAATTAATTGGACAAATGAAAATTATGTCAAATGTTTTTTCGGACTAACGAAATCTCTGTTACTTAATATATCTGCAAAATAAAAATTAGAGCAAATGAATCATCGGGAAAATGAAAATTAGATTAAATAATAATTCTAATACATATATCTTATGGCAACTGGTGATTCGGCGAAGTGAATTTCGGTTACTTGTTATTAGGTCAAATGGGATTTGTGGAAGATTCATGCGTCCCGCGTACAATAGTTCAATTCCACTGCAGGCGTTGGACAAAATATCTTTTTATGAAATGGATCATATATATATGGGCAATTCCACGGGAAATTTTTCTACGACATTTTAGAATCGGTTAAACATATTTTTTTATCGTTCTTGATAGAAAAATATTAAATACGTATTTTTTTATTTTTCCATATTTGCCAAAATTTTCGAGTTATGAATTTTCGAAATTTTGGATTTTTAAAAGTAGACCTATTTTCAATAGCTTATAACTTTGAAAGTATTGAGTTTGGAAAAAAGTTGTCAAAGAAAGAAAGTTTTGGTTTTTCTTCAACTTTTAAAAGATTTAAAAAAAAATTTTTTTTTTCAATTTTTAATAAAAAAAAAATTTCTTTTTTATAAACAAATTAATTTTTTTTAAATTTGGGCGCGATTTTTTTTTATTTTTTTTTTATTTATTTATACCTACTAATATACAGAAAAATTTCCAAAAAGAATCAAGATGGGCCGACTCGTAGTTTTCGTTCCATAAATTTTTTATAGAACGAAAACTGTGAATTATAAGTCTAAAAGCTTGTAACTTTGAAAGTTTTGAGTTTAGAAAAAACTTGTCAGAGAAAGAAAATCTTGGTTTTTCTTTAACTTTTATGTAATTTAAAAAAAATTTTTTTTTTTAATTTTTAAGAAAAATTTTTTTTTTTTTTTATAAACAAATTAATTAAAAAATTTATAGAACGAAAACTATGAGTCGGCCCATCTTGAATCTTTTTGGAAATTTTTCTGTATATTAATAGGTATAAATAAATAAAAAAAAAATAAAAAAAATCACGCCCAAATTTAAAAAAAATTAATTTGTTTATAAAAAAAAAATTTTTTTTTATTAAAAATTGAAAAAAAATTTTTTTTTTTAAATCTTTTAAAAGTTGAAGAAAAACCAAAACTTTCTTCCTTTGACAACTTTTTTAGAAAACTCAATACTTTCAAAGTTATAAGCTATTGAAAATGGGACTACTTTTAAAAATCAAAAATTTCGAAAATTCATAACTCGAAAATTTTGGCAAATATGGAACAATAAAAAAATACGTATTTAATATTTTTCTATCAAGAACGATAAAAAAATATGTTTAACCGATTCTAAAATGTCGTAGAAAAATTTCCCGTGGAATTGCCCATATATATTACAAAAAGATATCGCCGCCGACGCCGCCGCTGTTTCAAGATTTTTTGACCTACAGGTCAAGAGTTGACCTGTAGTTTCTCCCCTTAAAATTTAGGTCAACTTTGAGGGCAGTTTTGACCTAGACGTCAAAATTTGACAAACAATTTCCACTACCCTCAAAATTTAGGTCAATTTTGAGGGCAGTTTTGACCTACGCATCAAAAATTGACAAAGAATTCCCGTTACCCTAAAAATTTAGGTCAATTTTGAGGGCAGTTTTGAACTAGACGTCAAAAATTGACAAACAATTTCTGCTACCCTCAAAATTTAGGTCAATTTTGAGGGCAGTTTTGACCTACGCATCAAAATTTGACAATGATTTCCACGCTACCCTAAAAAAAAAGGTCAATTTTGAGGACAGTTTTGATATAGGCGTTAAAAATTCTCTCAAAATTTAAGTCAATTTTAAGGGCAGTTTGGACCTAGACGTCACAATTTGACAAACAATTTTCGCTACCCTCAAAATGTAGGTCAATTTTGAGGGCAGTTTTGACCTAGGCGTCAAAATTTGACAAAGAATTCCCGCTACTCTCAAAGTTTAGGTCAATTTTGAGGGCAGTTTTGACCTAGACGTCAAAATTTCTCTTAAAATTTAGGTCAATTTTAAGGGCAGTTTGGACCTAGACGTCAAAATTTGACAAAGAATTCCCGCTACCCTCAAAATTTAGGTCAATTTTGAGGGCAGTTTTGATATAGGCGTTAAAAATTCTCTCAAAATTTAAGTCAATTTTAAGGGCAGTTTGGACCTAGACGTCACAATTTGACAGAGAATTCCCGCTTCCCTCAAAATTTAGGTCAATTTTGAAGGCAGTTTTGACCTAAACATCAAAATTTGACAAAGAATTCCCGCTACCCTCAAAATTTAGGTCAAGTTTGAGGCCAGCTTTGACATAGACGTCAAAATTTCTCTTAAAATTTAGGTCAATTTTAAGGGCAGTTTGGACCTAGACGTCAAAATTTGACAAAGAATTCCCGCTACCCTCAAAATTTAGGTCAATTTTGAGGGCAGTTTTGATATAGGCGTTAAAAATTCTCTCAAAATTTAAGTCAATTTTAAGGGCAGTTTGGACCTAGACGTCACAATTTGACAGAGAATTCCCGCTTCCCTCAAAATTTAGGTCAATTTTTAAGGAAGTTTTGACCTAAACATCAAAATTTGACAAAGAATTCCCGCTACCCTCAAAATTTAGGTCAAGTTTGAGGCCAGCTTTGACATAGACGTCAAAATTTGTCAAACAATTTCCGCGCGCAGACTTAATGATGAGGTGAAGTTTGCCATCTGACCTAACAATGTAAGGTAATTTTAAAATTGTGTTTGCTCATACACCTATCATTTTGACCTAATTTTGACGTTTTATTTTTACTCCCTCATTTAGTTACGTCATAATCTATGTGGAATTTGACTTTTATTTAACTACAACTTAAAAAGGGACAATAAAAGACAATAAACGTATCTATGATACGTCAAAATCTATGTAAAATTTGACGCCTTTTTAACCTATAGGTTAAAATGGGTCAAAATATATGTCAAAGTTTAATCTAATTTTTGCACGGAAAAAAATTTCATGACGCGAACGAGCAATATTGGGAATATAATTAAAATGAAGAACAACATAACCCACGTTTGGAATTAAGCTTAACTACATTAGCCGAAAGTTTAGCCAATTCAGTGATAGTGAGCTTTGGTTGAGTGCAATTCGTCAGCCATATTGGAAGTATGTGGAAACCTGACGCTCTACGGCTCCTACCCAGAAATTTTTTTGACAGCATAAATATCAGTTTTGTGTTTTTTTAGTTTTAAAACAGTATTAATTTCAATAATTTACTTTCATATGGCTAGAATTTGAAACATACAATTGAAAAAAATTAAAAATCATTTCAGGGTTAGGTTGTCTTTCAAGTAAAATTCAATATCGCGATTCTAGCGATAATGCCAATATCGCTCGCTCGTTTTTGACGAAATGTTTAGCTGTTATGGCGAAAAATTTCTCCATTTCAGTTGTACTTTTTTTTCCGTGTGACATATAGATAAAAAAGGTCCATAACGATTGTTACATTACGTCAAAGTCTATGTGTATTTTTGTCATGTATTGTATGCAATTTATTAAGATGCATTGATATTAAGAAAAAATTACTTTAAATTTATAAAAATTAAAATAAATATAAAAATAGAGATAGGGGGTTGGCGCGCGAAGCGCGCAGGGGGGCGAAGCCCCCCTAATATATATATATATATATATATATATATATATATATATATATATATGTACTTGTGTATGAACACATGTGTAATATTGTGCGTGGAATACCCAGCAAAAGTGTAATTGTCTAATTACGTGGCACTTTGGCTCGATGTGAGCGCGTGCGCCGATTACTGACACCTGCGTGCGCCCGAATACCAACGAGGAAGAAAAAAGACGCAGTCTTAAACTCGATGAGCATGCAGATATACTTTTTTACCCTCGCATTTACAAATGTACATACATCTATATAGATATAAGTGCATGTGTGGCTACATATATGTATGGTGGAGCGATCACAATCAGCGCAACCCTAACGGAAAAGGAAAACCTCTCATTAGGGTAGCAATCGAGGAGTGGTAGCGCCTCATTAAGAATCCTTCCTTGCTTTATCGGTCAAAATGAAACGAATTCAGGCCATGAAAGAACCTTCGAACCATCATACCTCGATTGGTCAGGTGCAAGCAAGCCGCGCGTGCGCGATATCAACTTCTTGCGCACTAATTTTTATAATACATGTATGAAAAAAAGAAATTACGATGAAGAAAAAGAAAACCTCTTATCCATGCGTATGCATTGCACACGTAACATATTTTACAATTTTTATTTCTTTTTCTTCCATCAAAATATACTTTTTCCTTGTTGGCACTCGCGTTTCTTGTTCAAATATTATTACAGCGGTGTAGTTTTCCAAGTTCATATAAGAAATCGATGTGTGTTTGACAATAAAATGTTTTTTTTTTACAGTAAAAGAAAAATATTTTTTCAAAATACGAAAAATAAGTGTTAAAAAAATATTGTTCCACTTTTGACCTACATGTTTATAGAATAATAGAACCCAAAATTGGACCCTCGCTAGAGACTGTGCAAATACTGACTGGGCCCTTGCCAGTATAAAAGTTTAAATATTTTAATTCTATTTTTTAATAATTAAATACCTATTTTTCTGATTATTTTTATCTTTTGATTTGACAACTTTGAGAGGCATTTCACGTCAGAAATATCACGATTTGCAAAAAGTATACTGATTTTCGCAAAACTTCGTGGGATTATAGTTCTATATAAGAGACTTCGTTCCCCCAAATTTAAAAAAAAATTCAAAATTGTTGAAGATACGCTATTTTGAATTTTAATATTAATTTTATAAAATTTTGAATATCTCGGAATATGTACTTTAAAATGCAAATAAAGTTAATAAAAAAAATTAATTTTTAAATAAAAAAATTGAAAAAAGTTTTTTTAAACAATTTTTTGTTTATTTACTCCTCTCTGAGAAAAATGTTATTAACATATTTGGATTCCTTATGAATTCACCTTTAATTTCATAAAAAAAATTGATGGAGACTCAACTAGTTCCGGAGATATTAAAGATTTTGTAAAAAAAAGCGTCGCCGCGCCATAGCATCATACTGCACAAGTCGCGTAGTACGTTACCGTAGTTGTGTATTGCTGCTGCAACTATGACTATTTTTTACAAAAACTTTAATATCTCCGGAACTAGTTGAGTCTCCATCAATTTTTTTATGAAATTAAAGGTGAATTCATAAGGAATCCAAACATGTTAATAACATTTTTCTCAGAGAGGAGTAAATAAACAAAAAATTGTTTAAAAGAACTTTTTTTAAGTTTTTTATTTAAAAATTAATTTTTTTATTAACTTTATTTGCATTTTAAAGTGCATACTTTTACCTGAAAGATGTGTAAATTTCGTAAAAATCTATAAACAATATTCCGAGATATTCAAAATTTTATAAAATTAATATTAAAATTCAAAATGGCGTATCTTCAACAATTTTGAATTTTTTTTTTAAATTTCGGGGAAAGAAGTCTCTTATATAGAACTATAATCTCACGAAGTTTTGCGAAAATCGGCCTACCCTTTGCAAATCGTGATATTTCTGACGTGAAATGCCTCTTGAGCTAAGTTATTTTTGTTTGCCTATGTGGTTTCACCTAATTTTTTTAGGTTATATCCACCTATTGACCTCCTTTTTTTGATAGAAATCTATCAAATCTATCTGTAAAATGTTGTTACATTCAAAAATATTTTCAATTGCATGAAATAAAATTGAAAAAAGTGTTCAAGAGTTTCTAAAATAATATTCGATGGAACTAAGATAATAATATTAAAATAAATATTTGAAAAATCTAAAGTAGTATTAAAGTAAATAATTTCGAAAGTATCCAAAACAATAATATTCGAAAGAATATCAAATAATAATAAAGTATGCATTAAAAAGAATCCAAAGTAATAAAAGACGTATTTGAAAGAACCTATAAGGTATACATTACGAAAACCTATCACGTCAGTCATATCCCATGAGTGGGAGTGAGACAGACTTATGCGATTCCCATACTTTCCTATGACTGACGGATAGCTTTTCTTACTGTATATTAATATGGAAATTTGGAGAACCTAAAATAATACTAAACTAAATATATTGAAAAGAACTCAAAATTATATTAAAAATATATATTCTAAAGAACCTAAAATAATATTTAAATAGTACCTACATTCAAAAGTATGTAAAATACTATTAAACAAATTCTAAAGAATGTAAAAGTAAGTTATATTTAAATATTATCTTAACGAAGAATGTTTATTATTAAAGTTAATACAGTAGAAGCAATTTAAGAAGAACCCTTGAATTACATTATTTGTTCTCAGACACATATTATATATTATTATACCACGATGAGTAGTTTAATTGATTATTATATGTTACACATAAACTAACTATTAATCATCTCTCGCATGAACTGCAATCTTTCTGAAAAATTATACCATGGACAACGTTATTTTTTTGCCAGCCCAGTATTTTTAATTTTTAAAAAAATTTTGTGCATATACTAATTTTACTTTAAGTGTTTCCTCGTGTAATTTGTAATAAGACGATGAATATTTGGTGAAAAGTCACGAAATTAAAATTGATAAACTGCCGAAATTTTTACTCGAGAGAAAAATATTTAAAAAAAAGAAATAAATAAAGTAAAAAGAAAAAAAGGGACACTTTACATGTGAACAAAAGTGATGACGTATAAGTTGCGCGCGAGAATCATGAGAACAAGGTCGTCTTGTACTTTATATGTATGTATTGAGATACCGATATACAGGATGTACATGCGCTTATAAGTATGGTGTATGTGCGCATCATGAAATTATGGAAATTGGCCGAATGTTATGCCGCTGCCGTGGAACGAACTTTGGGTATCATTTTTGCCATCCGTAGTTATTATATATGCCAAACGTCGGATGTTTCGCGTTTACGCATACATATCCACTTAGTGATTTCTCTCGATTAAATTCTCTTGGAGTTACACACATAGGTTTTTTTTTGTTTTTGTGAATATTTGACACCCTTAAAACTCTAAGAGATAAAACGAAAATTATATAAATTATGGTTTCAAGCGTGACGAAGACAGGTCCTGGCGAATTTTCCTAGTTTGCGCCTCACTGGTCGAAAGGGCATCTATTCAGGGCCTTACTAAATCCTATTTTCAATTTCTACACGGGTACTTGTTTTTCAGTGCTTATTTAAAAGTTTTGTACGCTCGTTAATTGAATAGGCGATTTTTATGTGCTTTCCAAATCAAAAATATAGAATATACGTATTCAGCTATCAGAGCTGCTCTTATGGTTTCCGTTGTATCACTCCTATAGAAATATTTTTTTGCGGAATTAAAACTACACTATTTATTTAAGAGCAGTAAGTAAATTTTATGTGATTTTTGACAGTTTTTCCGCTATATTGTATCCGTTATTTTGAATTTTGAAAAACTGACATATTGGATTCGAAATCAGCAAACCCACACTGTTAGAAAATTCTGTTGTGATTTTACAGCAAAAGTACAGGAAACAATTATTATCCATCAAAATAATGTTGTAATTTTACTTTACTGAAGTACTGTATATTTACAGCATAATCTGTTAAATTTTTACAGTATAGAGTTGTAAATTTTCTGTGGAGTTCTGTAAATTTACAGTATTTATTTCTGTATATTTACTATCAAATTCTGAGAATTCACAATGCGATACTATAAATTTACAACATTATTTACTGTAAATTTACAACAGTATTTACTATAATTTTACAGAGAATTAATCCTTATTACATTCAGAATTTTTTTTAAATTTATTGTCAATAGGGGAGAGTAGGCTACATTGAACCAGCGTCAACACTCAATGGGAAATGCACCACGGGCGCAGTACTATACCAGCGTTGGCAGTATCGGGGCTACACTGAATTTCAGTACTGGTGCAATACAGATATAACGTCGGCATGTAGACAATGTTCTGTACTGACAATCGGTACTAATTCAGTACTGGCGTCAATGCAGAATGTTAGTGTTGCGGTAGTACAGGTGAATACGTATTTTTAGTGTCACGCCGATGTTACTTTTATTTTTATAAAAAAAATTTATAAATTAAAAAAAAAGAATTTCATGCTATTCTCATGTCATGTATGCTTGGAATGTTAATACCTGTCGAAGAAAATTTGTTTTTCTATTTACCTGAATATTTACCATCATGAGGTCTCGAACGCAAGACGCTGCTAGGAGCAGATGCTCTACCAACTGCGCCACGGAGGCTCATGAATGGAAAGTTAGAATATACATACATACATACGAAGGAAGTATGAAAAATATGCTCTGTAACTTGAAAGTGGGATATTGTAATTGCAACAATAGTATATTGTAATATACATTATATTAAGGAATTGATATAAGGAATCATTTAAAAATTAATTTTTAATATAAATGAAAGATTAGTGATAAATCGTCCAACATCCTTCCGGCAGGACGAAAAAGACTCAGGTGAGTCCCTCCGAAATCACTAAAGAAAACTAACATGGATTCAGATAAATAAAAAATAATATATATTATTGGAAAGGTAACGAATTAAGCTTTCAGCGCATATAAATATCGAGCTTGTAAGTTCAAAACTAAGGGCTGCCGGCAGGACGCTTTTCGCTTTATTCAAGAGACTACCTAGCCCAGGTTTATAAATTTAAAGACTCGATATTTACATCATTTGAAAGCTTGTTTCATTACCTTTCCAACGATATATTTAGTTTTATATTTATCTGCTTCCATATTAATTTTATAGAGCAATTTCTAAGGGACTCGCGCCTGAGTATATACTCAGATATACTGAACAATATTAAAAATTATTTTTTTTAATTAAACAATTAAATTTCATTGTTTGAACGTTTCTGAAGAGAAAGAGACTTGTCCGGTCAAAAAATATTGATTTTTGGGGATTTTACATTAAATTTACGAAAAAATGTTTTTTTCACTGTTTAGAAACATAGCAAGTTTGAAGGATTTGAAAAATAGTTTAATATCATTATTTTAAAAAATCAAAAATATGGATTTTTTCGTCTTTTCGTCTACTTTAATCCCAAAGAGTGCCAGAAAAGAAAAGTTGAATTCCCTTTTTTAAAAAGCCTTTTTTTCGGAACGTCCTTCCGGCAGGACGGGCGCTTGGACGATTTATCATTAGTGCAATAAATTTAAGCTTAATGAATAAAATTCCTAAATTTTTATATAAAATTTATATTCTAACTTTTCATTTAAATAAACAGATTTTACAAAATTATTTGCCAAATTAGTTTATTAAAAAAATTTACCATAAGAACATTGTTTAAATATTTACCAGAAGAATAATAAAACAATAAAAAATATTTCAAGATACAGTAAAAAATGCTTCATGTCAATCATACTCAAAATTTAGATTTGCATATAATTAAAAAATGACAAAAAAGTGAGGTTACTTTTTGTGAAATGTGAATGAAAACAATAACAACCTAACAAGATGGTTGGTTCGTGAGATATCATTATAAACGTCCGATCATTTTCAGCAAAAAATCGTTCAAAATCGACTAATTCAATGCATGTGCCAGCAGACATACTCGGACATTTATAATGATATCTCACGAACCGAATAAGATTTTATAACTCTTTTGGTCTTAAATTAAAGGTAAGACTTGAATGATCACACCTATATAAGTTTCAAATTTTTCCTACAATTTTTAAAAAATATGCAAGGCATTAAATAATTTCAAAAAAAATTTTATTTTTTTCATTTTTTGTCAAATTTGTCGATTGCTGCAATCTTTGTATAAGTTATTAAAATTTCCAGTAATGTATCATTAATTGTAGAATTTAATAATCTTTCGAATGATACATTTGTTATTTTTCTGACATTATTATTTTCAAAAATATCTTGATTTAAAGATTGGTATGTTTTTGGGCCCTGTGCGGGCAGCCGTACCGATAATTCCCGACAGTAGTGTAGTTAGATACTTAATTTTTCTCCCGAAATTTAAAAGCATTTGGTAACTAATTTTTAATTAGTTTTCCTATATGAGTCATTTTACATGAAAATGGCAAAAAACTTAATTTAAAATTTTAAAAAAGTAAATATTGTAAGTTAATTAACACATATCAGGGAACTTTTTTAGAAATTTATTCAGCATTCCCAGGGGGAAAAGTCGGGCGAATGCCGGATCGTCCAACCGTCTAGAGTCCGCGCCGGTTGAATTGGAGAGTCAATGCCAGTACAGGCAGTTTGTACCAATTCGGATGAGAATTTCTGCTGGCGCGGTACAAAGTCGGATGCGACTTTCGGTACACTCTTTCTACTGTCGGCACTACAGGCGCGGTACAAGATTTGATCCGACGCCGGATCAAAATTTATACCAACTAACAACCGGCGTTGTACTGGCGTTCGTCCGTCTAACGACCCGAGCGGTACAGGCATTCTACCGACTGAGAACTAAATTATTTATATTATTATTAATAAGATTTTAATTAATAATAATAAGCTAAAAATATGGTTATTGTTATCTATTCTTTCAAAACAATTTAATACTTTTCATAGGATAATTATTTTTTTAATCAACACACTATTTATAATCTTCTAAAATAGATTTTTTACAAAGTGAAAATTTAGCTATATTTTTATTGTTTCCAATAAAAATTGATGAAATAAAATGGATAAGATAATAATTAAAGTAATAAAAATTTTAAATCCTTTACGTTGTAAAAACTTTTGTATAGAAGAATTTTTTGAAGTTTAAATACTAAAAAAGGAATTAATAATGCAAGAATATAAAATTTAATTGTAAAAATGAATGAATTTGAAAAATAAGTTATAATTATATTTTGTAATAATATTTATTATTTATTTATTAATTGATAATAATTAATAAATATTAAAGACTGAATTTTTTTGTTATATTCAAGTTTCTATAATAATTATAGAAATTCACCTGGAAAAATATAAGGAAATTCCGATAACAGATTATTTTAATGAAATATTTTCAATTACACTCAATTATTTAAACTTAAAAATAATTAATAATAATATTAATGTTTAAAAAATCTGAAAGTTTTAAAATTTACGGTTTATAAATAAATTTGATCAAAAAATATCTGGTAAATTATATTAATTTTTCCTTAATGAAAGTTAAACAAATTAAAAAAAATTATTTTGAATATAATTGCAAAACAATTTTTTAATTATAAATAAAGTATACAACTAATTATTTATAAATATAAAACACTGGATTTATTTACATAATATTCATAAAATGCTAAAATATTCAATTTGTTTTTAAATTATTATTTATTGTTGTATATAAGTTGCTAAAATTGTTTGCTCCCTAGCGGTACTGTATATGGGTTTTGTTATGCTCACATCCGCAAGCGAGCGAATAGCGTAGTGGTTAGCGTATTAGACTTCGGTGCGTAGATTAGGATAGGCTTGGGCTTCGTATCCCACTGCGAGCGTTTAGAATTTTAATGTGTGAAAAAAATGTAAAATGTGTAAAAAATGCTTTAAATGATCTATAAATAAATGTTAATTAACATGCACCATGCATAGTTAATTAAATATTTTTTTTATTTTATTTTTCAATAGAGAATATAATTTGGCCCGCACCGCTTGCTAGGCGGACGAATGCCAGTAAAAAGTCAGTCATCTTTCGGAACAAAATTTGGCCCGTCCTGGTTGCCAGACGGACGAATGCCGGTACAACGCCGGATGTTTGGCGGCATTAAATCTGTACCGAGCCAGGCGCGCAGCCACTACAACACATTGTCAGGTTCCAGTACAATGTTTGCTCCGATCCGGTCGTCAGGCGGACCCATGCCAGTACAGTCTTACCCTCTTACCGACGTTTGTACTGGCGCGGTACCCTGCCAGTGGGAAATTTCCCCCTGGGATTTGAGTCAATATTATATTATTTACTGTAAAAAAACCGAAAATTAAAAAAAATGTAAGCACACTTTCTTTTCAAAGAAATATTGATTTTTCCTATTATTATTGATAAAAATAATTTTTTTTGCATACATTCATTAATAGACATATATTAATTGTAAAGAAGATTTTTAATCTTGAAAAAATTAAAAAAATTAATTTTATTTACATATTTTATTAAAAATACTTGAACATTTCCAATTATGTACAAACTTTCGTTTAGTCATACCAAAATGTTCCACATCGGATTATAATTTTCTTTGTAGTTTCTGAAAGCTTACGATGTAACCTTTCAGAAAATGTTGCCCCATTTTGCCCGTTATGGCTACAGAAATAATATTTTGATGAAATCTCTGAGCATATTGTGTATGCATAACATACAAATTATTTATTTGTCATTCGATGTGAAGTCTAGACATGAATTCTTTCCTCGATTCTTTCATTTGTTTTTTGAATTTGTGAAAAAATTTAACCACTATTATTTGTCAAAATAATAACATTAATTGTTTTTTGACAATTTGCATCTTGAATTTTGAAATATAAGAGCATAACTAATAGTTATTTCGTTATTTTTTACAATTCTGTTTTAAAACCTGTTGTTTTTTACTATAATTTTTGTGTTATTATTTTTAGTGTTTCTCTTCAGCTTTGTGTTTTAAGCAGCTGCGTTGTAAAATTAAACAACAAAAATTGTTGTTTGTTAGAATTAATGTAATTTTTTAATATTACATATTAATATAAGATTTTTTTCGTTTTTCGCTTTGCTTTTGTTCACTTTTCATTTCTCGTCAAGATGACTGAGTTTACTAAAAGAGAATTTTGGAATCAACTTAAGAATCCCAGGTAGAAATTTCAACTCTATAATGACCAGTCACTGGGAAGTTTTTCTAGATTCTGTGCAGTAATTGACCAGAAAATTTGGCAAGTGATTGATTGGAAATGTAACGCGCTACTTGAGCAGTCACTGGTTAGATTATCTGGCCAGTGACTGGCAAGTAACTGACCAGTAACTGGACAGTTTTCTGCTCAAAATCTAGAATAAAATATAATTTTTCCTGGCTCTTTTTATTTTGTTTATTATTACATATTTATTTATATTTTTGTGATTATTTAAATATTTAAGACTCTACCAATAACACATAAATCTAAGAATGAAAAATTCTCACGCATGGAAGATCGAACCATAGACCCTGGAGACACAACGAATGTGCGTTACCACGCAGCCACGATGACTAGATAGTAACTTATCATAACTACAAGTTTAAGAACTGAAGTTCTATTCCGAGTGTGACCAGAATTTCTGGCCAGTGACTTGTCACAAGTAATGATCAGAAATCATGATCAGATAAACTGTTTAGTCACTTGTCAGAGATTTGACGGCTTATCTTGTCAAACTTTTTTATAAAGTTACTTTAGACTTTTCTGTTTTTGACCGTATGGAATATAAAAATTATTTTTAATATCTAATTATAAATAATTGACTAAGACTGTACTTTTATTGGACTGGTGCTTTGTTTTTTTCCTTAGTAACTAGTCAGTTTCTGTGTCCGCAGTTTCTTTTTTTGATAGTGTCAAGATTTTCTGGCTAGAGATTTAGAAAATCTGGAATAATTCCTTTAATAGGATTCGGCAAGTTTTTCTGATCAGTGGTGGAATAGTTTTTCTAGGTGGAATCTTAAATAATTCTTCAAATCAGTGACTGGCCAGTGTCTAAAAAGAAACTCTTGTCACGATTATGATAAGATTTTCTCGTCAGTGACTTGACAAAAGTACTGTTCACAAAGGGGAATTGTTTTTATCCTGTGAAACTGGCCAGTCACTTATTCAGGACTGGCCAGATTGTCTTGGCAAGTAAAACTCGCTCTCGACTCTACAGCTGCTGGAAGAAAACAAGTAATACTTGACAAATTTCCACCTGGGATGTCAATAATGTTGATGAAGTTATTCAATATATTTTACAATAATTGAATTTACAATTTGATTCTAAAGATCAGCAAGAGATAAGTAATTTAAAAAAATTATTGAGAACTCTACATGAAATAAATTATACATAAAAAATCGTCAATATAAAAAATGTTATTATCTGTTTCTGAATTTGAACATTATATTCTTAATTAACGACTCTAAAAACAATTCAGAATCAATTTTCAGTCAGTAGGGAGTTTTAATTTAACCACACGGAGAGAAATCTGCTGCTAATATTACTCGAAAGGGCACATTACTTAAATTGCTTAACGTTTCTCATATATTTTTAGCATGGATTCATATACTTATTGTAAAAATACTTCCAATGCAATAAGCATAAGAGACAGTAGCTAATTTTGCACGAAATCTTTATTATAAATATAAAGAGAACGTGCTATAAAAGTATTAGATTCTTCTTATAAGAATCGCTCGAACTCCGACTGATTTTCAGGCGGACTTTATACAACACAATCTTACCTGTGTATACGCACATGTAACTCACACACACACATATATATTTCTCTCTCTCTCTATATTTGATATTTCTCTGTCCTGTAAAACATTATATATTATATGTAGTATTTAATACTTGTTGCTCTTATAAAAAGATAATATTTATTTAATAGTAAGTATATTAGTTAAAAATTATTGCATTTTTATTCGTGTTTGAATGTATAAGCAACATGTGAAAATTGTTAGGTTATGTTATTGCAAACGTCACCGACTTGTACGCGTTCCGTTCCTCGAAACCATCCAGAGAAATATTATGTGTGTGTGTGAGTTATATGTGCGTACACGCAAGTAAGATTGTGTTGTATATTATATTTATAATATATTTATATTTATAATAAAGATTTCGTGCAAAATTAGCAGCTGCTTTTTGTTTTTATTGCATCGAACTCTCCATTACATTAAATAGATGATTTCGTATATAAATTATTATAACCTCAAGCTAAAATTCTATTCAGCAGTGACTAATAAAATTTGTAAAAGATTCTGCAAGCAATAATAGCAACAGATTTCACTCCGTGCAGATTGATTTTTAATACTTTTCAACCAGAATATTGGATACACCATATTTAATTTTTCGAATTTGACTTTAAATTCAAAATCAATAACTCCAAAAAACGCAGAGTAACAAGTTTCATGTAAATCCTATTGGTTTTTAATATGTTCAACCGCCATATTGGATCCACCATATTGAATTTTTCAAATTTGACTTCAAATTCGTAATCAGTACTGCGGAGGAGTTAAAAAACAAATGAAATTTCTTATAATGGCATTAAACCGTCCACTATATTAATAATCTTTTGACTTATTAACTATTAAAATATTTTCAAAGATTTTATAAAACATTATTTATCAATAATAACATCAAACGTTTAATTAATATATTATTAATTATTAATTACTAGGTATATCATAATTATAATAAATTATTATTTATTAATTATTGTTACTATTATGTATTATTAATAATAATAAAAAATTTTTTTTTATGAATGTATAAATATATACAATTTTTTAAATGCATTTTTTATTATTTTAATAAATAATTAAATTATAAATAATAATAAATAATTAAATAATTTAAAAATAATAAATTAATAATTAATAATTTAGTTTCATGAATTTGACATAAAATCAGAGGAGGTCAAGCCCGTGTAGAAATTTGTCGTGGCCTTCCTAGAAATAGACTACAGCTAGATAGCATTTGTCGTGGAAAATTATTCTGAATAAACTGTCCTGGCCCCGAAATGTTAATGTACAGTCTAGAATGTGGCTAAAATTTGTCTAGGATACTGAATTGAAAATTCAGTATAAGTTCGTATAGCAGGTTGTCCAAGAATTAGCTGGGCACTGTCTAGGACGCTGACTTAAGAATTTAGTACAAGTTCGTGGAGAAGGTGGCTCTGAGAGTCTACTAAGCTAGCAGACGAAATCAGTTCTTGACGTAGTGCTTGATGAAAAGAAACCAAGAGTCTACAATTGTAACTTATCTTGTTGTGAAGATAAAATCAAATTTATAAATCTAGTGAAAAGTTTTCAGTTTTCCATTTTTGAACAGGGACAGTGTACAAGTTTAAATATATTACAGTGAAAAAAAGATTTATTAGAAAAAGGACATGTGATGTCATCATTAATAGTCTAGATTGTTTTTCATATTATAATGTTCATAATAAGTAATAAAACTTTGGTAATTTTAAGTAAATTTTTTGTGATTGCAACAATATAATATACAATTAATTTTATTATCGGTATACAAGTACGAATCTTTATAGTGAATGTGTTTGTGTTTTAAAGAAAAAATCCAATGTAGCAAAATATGTTACAATTAATTTCAAAAATAATTGTTAAAGGAATTGTGATAATAACAAATACTTTTGTATTACTGTTTTGTTTGTTTAAAAGTTAAACAAACAAAAGAGTAAAGTTGAAAAATATTGTTCTATTATTTATAAACCTAACAATTATTCCCAGTATGTAGAAACTGCTTATTTTAATATCCAGGAACTGGCTAGGAATGATTTATTTTACTAGACAAGGACTAGACAAAATAACTGTACAAAATCTTGACGTTGCTAGCGTTACATCCCTCGTTCAAGCCTGTCCATTTTTCCCATCTAGTTGCTAGATTGAATCTAGCGCAACTGGACAGTTTCTCATACACTTCCACGGTAAATTTCTACACGGGAGTGTTTTTGGAGGTGTCAGAAAAAAATCGTTCTTTGGATTTTTTCGTTTTTCGATCATTATTTTTGGGCTTTAATTTATTTGGCAAAGTTTTTTTGATGCTATTGAATGTCCTTTTTAGAAGTACACATATAGTTTTGCTTGATTTCAAAAAGAATTAATTAAATTTATTCTGAAATGTGAGGAATACATTCGGGGTAAAGTCGGTCACGTACAGTCAGGGTAAAGCCGGTCACTTAGTTTTTAATTTAAAATTTTGAATAAAATAATTTCACGTATTATATTTTAACAATAATAAAATTTATAACTTGTTAAAACTAAAATTGTAACCGCATTTCACTTTCTTTTAATAAAATATAACATTATTTAAATCCATAGTTGTAATTTATGAAACCTATATACACATTATTTATTATAAACCAATATTTATTGTTTATAGAACTCATAGTTTATCAATAATAAATCATACTTAGGAAGAGAATAAGAGGAATTTTAATATTTTTAAAATAAAACTGTTCCGACTTAAAAAAATAAAGTGAGCGGATTTACCCTGTTAAATTGTGATTGTGATTATGAAATTTGGTAAATGTGCATTAAAAATTTTCACTAAGTAAAACTAAAGAAGATAAATCAAAAACTCTTTTTTATTCTTTTAGTAGAAATCATTAGCTTTCAAATGATATAAATTAATTTGAATTTAGAGATTAGAATTCTAGATTTTTACCGATTTGACAAAAAGTGAGCGGGTTTACCTAAGTCTCCCCTATGGCCATAAGTAATGGTGTTGTTTAGTTGATGGCCGTATAGGCGTACATTGTGGATACGTTAGCGAAAGGGTCTTGGGCATGACTGTCGAAACAAGGATTTGACCGTTACACATAGGAACGCACACGAGAATTCAAAAACCCATGTATATCGTTCAGGTTTATACCTTCTTATACCCTGCTTGCCAGATGACACAGTGCATATCCACCATCGTCCTCACTCTGCCCACTCACGTGCGCGCAAAAAAAACACGCACACACATCATCATAAAGAAAAAAAACAAAAAATGTATTTGTGTATATATACATACATAAGGCGTGTGTCAGACGCGTGCCTCCAAAATCGTCCTTCCGGCGGTGTAGACTCATTTCTGCTTCCGGGATTTCCCATATACATACATACATACATATAATAAGGGATCCATTCGCGATAAACTGACCTTTTAAAGTGTCAATGAGTAAGCAAATTTTTCATTACAAATGATGACTTTCTTTCCAAATGGCTAAGAGAAAACTTTACGCAGTGAATTGCGGAAATTTTTTTTTTACTTTCAAAAACTTGATTAAAAGATGGAAATAATTTAAGAGAAAAACAGGGGGATGAGGGAGGTATCTTTTGTGATGCGTAAAATTTTAGAATTATTTCATAAAGATTTTTTACAACAAAAAAGAACTTTTCATGTTTTCACTAATAGGAATTAGTGAGAACTCTTGAGTCCGTAGCCAAATCGTGTCCCCCCCTAGCGGCTAAACTATTTGACCTAAAGAGCTCAAATTTGGTCCAGATATGTATTTTTACTCGTAGATTACAGGAAAAATATAGCGAATGTGATAGCCAAAAATGCATAAAAAGTGACCATTCCTCCCCCTTAAGGTATTTTTCCGGCTGCTACTCTTAAAAAAATTTATTTTGGATAGATTTTCTTCAAATTTTAAAAAAAGTTTCTTTCGGCGCCCTTTAAATGTTGTAAAAATTTTAAAACCCTTTGCCATGTCAAAGAACGAGATATTGTGGTTGACATTTTTCATTTTTAACATAATCGCATGTAAAAGTTAAAGTTTGAACTTGAATAACTCAAAATTTAGCTTCGCAAAGGGTTTCGAAATTTTTACCACATTTAAAGGCCACTAGAAGAAACATTTTCTCAAAATTAGAAGAAAATCTATCGAAAATCAATTTTTTCAAGTTAAGTGCCGGAGAACTACCTTAACTTCTAAACTATTCGACATGGAGAGCTGAAATTTTGCATGCTGGTGTATTTTTACTCAAATATTACTGGAAAAATATAGAGAACTTGATATGATATGAAATAAATTTTTTTAATTACATAAATAATAATAAATTAATGTTTATAATTTTTGTTTATTATATTTATTTTTAATAATTTATGTAAATAATAAATTATTTATAAATTATAATTGCTTTTAAAATGCAGCAGCTATTAGGAAATATCATTCTGCAAAAAATTCTATCATTGAAAAATCAATGATAGGCCTTATTATACACGCAGTTTATGTGATAATTCTTATCTCTGCCGCAAGTGGGACGCTGTAACCGTTGTCGCAACTGACACGGCGACTCCAGTATATAAGTATACCGAGAGATTCGTCGCGAGACCAGAGTATATCTGTAAATCTATTTAATGACGCTGATATCTCTCGCCTATTATTGATTTTTTAATGATAGCATTATTTGCAGAATGCTATTTCCTAATAGCTGCTGAATTTTAAAATACATAATTAAAATTTATAAATAATTTATTATTTATATACCTAAATTATTAAAAATAAATAATTAAATAAAGAATTGAATAAATACATTAAACAATAATTATAAACATTAATTTATTATTATTATTAGTTATTTAATTAAAAAAATTTATTTAAAAAAAATTTTTTCTCTTGGTTGCCAATATTGGACCAATATTAACAACCGATGCTTGGCGAACCCGTTACATCCCTAGCATCAGCCCATATTGGTCCAATATTGGAAGTCAATCGGTGCGCAGCACGGCAACCAATATTTGGCCGATATTGGACCGATATAGTCTATTGTCAATTTTTTTTTTTTTTATTGTTTATACTCCTGCTCTATTGGCCTTACGCACTTCGACAAGAGTCCCCGAGAAATACTTTTTGGATTAAGCATAAGCATTCTACTTAGAAATTTTCTATATATTAACCTAATTTGCGTCTACAGCCGACTTTTATTAGGAGTACTCGCATTGCGCCTGGACCACCCGTCAATGGGTTTTCTCGCCAGAGAAGAGGGAAACTGTAGAAAACCTCTCCTAAGTACAACCGGTTTATCGACAGTCGAGTTCTAATAGTGTGTACCGGACAATAATCGACGGTGCACATCATTATACCTCGAAGTCAAACCTCCCGCTCAGATTGTCTCACGTGCCGGAAAAATACCAAGCCAAGTAGGCGCGAGCCAAGGATACTTATACCCTTGGTCCTTAAACGACCGCCAATGCGAGGCATCTATCCGACTGTGCCAATCTGTCGGTAGTCTATTGTCAATTTCTTCATTTATACTTTAAAAATAGTTTATAATATAATAAATTTCAGAATAAAATTGTTGTTTATTAGTTAGTCAAAAACTATTTTTTAGTTTTCTACTGGAATGTACAATTGTACCTTAAAATTGTACAAAACTATTCAACTAATCGTTTTTTTTTAAATTCTTATTCGTTAAAATAATTTTTAATAACAAATTGACAGTACACTGAAAAAAAATGATATTGTTTCTGACATATGAGTATGGTTAGGACTTTTGTCTGAAATAAACTAGTATTGCTGTTCTTCAAATACGTATGGCTGAAACAAAAAAACTATATGCCTGTACCATATCCACCAATACAATATGTGAGGAATTAACCATATTCTGCCCGTACAGACAATGAAAGTCACTATCTACAGAAATTTCCGTATCCCGTGCAGAAAATGCCCCACTTTGCCCTATTTAAAACAAGGTTCTGATCGGGGCCTCGACAGTTTTCCCTGTTAAAATATTTTTTTAAAAGTTTTTAGAATTCCTTTTTGTTGTAGAAGCTATTAACAATGAAAGGCAATCATTATTTTAGTTATTTAATAATTTTTTTATTTTAGGGGTTTGACTAGAATTCCTAGCCAGAACCCCAGGTAGGGTGTTCATTAGATTTTAGATAGGGTACTGATCAGGGCCTCGAGAGTTTTCCTTGTTTAAATAAAGTGTAAAAAAATTAAATCTCTAAAATTACTTTTAATAAAAATAATGAACAATTGAAGAATACAATTAAAGGGAGTAATTATACTATCGTTTTAATAATTTTTTTATTTTGTGGGTTTGACCAGAATTTCTGCCCAAAACCCCAAGTGAGGTGTTCACTAGATATTAAATAGGGCTCTGATCAGGGCCTCGACAGTTTTCCTCGTTTTAAAAGCATGTAAATAAATTTCATTTTTTTAAACAGTTATTTAAGTTAAAAAAGCGTGTTCTTTTAAAACACTTTATAAAATAAATATGGTAATATATTAAAAAAACGAAAATACATATAATTTTTTTTAAGTACAATATTATAATAAAGTTTACTTATTAATAATAACAACTAAATTATAAATAACGAATAATAGTTATTAAATAATGAATTATTATACATTTATTTAAAAATAAAAATTATGAATTTAAAAAATAATGATTAATAAACAATTATTAATAAATTATACTTAATGAATTTTAATAATTATTAATTTATAGCATGAATTTATCATTTGGTTTGTATATATATATTATATTATTTTAATAATAATAATGATTTTATATTATAATAGCTTAAAGTGAGAAAATTATTCAGAAAGATTGTTAAATTTAACACCTTTAATATTTAATAACTATTTTTTAAACATAATTAATAAATTTGAATAAAATATGTATTAAATAAATATGAATTATTACTTATACATTTGAAAACAAAAATTATAACCTTTATTAATATTATAAAATTAAGGAGGCAGAAAGGAGCGACAACATCCAAAAGAAAAATGAATTACCCTCTGGGCACTGGTCAGTTTCTCTACCCAGAGCCACACCAGAGATCGGGAAAACTGTCCAGTATCCTATCAGGCCCACATTTTAATTTCTGCACGGGATTTCGAGCCTCAGCGGCCGAGAAAAACAGATTATAAAGGAACTATGTACATAGTACAGTCAGTAAAGCGATTCGAGAAGACCGATCGATACTGATATACATATATCTCCCTATATTACAAAAATATATCTCTGTCGCCGCTGTTTCAAGAATCGAACATAACCTCAAAATTAGGTCACAGATCATAGGTCACATGGCAAACATAACCTCAAAATTAGGTCAATATGATAGGTCAGACTGTAAACATAACCTCAAAATTAGGTCACACTGCAAAAATAGGTGTCTTTTTTGATATCTTAAAATAAGATGTAAGATGGAAAAATGGTATCTTACATCTTAAAATAAGATGTTTTCTAAAGTATCTTACTGATTTTTAAGATGTTTTATACGTCTTAGATATTTCTTCTATCTTAAAAAAGTAAGATACTTCTGTAAGTTTTTTAAAGTATCTTAAATTAAGATGTTTCTGTTGGAATAAGATGTTTATAGCGATAAGTTACTTGAGAATCGTAAGATGCGCCACAAGTGTAAGTTACTAAAAACTAAGATACATAAAGTGTTTTCCATAAGAGCCCATAGTTAACCTCAAAACTTTTTACCCCAAAAATATACAGAAAATGAGTACAAAGATACTTTTAACATCTTAAATTAAGATGTTTCAAGTAACTAAAAAGTGTCTACCAAAACATCTTAGAAATGACTACCAAAACATCTTAAATTAAGATACTTCTTTTTGCAGTGCATATGTCAGACGGTAAACATAACCTCAAAGTCAGGTTAAAATGATAGGTCAAAAAGCAAACATAATCTCAAAATTAGGTCAGAATGATAGGTTAGAGAGCAAACATATGCTCAATATTAGGTCAAAGGACAAAGGATTAACATAACCTTAAAATTAGGTAAAAGGACAGAGGGTAAACATAACCTCAAAACTTCTAAAATAAGTAAAAATGTTATTATAAAAAAACTTAAAGAATTAAATATTAATAAAGGACCGGGTCCTTGTGGCATTCCACCTGCCCTTGTGAGAGTTTGCTTCTCGTCTTTTGTTCAACCTTTATATCTTTTATTGAATTTATCTATTTCTAGTGGATTTTTTCCTTCTGAGTGGAAAAAAGCTTCAATTATTCCGGTTTTTAAATCTGGTGACAGAGGTGATGTCAGAAATTACAGACCAATATCTATTTTAAGTGTTCATCTACTCTGCCACATCTTTTATTATTATAGATGAGCTTTCTCAAGGGTAGATCGCTATTCTATAACGTCACTTCACTTTCACTTCACATTCACTTCACATTCTACCCTCTAAAAACCACCCCTTGTTGATAAAAGTTTTTGTAAATGATAAAAAAAATCTATAGCTTCTAAATGCTTCTAAATTATAAAAAAAATGTTTCTAATTGACACAGATATGGATAATATTAATAAGCACACCCCTCGCAACCACCCCTACTGCATAACAAGATTCAGGCGAATCTGATAAATCTTTTTTATTTTTTTTCTGCCATATTGGATCCGCCATTTTGAATTTTTTTCAACTGACATCGGATTCGTAATAAGCGACCCTGAAAACCCCCGAGTAACAAATTTCATGCGAATTTGGTAGGTTTTTAAATTTATCGTCCGCCATGTTGGATCCGACATTTTGATTTTTTGAAAACTGACATCGGATTCGTATTCAGCGACCCCGAAAACCCCCGAGTAACAAATTTTAGGCGAATTTGGCAGATTTTTTAATTGTTTCGTTTTTTTAGGGTTAGTATTTATTTATTTTTTTTTACCCTGAGGTAAAATTTTGTTTTTAAATTTTTTTTACAAAGTATATAATATTTTAAAACATATAGTAGAACGGGGTGAAATAGCCACATTTTTATATTTTAGTTTATAAAATCTGAATTTAAAATTTTTTTCTCAAATTTCCAATTGGCATTGAATAAGTTTAGTTATTAAGCTTGAATATTCTTGACGGAAATATTTTTTATCCCATGGAAGGACTAAGTTATAAGAGTTTTACGAAAGCTCTGCAAGTGGCTTTTTTGTACCACCTTGTGGGAGGAGAAAGCTACCTCGCGATTTTATCAAAACATGTTATTAATTTTGGTATTTTTTTAGTTTTCCTTTATTTACATGACAAATAATCTTATTTTTAAAATATTTTAAAAAATTTTAAAGAGCTTTTATCATGGAAAATTGAATATTATGTTTAGTTAACCTGTTTTCGATTTACACTGCCAAGTTTTTGTACCTTTTTTTAAAGTCTTCCTTAAATTTCACCACAGATGCCATATTTTGTTGCAACCGTTTTTTCGTTGTTCATTTTTTAACGCACTTTATACTATTTTTTCGTCGTGATTAATTAATCTTATTAAGTAAACACGCTAAAATTTTGTAAAATTAGAAGGTTAGTTTAAGTAGAAAACAAATGAATTACACATAATATTCAATGGATTTTTGTCTCTGGCTTTTTTGACCCCAAGACCAGGTTTTCTAAAAGCTAAAATAAATTTTAAATTCAGTTCAATTTTCAAAAATTAACATTGTAAACGTTTTGAGTATAGTTTTTTCCTTATGTATAAACATTTACTTTTATTACCCGTTCACTTAAACAGGTTGTAATATGTTCAAAAAGTTCATCGAAATATTATACGCAGAGCGACTCAAAAATTAAAATAACAATAAAAATTATATTAATATAAGTACAACATCCAAACTAGTATCAAAAGTTGCGTATTAACTGATAGTATTTATATTCTAAATAGCTGATTAAGGTCATGTTATTCAGTGTGAAGTTTTTCCATAGTAAACTATATGGGGCACGTGACCACTGAATAACATGCCCTTAATCGGTTTAATAGTTTTCAAATAAAAGTCAAATGGCTTTTTTGCACCTTGGCTATTTCACCCAGTTCTACTCTACATATGTTACTTTGAAAGCCGAAAAAAAATTATTTTCTTGAATTTATACCTTTTTTTTAATTTTTGTCATTTTTTGAAGAGGTGTACACTCGATTCTCGTTATAACGACGATCTCGGGACTTCAAAATCTCGATATAACGACAGAAGGAGAAGATCCTACTTCACGTTCTATTCAAACGTCAAATACGTGCAAAATTTTTCGTAATGTATGTTTATTTATATTAAAAGTTTTCAAATTATAGAATCAGTTTAAAGAAAAAGTAAGTATTTTTAATAATAATCGGATCACTAGATTCTTTAGGTTAAATAAAGTTAAGAGTCGATTAAATTTGTCGTTTTTTTTGAGTTAACCAAAATTTTGGTTAAATTGAATTCTTAAATTCGTTCGTGTTTTTTTTGTCGTTGTATCGAGAGTTTTAATGTTCGTTATAACGAGAGAATGTTGTAACAAGATTCGTTATAACAAGAATCGAGTGTATTTTAAAAAGGGTAGTATTTTGTAAAATGGCATTCATATGTATTTGTTACTCTCGCTCACCCCTTCAAAATGAGACACCGAAAAAAATCTCGATGGTATTATTAACTATGACTCTATGGTTAATCTTAATCTAGTAAAAGTAATAATGATTCCTAATCATTATGGTTAGGATCGCTAGGTTGATTCAACAAATTCAAGCCTGGCAAAAACAACCCTACAAATCCTAGTCAAATTGACTAGGATTTTAGTAATTTTGCCTATTTAATTATATTAGTCAATTCTTCCAGACTTTTTTGGTTAGGTTTCAATATAAATCGTCGAAATTTTTATGCACGTGGTGACAACATTTTTACTATTTTAATCGCGCAGTGTGTTTGAAAATTTACCTTTGCAATAATTTGTGTATTTAAATTTATTTCCATTTAAATGGCATAAATAATTAAAAATAAATGGTTTCTGACAAGTGTATAAAATTGTGTACTCGAAATGTATAAAACATCATCTGATTAAGTATTGTATTTTGACTCGAAAATCTAGTGTCTATTAAAAAATTAAAATACCAAGATACATAAATACAAAGTAAAATATAAATATGTTTAATAAAATAATTAATTATTTTTTTTAATTATATTTACTTTTTCTCTTTTATTGGATAATGAGAATTTGATTAAGAATTTCAAATAATTATGATACAGTGTAAATATAATATTATTATCCTAGTCAATTTGACTATTTTTTCCTGATTGCATCGACTAATTTTCCTGGTCACTTTAACTATGCTTGAATTTTATTACTTTGACTAGGATTCTATAGTTGGCTCCTCTCGTAACTAGGAAACCTAGTCAATTCCTGGTATACGGGTCCTAGGCATTTTTTTCGGTGGACCTTAGCGGAGTTGATTCGTTAAGTTTTAAGAGAGTTATGATTTATTGAAGTAGGTGGTGGGTATGTGTACCACTGGCCATTAAAGTGTTAAAACTGGCCCCGGGCACATTGGCATTTTTTACATTTTACTGTTCAAAATTGTCTGGAACCTACAAATTTTATCGGATTTTCATGGACTTTGTCTTAAATTAAAAAAGATAAAATTTCTAAGAGATCCCTCTAAACCAATTTTTGAATTTTAAATTGTTTATATTTTTTTTGTTATTCAAAGTTAACAATTTACAATATTTTTAGAAAAAATCATGTTTACTTTTTTATATTTTTCATTGCAGATGATTGGAATCAATATAAATTAGTCCAGCATGACTACCAGACAAATAATAATGTATAATACAATTTTTTAAATTGTTACAAACAATGTTAATTAACAAATAGAAATTTTTTTTATAACAAAATTTTTTTTGTAGACAAATTTATGTTTATTTAAGTAATCTATTTCGATATTGGTAAAAAATTATTTTGAATTTAATAATTACTATTGTTATTAACAATTATATTAACAATAAAAATTTTAATTAAAGTTTTTAATTAAAATTTTTTTAAAGTTTTTGAAAGAATGTACATATTATATAAATATTTTATGTTTAAAAAATGCCTAAAATGTTTACAAATGTCAAAGAAACTTGATTATTGTTCATAATAATTGTCAATAACAATATTAATTTTTAAATTTGAAATCATTTTTTACTAAAATCGACATAGATTACTTAAAAGAGATAAATTTGTCTGCAAAAAAAAAATTTCTATTTGTTAATTAACATTGTTTGCAACAATTTAAATAAATTGTATTATACATTATTATTTGTCTGCTGGTTAACAATAGTAATTATTAAATTCAAAATAATTTTTTACCAATATCGACATAGATTACTTAAATAAACATAAATTAGTCTGAAAAAAAAAATTTTTAATAAAAAAAATTTCTATTTGTTAATTAACATTGTTTGCAACAATTTAAATAAATTGTGTTATACATTATTATTTGTTTGGTGGTCATGCTGGACTAATTTAAATTGATTCCAATCATCTGCAATGAAAAATATAAAAAAATAAACATGATTTTTTCTAAAAATATTTTAAATTGTTAACTTTAAATAAGAAAAAAAATATAAACAATTTAAAATTCAAAAATTGGTTTAGTTGAATCTCTTAGAAATTTTATCTTCTTTAATTTAAGACAAAGTCCATGAAAATCCGATAAAATTTGTAGGTTCCAGACAATTTTGAACAGTAAATTGTAAAAAATGCTAATGTGCGCGGGACAGTTTTAACGTCATAATTATAAAGCTCTACACAGCTCCAGTTTTTAATTCATAACTTTTTTTCTAATTGAGGCACCTTTTTTTCGAAACGGTTTTACACTCGGAGACATTTAAGGAATAGAATACAATTTTAATTTTTTTGTTAGGACTTGAAGAACATATTTGTTTATTAATATTTTATAAACAAATTATATAAAAAATTATGAAAAATAAAAAAATTTAAAAACAAAAAATATATTCAAATAGTGCAATCCAAGACAAAAAACCCATATTTTAATTTTAAAATCCGTCAACTGGAACTCGAGAAAAAAATTTGTTAATTAAGCAGTACTAAAAAAATTCAATTGTTAATAACTTTTACAAAAAATTTTTTTTGGATTAATATTTTCAGGGATTTTTCTTAACGATATTAAGAGTCAAAATAAACTATTTCGGTTCAAAAGAAAATTTTTTAGTTTTAGGTGATCCGTTTGAGAAATTCTGATCCCATAAGAAATACATATGATTTTACTTGCGCTCGTGTGCTCAGAACTCTCTTCCTTTTTCTAGTAAGACAGGGACTTCTGAACACCTCTATTATCTGGTCTCCTTATTATGACTATTTAGTGACAAGATTGGAGAGAGTCCAAAATAATTCCTATGTTAGTAGAGTCTCTCGTGAGGCTAATTCTGTATCATCTATTGATTTATTTGAAGCTTCGAGCACAAAATTTATTACTAAATTACGAGCACTAATATTACAAAACTAGTGTCTACGAACATATTTGTGACTGTCCACGAGAAAACAGGGCTTAGGTCCAAAAAATAAATTTTGAGTTTTTTATGGTAATCGACAGATTTTATGTTGCTTTTTCAAATGCAAAAGTTAAAAGTTAAAAATATCAATTATTTTCGACAATATATTGTTTTAAAGCTGGGTATGTCAAGCGTAGTTAACTTTAATCGTCGACTGTCCACGACAAAACACGGCTTAGGTCCAAAAAATCAATTTGAGTTTTTTATGGTAATCGACAGATTTTATGTTGCTTTTTCAGATGCAAAAGTTAAAAAAATATCAACTACTTTCGACAATATATCGTTTTAAAGATGGGTATGTCAAGCGTAGTTAACTTCAATCGTAGTACTTCAATCGCTCGCCCTGTGAAATTCACGTTTGGGAGCTAAGCCCTGTTTTCTCGTGGACAGTCACATTTCTATATTCATTGTATTCATTTGTATTTGAAGGCTTTTTTCGGCCTGTTAATTTCTAAATAAATAAAAATAAAACTTAGGTCATATGTCAGACGGTAAACATAACCTCAAAATTAGATCATATGTCAGACAGTAAACGGGTTGCATACATTTGTATCAGAATGAAAAGAGCAGAATGACTATTATGTCGAATTCACAAAGGTAGAATCTGTAACTTTACGTCAAATGTTTAAAACGTCGAATGCTAAAAACATCGAATCGTCAAAAGTTCGACAAAATTTGTTTGATCTATGTAAACATTAACTTAAAACAAAGAAATCTTTACTTAGATCAATCAAATTTTGTCGAACTTTTGACGATTCGATGTTTTTAGCATTCGACGTTTTAAACATTTGACGTATTGACAATTCAATGTTTTGAGAATTCGATGTTTTCAAAATTCGACGTTTTGTCCATTCGACGTTTTTTCCATTCGGCTAAATTACGAATCGTCTACTGGACAATTCGAATAGATGGCGTTTCGACTATTTCACCATTCTTACAAATAGCTTTTTCGCAATTTTAAGATTATAATAGATGACGTTTCGGCTACTTGCTTTTTGGCTCAAATTAAATTCACCCACAAAAATTTTCTACCAAATTAGTTTTCGGATAATTAGAAATTCGCTTAGTTGTATTTTCCTTAAAAATTAGTTTAGATTAATTTGCATTTCGAGATTTCGAAATATCGATTAAAATTAATTCTATATAATAAATATTCGATTAAATGATAATTCGAACACTTTTAATTTCTATAGAATAAGGAATATGTAATATTACTTTTCGGTTCAGTTACATTTAGGTTAGTTATAAATTCGGCTATAATAAATTTCGTTAATATTCACATTATATTGAACCACCATTCGACAAAATAAAATTAGGTTTAATTAAATTTCGGATTTTTAAACTTTCGACTAAATAAGAAATCGACTATTTTAAAATTCTATCAATTATTGTTTAGTAAAAATAAAAATTATGTCAATGTTAATGCGTGAAAATAATTTTCTTAAATTTTGTATTCGATAAAAACAAATTCGTAAAGTTACAGATTCTACCTTTGTGAATTCGACATAATAGTCATTCTGCTCTTTTCATTCTGATACAAATGTATGCAACCCCAGTAAACATAGCCTCAAAATAGTTCAAAAAATTAGTTCAAAAGTTATAGGCGAGGGGTGAACAACTCTCATTCAGGGCGTACGAAGAATATATTCCCAACAAGGAATACTTGAGAATACTGAGAATATTTGGGAATATTTGGGAATACTTGAGAATATTTGGGAATATGGAATACTCAGAATATTTAGAAAAATGTAAGAATATGTTTGAATAAACGTGAATATCAAGGAGAATATCGAAGAATATGTTTGAATATAAAGGAATATGCCGAGGAATATATGAATATGTTTGAATAGAAGGGAATATGTTCGAAAATATAAGATTATTATATATAATATTTTTTAGAAAAATTATAGAATATTAGTCAATGTTTCTTGAGAAATATTAAGAAAAAGCGGAATTTATTTAAAATACCCTTTTATGTAAAACCGGGGTAAAATCTTATAAACTTTGAAAATATGCTTTTCTTCTGATTTTTATTTTATCTTTAAAAACTCTAATTTATTCTTTCAATTACATTTTTAAGTGTCATACCCCTCGCAAAATTATTAAAAATAAGTCTTAGAACTGATGTTTTCTTATACTGTCATATAACCAAAAGCTTAGTACCTTACCCAGGGTGGTCACAAGTTTCAATTTATGAATTTCCCTGAAAATTTACTGACATTAAAATTATTTTCTATTATAAAATATTTCTACAGAAAAATATAAAAGTTTACGAAAAACGAGTAAAATTTATGAATTTTAATAATTTATAAAAATTACAATTATAACCCTACCTGAATTCAATTATTTTCTATAATTTTCAACTTAACTTCATATCTGAATCAATTATTTTAAATAATTTTCTGATAGTTTTTCTAGAATAATTCAATTATTTAAATACAAAATTCAATTTCTTATAACTGTCCATGTTTTTTTTAGTTATTAAGGTATAATATTTTCAAAAAACTAATAAAGAAATTCTTACAATTAATTTCTTTTTAACATTTTAAAATAATTTTTGAAAGAAAATAGTTTTTTTATTTATATGCAATTAAAAAATTTCCAAACAATTGAAATTTGGTAAAATCTTTTAAAGATAATTGCATTTCTTAAAATAAATTTTGTTTAATTTAAAGAAAAGTAATTAATTTTTTGATGCGAATTTTAATTAAAAATTTTGAACATAATTTTTTTTCCAAAATGTTAAAAGTAATTCTAAAAAGTTATTATTTTTGTATGTATTTGAATTTTTGGAATGTGCATTTAAACATACTAAAAATATTGAATTTAAAAAAAAAATTTTAATTAGAAGCTAAATTTGTTTTTAAATTTATATTTATTTTTTATTTTATTTTTTTAATTTATTTTTATTTTTTTTATTTTTATATTTAACTCTTTTGATAATTATATTATTTTCAAAATTTGCAATCTTCAAAAGTTGATTTTCGAAAATTGTAATAAAATACTTGAAGAAAATTAGTTAATTTCAATTAAATTTTACAAAATTTCAATTATTCAAAATCTTTTTAATTGTATATATTTTGAAAATTTAAATAGAAAATGATTCAAAAATAAGTTTTGAAGGATTTGTTTCTAGTTATTTTTTGCATTATAAAAATCGAAATGAGTTTTTTGTTGAAATATTTGGAAGAAAAGTTTTTAAGTTTTTGAAAGTAATTCGAAAAGAATATCATTTTTCTTAATTTCCATGACTAAACATTTTTTCCTGTCATTTCCCTGACTTTACTGACATGTGGTCTTCCTGCGTTGACAAATAAAAAAGGCTTTATTTATTGATGAAAACGCACACCAATCGTCCTCATGTATTGCATCTTCCCTTACAATAATTGACTCTGTTTTTTAACTCAAGTATCGAAACAGCAGAGAATTTTGAATTTCCGGAGCTTTTACGCGTATAAATTTTCAATGACAAATGTAAAAATATGTTACAGTTTTCTTGAAACTGTTGTTACTGCGCTCGTTAATATTATAGAATATGTCAAAATATTGGAGATTACTTAGGAATATATAGGAATATATAGGGAATATTAAAGAATATAAGTGAATACTGAGAATATTAAAGAATATCAGTGAATACTGAGAATATTTAATATATGCTGGAAAACATGGGAATACCCATAGAATACATGTGAATATCTACCGAGTGTACGAGGAATATCGAAGTTGTTCACCCCTCGGTTATAGGTAAGAGAGGAAAAATAAAACGTCAAAATTAGGTCAAAATCATGAAGTAGTATAAGGAGACCTATCGGCCATGTATTTTCTAATGAATCATGGCCCCACAATCAGACGACAGATATCTCACTTTCCTCGTAAGTGTACTGTATTCAGCGCCGCGACGTGAAAATTATGAACTAATAAATATCGTCTGCTACGCAAGATATGTAGCGGGAAAACGAGCCGGTTTGTTATTGTTGATCTTGTTGATTTTACAAATTTTTGTTTATAATATAGAAATACATACATTTATTTTCTTTAACATATTTAATTTATTTTGCAAAACCTGACATAAAAATTTACATTTTTACATTACATCAAAAGTAATAAAAAAAAACAATCATGTAATATAAAATAAGTATAAAGAAGTATTTTTTATTTAAAATATTACATTTAATACTTATGTATTAAATGTAAAATAATAAAATTTGATGTACAATTGTAAGTGTCAGTTGATTAAAGTACAGTAATACACCATATTTAGTAGATTCTACTAATTGCTTAGTAGAACTGTTTTATTAATAGTACCTAGATAAAACAGTTTCACTAATTCATTTAGTAAAAAAGTGACTTTAAATTAGTGGAATTCTACTAAAACATTAGTAAAATATTACTAAAAATTAGTAATGTTCTACTAATTGAAAGTTTTCTTCCATGAAAACTACTAAAAATTAGTAAAATTTTACTATTTCTTAGTAGAATTCTACTAATTTAGAGTTAGAGAGTACATTTATTATTAGTCACAACAGGTTGATGAATAACGAATAATAAATGGTATTTTTTTACAAATTCTGTAAAATATTTAAATTAACCATCTCCCCCGGACTTACCCTACAGATTTTTAATCCAATCGAACGAATGAAACAAAGCAGTTACTGGAAAATTTAATATTTAATTTCATTGAAGTAAACGTTGGAAACTTGAATTTCATAAAATTTAAACAAATGCGTTTACTCCGCTAATTAAAAATAAAGGTAAAAATTTATAAATTACAAACTTTAAAATGGTGCGGACTAAAAATTTTAGGGAAATGATCGTGTTCGCTTTTGAGTTCTAAAAAAGTGTCATTTTCAACTTTCATTCATTCATTCAATAAAAAGACTCATAGGTCCACAAATTGCTACCTTTGGAAAATTAAAAGGCAACATTAAAGAGTGGATGTTTATTTTTTCGGTCCTGGATAGGAAGGAAGTGTCCTAATTTAGTCGGGCTTTTTCTTAATGATGTCCTTGAACTAAACAGCTGGCAGATATGCATCTGAAAAAGGAAAAGTCCCTTTTTTGCTGAATTACTTTCTGCCCACCTATTTTCTTCCACTGCTGTCTTTCTGTCTTTTTTGTTTTCTCTCTCTCTCCCTCTCTTTGACATGAAGGGCCAGAGTAACCTTGACAGTCTGTGACGAACACGCGTCGGTCGCGCGTTCAAAGGGGATCGTCCTTATAAGTATTCCTTCTCCCTTTTCTTTTAACTCTTTCCATTTCCTTATCTTTCTTTAAAGCCGACTAAACTGCTTTCCTCTCGAAATTCTGGAGTACATAAGACAAGATTCTTGAAGATTATCGAGAATCCCAACTATTTCATCGCGACTGTACGGGACTCCTTGCCGCTCTTTTTTCTTCTTTCCTTCGCTCTTTTATACCATTGGCACATTTGAAAAGTACTGCGCGCGTTTATACGGTACACCAACCGGATCACCTGACACGCATTAATTCACCAAGCATAAGGAAAAACATGCAACGGTCCCCCTTGTAATTGTGGCGTTTAATAAAGAAATGACACGAGATATTCGGGCCACACAATATACGCGTGTGCCGAATGCGAAACGACCCAAAGAGACAACCGAAAGAAAAGTGCGGTTGTATATACTTTTGCCAAAAGTAAATACAGAGCATTAGTAAGCGCCTTTCACTCAAGATGACAAAAAATTTCAGAGAATTGTCATTTACTTTCTTTGTCCATTTTCGGGATTTTTCGAAAACTGCTTTTTTCATATGTCCACCATTCTAAAAATTTAATTCGATTAATTATTTTTCGATGTACGAATTTATACAATGTTTATATGCACACATTGCACCTGGCGTTGAGAAAATAAAAAAGCTTATGATTATAAAATGATATTTCGATTGAATTTTTTCTGCAGAAGTACTGACTGGATGAGCTCTATCTGGGGCCAAGATCTACGTTATTTATGATAAATAAAAGCAATTTCTTTAAAAAAAATTTTTTTTTTTGCTATAAATAAATGAAAAATTAGTTTAAACTATAGGTATGCAGTGTCAGCACTCTGGGTGGCTGAGACAAATTATTTAAAAATTCATTAGACTCACTTGAAATTTGTTACTCGGGGGTTTTGGGGGTCGCTGATTACGAATATGATGTCAGATTTTGAAAATTCAAAATGGTGGATCCAATATGGCGGACGCCATTTTTAAAATGTCATTAGATTAACTTGAAATTTATTACTCGGGGGTTTTTGGGGTCACTGATTACGAATATGATGTCAGTTTTTAAAAATTCAAAATGTCATATCAGTAAACGCCATATTGGATCCGCCATTTTTAATTTTCAAAAACTGACATCATATTCGTAATCAGCGAACCCAAAAACCCCCGAGTAATAAATTTCAAGTGAATCTAATGACATTTTAAAAATGCTGTCCGCCATATTGGATCCGCCATTTTAAATTTTCAAAATCTGACATCATATTCGTAACCAGCGACCCCAAAAACCCCCGAGTAACAAATTTCAAGTGAATCTAATGAATTTTTAAACAATTTGTCTCAGTTACCCAGGGTGCTGACACTGCATACCTATAGTTTAAACTAATTTTTTATTTATTTATAGCAAAAAACAATTTTTTTTTTGAAGAAATTGCTTTTATTTAACATAAATATTGAAGATCTGGAGCGCTGAGACAAAATACCGCTGATTTTGCTGGTTAGATTATTTTTTATAAATGTTTTGCTATAGTGGGTACCCAGGTACCCCGAGTGTGAGACAACGTAGAATTTGTTGGGTATGGACACAAGGGTTAAAGCATTTTTTTATTTACAATTTTTTTAAATGGCATAATAAGGCACTTTTTTATTCACATATAAGATAAAAGTTTGTTAATCAATAATTGCAGCTTCCTAATTAATTTGAAATTAAGTTACACCTCATTAAATAAATATTTATATATAAAATTTCGTACGTGACTAGATTTAAATTAATGTTTCCCTCGATTTCCATCACCAAATTAAATGAGAAATATTAAAAATTACTCCTTCGATAGTATATACTTTAACTCACAGCATATATGCTCCATTTTGCCCATTTTGATTTTAACAAGAAAAAAATTTGTCGTACATATTTTGTATGACCATACAATTTTAATTTTTTGAAAGACATAATCTTAAACATAAATGCAATTCTTCAACATTGATTTTTGTTTAAAATAGCTTAGATTAAGCATGTTGACTGTGTGTTTTTTTATTTTATTAAATATAAATGAGATGTTTTAAAGAGGTAGATTTATAGAGGGCCTTGGTAGCTTACTTGCCTCAGCAAAGCAAAAATCACTTACTTCGGAACCACTGAACACTGGTTCTAAATCTAATAAAAGTGGCCAAAAGTCCATTTCTTTATTTTACTCAAATGATTTTTTTTATTATTTTAAACATAGGGGAGACCCGGGCTAAAGCGGACGGATTTGGTCTTTGACCAGAAAACTCATCCAAAAAAATATTTTTTGCTAAAGAGTAATATACCGTTTTGAAGCTTGTACCTTCACCTACAAATCGCACTTGTTCAATTTCAAAAAACTACAGTAGCTTTGGAGATATATTGCTTCAAAGGTTTCGTTTTTCGTTTTTCACCTTAAAAACGAAAATCCGAAAATTGGTGGGGCTAAACCGGACACCCCATGGGGCTAAATCGGACACGGCTAATTAATTAAAGAATGAGACACAAATTTTCGTTTTTTTGTAGAAAAGTCAAATCAATTCTTCATTTATTTATTTGTAGATATTTCTATACAAAGAATATAATATAAAATGTAAAATCGGTAATTAATATAATATAAAATGAATTACTGTTTTCAGACTTGTCTGTTTGTAGCAACTCGCTTGCGAATTCGAGTTTTAAAATAAATTCTTTATTTATTTATACAGTGGTTCTATGCAAAGAATAGAATATAAAATAGTTAATTAATATAAAATAAATTAAAGAATTCAAAGATTTAATTGTTTTTTTATCACGATGTCCGATTCAGCCCCACATCGTCATCTAATAATTAACCTGCAATATATTTTTTCTTCTTAACGTTTTCCATTAAACTTTTTTTCTACTAAACTCAGTACACCTTGGGCTATAAGAAAAATTGCCGTTTGATATTTGCACTTTAATTATAACGATAAATACCAAAAAAAATGAGAAAAAAAATTTTTTACTTTTACCTCGAAAAATGACATTTTTACACATTAATGGCAACTATTATTACAAGAAAAATGACACGTCCCAAAAACCTCATGCAGCATATGCATCACGAAATTGCGCGTTCATAGGTTATTTACATGATTTGAAATTCCCCTATGCAAGTGCAGTAGAATTCCAATTATCCGGATCAATTGGGACCAGACCCGATCCGGATACGCAAAAATCCGGATAATAGAAATGGGCATAAGAATTATATATGTTGAGTAATAAGACATTAATTTGTGATTTAAAGTCCTTTTATTTGCACTGCAATAAATAAAATATGGTTAATAAACATAAATAATATTTAAAATTTTATAAACAAAACTCACTTTTGAGCAGCCAAATCTCTTAAATAAATTTTTGAACTATAACCATCGAAATATTATAAACTTTGTTATTACAATAGAAAATAAATTATTTTACTTGAACATTTCTAATAAAGTAAGTTGTCTTAATGTAGAAACTCGCCTTCGAGCAGCCAGATCTCTTAAACGCTTGACGGCAAGAAGCTCTATGTGGTGGCATTCAGGTTGGCGTTCCATCCAATTTAAGGCAGTCTCAAAAGAAGCAAATGCTTCACTGGTAGTAGGTCCTGATTCCTGTCCAATTGTAGCATCGTTGTCATCTTCGTCCACGTGCTGAGATTCCTCTATTGTGCTTTCGATAATTTCATCGTCACTCATTAACTAGAATCAAGGGTCTGTTGAATCAGAGAGCAGCCACTCCTTAACCTCATCTTAACCTCACTCGGAACAGCCTGGAACTTTTACAATTATATTCTGCAGGTCTTCGGCAGATATTGAGTCAGTGTCTTCGTCACTTTTTTCAGAACTTTCCTCGTTTTTCTTCATCCCTGTCTCTTCTTTTTCTTCCTGTATTTGCTGTTTTGTTGAAGTTCCATTAATTTTATTCCAAGCTCTTTTTAACGATATTGTTTTAACGGAAGTCCATGCATCAGCTACCATGTAACAGCAGTCTTTCATGTCAATTTTTTTATGGTATGCTACAGTACCTTCATCATCTTCATCGGCTAATAGTAACTTACGAAGCAGTTGTTTCCTGTAGTGACGTTTCATGCATTCAATCACACCTTGATCCATCGGTTGCAGCAAACTGGTCACATTGGGTGGCAGAAAAAGAGCTTTGAAACGACCATTTTCTCTTTCCAGTAAATTAACTGGAGGATGGGTAGGTGCATTATCTAGGAGAAGCAACACATTTTCCTTTTTACCTAACTTTTCTTGATAATTATTAACTTTCGGGATAAACACTTCATCAAACCATTCCAGAAATAAAGCAGTTGTCATCCATGCTTTATTTTGGTTCTTGTAAACTAGTGGAAGCTTTTTAACGTTCTTAAAAGCTCTTGGGTTCTTGGATTTCCCAATCATGAGTAATGGAAGCCGATGATTCCCTGTTGAATTGGCACAAGTAAGAACTGTCACACGATCTTTGCTAACTTTATGGCCAGGTGCATTTGTTTCTCTCCTTGAAGCTAAAGTTTTACGAGGTAATGCCTTCCAGTTAAGACCCAGTTAAGTTAATCTGCATTGTATACCAATTCGGCATCGTAAAGTTCTATTACAGTTTTAAAATCTCCAATAAATTTATCCGCTGCAGTTTTATCTGCAGAGAGTTTTTCCCCACACAAATCGAGTTCACGAATGCCATGTCGAGTCTTAAAATTACGCAGCCAACCGTCGCTTGCTTCAAATCCGGATAAATGATTCATCTTCTCAGCAAACATTTTTGGTTTTTCACAAAGAATGGGCCCAGAGAGAGGATTTCCAATTGAACGCTGCTGCAAAAACCATTTAAACATTGACGCCTCAAGCTCTTTATTTTGAGAAGTTTTCATAACTTTTCTGGACGGGCTTCCATCAGTACACTCCAAATCAGAAGCAAATTTTAAAACTGCAGAACTGTTTTTCTTTAAATCGGAAATAGTCGATGTTCCTACATTATAAGATTCAGCTAAAAATTTATTAGAGACTCCTTTATTTAATTCTTCAATTATTTTCACTTTATCTTTTATAGAAAGCACTACACGTTTTCTTTTAGTCGACATTTCACACAAAAACTGTACGCTGTACAAATGCTAAGGAATAACACTTTACTTTTCACTCGCATCAAAAACTTGTAGAGAAAGAATACGTATCGTTCTTTAATGCTCCTTAGTGAAAAAGATACGCATTTCTAGCACTTTACATAGTCCCCACTTCTCGGCTAGAAGTCGGGAATGAGTACGAGTACAAGTTCGCGCTTACGCCGTAAGTGCAGCGCCCATGCACGTGCACTCGCCACAAAAAGTCGCCCCGTTGTCAGCAGTCCGGTTAATCGGATGTCCGGATAATTGGAATTCTACTGTATGTAAAGAATAATTTTCAGAAACATTTAAAGAGAAGTTTTAGGTTGTTAGATCCCTAAATGTGTAAAATAGCTTAAAGTGAGATATCCACTCTCCACTCTTATTATATTAAGTTAGAGAACGACCGACCGACCGACTCACACCTCTTTCTATTCTGTCTAACTATCTTTGAAAATACTTCACTCACGCATGTCCAAAAAACACATACCCATGAATGTTACACATACACACAAAACACATACATGTCTTGTCACGCATGCGCAGTAGTATTCCATGAATGTCACGCATGCGCAGTAGTGTTCTGTCAATGTCACGCATGCACAGTAGTGTTCTATCAATGTCAGGCATGCGCAGTAATTTTCTATCAATGTCACGCATGCGCAGTAGTGTTCTATCAATGTCAGGAATGCGCAATAGTGTTCTATGAATATCAGGCATGCGCAGTAGTTTTTTATCAATGTTACGCATGCGCAGTAGTGTTCTATCAATGTTACGCATGCACAGTAGCGTTATATTCATGTCACGCATGCGCAGTAGTGTTTTATGAATATCAGGCATGCGCAGTAGTTTTCTATTAATGTCACGCATGCGCAGTAGTGTTCTATGAATATCAGGCATGCGCAGTAGTGTTCTATGAATATCAAGCACGCGCACAAAACACCCACACATATATACTCACATATATACACTAATCACATGTACATAAATTACATACACATGTATACTGATTCATGCAGATATAAACTCCTACATATACACAAATCACATATATAGATTTAATAAACGATTGATAATATAAATTCTTGAATTTTTTAAGGTTCGTTGATGCACGTAGTGTCTGTTGAAATTTTTTTAAATATACGTAAATACCTCACTTGCTAAGGCTGCGCTGTCTGTGTTGTAAAAGAACTTATTTATTTACTTGTGTATTTACTTATTTATTTGTTTGACAGAAATCAACAATAATTTTTTAAATACCGTAAGTGAGGCTAAATTCGTTCATGTAGGGTAAATTCGCTCAACCGATGTCTATTTTTTAAAATTCGATTAACATACTTTTTAGACAGAAATATTTAAGATTTACAATTGTTTTGGTTAATATAAATGGTAAACTTTAATTTAAAATTTATTTGCAGCAAATTCATTGGTAACTTTTAGTAGAAATTATATTTAAATATATGCTACGTGAGAAATAGTAATATGTTGAAAAATAATTAGAGCTTTAAAGAGTTAAAAAACCATTATTAAATTATAACTAGAATGAGAAAAAAATTATTTCAAAAATAAAAGATTATATTTGACTAATAACAAAGTTATTTTTTTGTGATTTAATAAACATTAGTTGAATTCAATAAAATGTCTTTTTAACGCTAAACATTTATTGTATGTGGGTTTAAACTAATTTTGGTCAATTCACTTTGTCTATTACTGATAAATATTTATTGGATAAAGATATTTACAAGAAACTAAAAAAATGTGAAAGTTAAACACATTAAACAGCAATAATTATAATCACACACTGCAAAACACACGCTTCTGATCTAATGACGCGACGCCATGGTCGCCATGAAACTCAACAGCTGGGAAGGTCGACGCCTGCGCGTGTAAGATTATATGAGTACATACATATAAAATTTTATTTCTTTCTTGTTTAAAGGGAAAAATATACTAGATTTTCAGTAATTAATCTAGTAATTCATGCATTATTTGTTTAAAATGTAGTAAGAATAAATATAAGAATAATTTAATATATTATCTACCAATATTTGATGCAACAAATATTGAATGAAACTTTTTTGACTTTAATTTGTAAATATAATCCCACACAATCTTTTGACACTTGGAACGATCGTATTCCGTTTAATGCACATGCGCTGACATATATCCCACTATATCCCACGCGAGATACCCCACAAAAGAAAAACTTGCATATCCCGTGGATATCTCAGGGACATCCCAGGGATATCCCTGGGCTATCTTAATTTCCGTCCCATGGGATCTTCCTGGGATATCCAAGGGATGTCGCGGGATGGAAATGGGATATCCACTATTCATACTTTAAATTTGATTAATTTTACTTATAAATATATTAAATCGAAAAAAATATATTTTCAAAAAAATCAAAATTTTGAAACTCCATAACTCAAAAAATATTTAATCAAATTAAAAAAAAATTAATATTTTCACTTCTACTAATAATAGTAACATTTCAGCAAAGTTTAGAGAAAATTCATTGTTTTACCTGGGCAGTTGAGGAATTTTGCCCCATATGTTCGTAATTTGTGGTTCTGTTTTATTTTTTTACTCCGAATCCCTTTGAGATCCCAAGATGAAACTTACAGGACATGTAAAGCACATTTGCCCTAAAATTTGTTAAAATTTTGAAAAAAATCGAAGATGATGTTTTTTCAAAAACGGATTTTTAATTTATCAAAATTTCAAAAAAAAAAATTTTTTTGAATTTTTTTTTTATTTTAATTTTAACTTAAAATATACTTAAAACCAAAGAAACCCTTTTTTTAAAATCCAAAATCGGTTAATTAGAACCAAAGTTATAGCACTTTAAAAAAGACAAAAATTTTGAAAATGCCATATTTTTGGTAATTTTCAAAAAATATTTGGTGGAGTTGTTTATCACTGTAAAAATAATAAATTTACAAAATTACAGCTAAATCCCAACAAGTCATGAAAATAAGTGTGTTGAACTGACGTGGAATCCACCAAGTGTAATTTTCATCTGATTTTCAGTAAAATTCCACTGATTATGAATCCAAAGTCACTTTTTGAAAATACAAAATGGCGAATCCAGGATAGCGGACGAAATGAAAGATTTAGTAAGAGAATACGTAAAAATAACATTTCGTATAATGTACAATGACAATTTTTTAAAATGTCACTTCATAATTTTTGTCTTATTACACAATGATTTTAAATAAAATAATTTATATTTTTATAAATATTAATAATTTTTTACGTTTTCTAACCACTATAAGGTTTTAATTTTGTAAATGTTTAAACTCTGGTTTAGAATGAAAAATTTATATTATTATACAACTATATTGTCTATTAGACTTGCAAAAACCCAAAGTCTAGACAAATTTGTCGTAACAATATTGTTACAATATATATTGTAACAATATTGGTGACGGTGACGTGCGTAAGAATAGTGTAGTAAAAATTTCAAAAAAACATTTCTCAAAAAAATGAATAAAACAGCATTTTTATATAGTTTACGAGATAAAAATTCCTGAAAAAAAAGTGTTGAAATTATTTGATTGAAGAGCGTTCACAAATGATGTCACGCAATTTTTCGGGATTTTATACCCCCCCCCTCCCCCTGTCAAACAAATTTCATGCAATTATACATGTAAAAATACATTGTGTTTCAAAAAATGTGCAGGGGTTGAAAAAATTTCCAAAAAAATTTTATTTTTTAAATTTTTTTTGTCAAATTTGTCGATTGCTGCAATCTTTGTATAAATTATTAAAATTTTCAGTTATGTATTATTAATCGTAGAATTTAATTATCTTTCGAATGGTATATTTGTTAATTTTCTGACATTTGCATTTACAAAAAAATCGTGATTTAAAGATTGGTATGTTTTTGGGCCGTGCGCGTACAGCCGTACCGATAATTCCCGACGGTAGTGTATATGTCGTAGGCAAGTAGAAGAATCAGGCATTTAGCTTAATTCCTAGGCATTAAGCTAAATTTAGGCAAATAGAAGAATGAACATGAGGAGGACGCGCATTCTTCTACCTGCCTGGTTTTTTTGTTATTTGTTGCAACAAGTTGTGGACTGATGACATCGTGAATTGCATTTTAATTTCGATTTAAAACACGAACACCTATTGTTTTGGCATTGATTAGCAGCTGATTTACAATTGCATTTCTTATAACCTTGGCCTCCAGACATTGATTGTAGAGATGCAGCTTCCCTCAAAGAAAGAGTTTCATTTGTATTTACATCGCAAAGTGCAATTTTCGCAGCACCAGACTTTTTAATGTCTATTCGAGGAAACCAACCTTTAATAAAAAATTACATATCAATTAAAAATAAACATAAATTTACGAATTCGTCTCTCTTACGAATTTCCTCTCTTACAAATTTGTCGTGAGGCAAATAGTACTCACGTCATGAAAGATGTCGACTTTTTCGCGAGTTTAAAATTAATGTTTTTGCGTGGTTTGGCCACTTATTTGAAAACCGTTGATTAGAATGCGAGCGATAACACTTAGTTAGATAATTCATGCAATTTAGATTTAAGTTAGTTTTAATAAAAGGGCGTTCTCTTTTGTAAGCCCGTATAAATTGTTAAATAAATAAATAAATAACTGAAAATAAAAAAATATTTATTATAAAAATAACAACCTTTAATAATACCATTCTCCGTCCCAACTTGATAAACTTCATTCTCGATTTTTATTATCACTCCAAAAATATTTGCAAAATCCAGAGGCCCACGATCCACTGAAGGAACTGAGAGTGTGACACAGTCTCCAATATCCAACAAAGGAAGTTTCTCCTTAAAAATGTTTTCATTTTTTCTGCTGCAATCTGTTGCCTATTGAAACAATCTTTTTGATTATCAATTATGTTTTTCCCTTTTTCACATAAAGAACAAATAAGAGTATTTTCTGTTTCTAAATTTAAAACGCTGCAATCAATGTGCATGTCCAGTACATTTTAGGTTGTATTTTGTACATGAAACAGAATTATTTTTATTCATTTCTAAATTGAAAATTTGACACAATATTGAACAAGTAGGCTTATTTTCAGAAGGTTGTTCTTCCACGTCCATTGAAATTTCGGGAAGTTGTTTCTCCACGTCAATTGGTACTTCAGAAGATTGATTTTCCACGTCAATTGGTACTTCAGAAGATTGTTCTTCGTCATTTTTGCTCATTTGTGCAAGTGCTTTTTCTAAATCTTCCTCTGTATGTAAAGCACGTAATATGTTGTTAGGTAGAGGAATATTTGCCAATCCACATTTTATTGGTCCCAGCGTGGCTTCGTAAGGAGTGCGATTTATAATGCGGTGCTTAGATGTATTTTTTTGCCACTGATAAAAAAAATAGTTTTTTTTAATATAAAAAATATATTATATATTTTTTGCAAAATTTGAATTCAAAAAATGTTTTATTTTAATTTTTTTCTTTAAAGTATTGTCCGACCAAAATTTGAAGTAAGAGGTAACTTAAAAAATTTTGAAAAAACTTTTATACACTATTATTTTATGTATAAAAAGGAACAAATTCTAAAAGTATTTTTAATATTGCTAAAATTTAAAATTGCTAAAAACTGTAATGGTTAATAACTTAAAAAAAATTATTTACTTGTACTTCGTAACAACCACGATACCAGTTGTTTGATTGGTTGTCTATTAACTATGCACGTAACATGTTTTCCACATCCGCGTTTGCTCTTTCGACACTGCTTGTGTTTGTGGATGGCGTGGTCTACCATGAACAATTTTGCAGTGTGACCATATTGAGACTAATTCTTTTATCACAGCAGCGACGAATTCTCGACCATTGTCACTCTGCAAAGTATAAGGAGCTCCGAACGTGAAGAAAATTTTTGACAATTCTTCAGCTACGTTAATTGCTTCTTTAGCTTTTAATGGTCGTAGATGCAAAAATTTTGTCGCGTGGTTCTGGTAGTTAAGTAACCACTTATATTCTCCGTCCGGACTTGATTGGAAATCAATCAAGTCCACCTGCCCTCTGCTGTTAAAGCCGTCCGAAGTGATTGGTTTCACAACAACACCTTTTCTTATAGTACTTCTCTTGCGATAACAAGTTGTACAACATTGGACAAAAATTTCACACGCACTTCGAGATATACGCCACTTTTTTTATGTAAAATAACATTTTATCACGTCCTCCATGTCCAGTCTGCAAGTGTGCTTCCAATAGTTTTGAAAAATAGTCTTCAAATGGCACCATGTACACAAATTCATCACTCGGGCATTTTCGTTTTAAAATAACATGTCACTCTTCCCCTATTTCAACAATTTCGTAATTATTTACGTAATAATAGTCAGCCTGGTTCTTTTTTAAACCTACTTTGGCAGATTTTAATATTTTTTTAACGTTCTCCAATTGTTTTCTATTCCAGAAACACCTATTACTAGACTTTTTGCTCATCACTTCATCGCACTTTTTTTCAAAATCTAATTGATCCACTATATTCAATTCCATTTTTAAATTATTGGAAAAAATTGTCAACCGTTAGTTTGCACGAATATCAAGAAACTGAATTTTATTCTGAATATTATAAAATAAATACAGATTAGCGATTACTTCTAAATAACTACAATTATTCATTCTAATAAATTAGTGTTTCGAAAGTTTGTTTTCAAATCTCTGTTAAATAATAATACAAATTGACGTTTATTTCTAATTAATTAAGTGTTTCAAAAGTTTATTTTTATATCTTAACAGTCATATTTAAAAAACAAGCATTTAATAAAAGTTCATGGTTTTATGTATAATAAATTTTATTAAAAACACTTTAATAATAAATACAATTGCCTGTGGGGTAATGGGAGAATTAGTGTCAGCCCAAAGAATCTTCGTTACTATGTTACGGCTTTCGTTATTTTTTCAAAATTGTAAAAGATATCACCTTATGAAAAAACTTTTAATTAAAAAATAATTTTTCGTGAAAAAAATAAAAAATAAAATTTTTTTTAAAAATTTTTTATTCAATTAAAATTTAGGAAAAAGTTTATTCTAAGTCTAAAGTTTTGGCTTCATTGTAAGTATTAACACTTTTTCTATTATAAAACAAAAAATATTTCTAAAGAATAGAAATTTTTTAAATTTCAAGTGAAAGCTCCCAATACCCCACAAATTGGGTGATATCAAAAAATGTATTTTTTTGATAATTTTTTTTTTCCAATTTACTTTCTCTTTTTAAGTTTATAATTAAACATAATTAAAGATAAATAACGAAATGAGTAGAAAATGACGAAAACAATTTATTATTATAAAGATAAGTTGGTTTTTTTAATAATTTTCCTTAAGAGGCTCCAATTCCCCCACGCTCCCCTATAACAATTTGCGTTTAAAGATTTTCAATGCGATAAGAGCAATTGTTTAAAAGATAAAAAAACACAAACTGTTAGAAAAAAAAGGAGATATTTAAAAAAATCCTTTTTTCCTACTTAGTTCACATCAATATCAAACATCGGAAAAAAAAACCTTGATACATCGAAAATATCGAAATTAAAACATCGAGGTTATAAACATCGATGTTTCCGATGTCGATGTGATATAGGCTCATCAAAAACTTTTTTGTGGTGTCAAAAAAAGAGAACTAAATGTAGAAGAAATGTGCCAAAGACAAAATAAGTTTACAGAAATTGTTCACTAAGATTATATGTGAAAATGTGTAAAGTATTTTGGTGTTTGTGTCGCGCGTTTTGATCTGTGCCCCTATGACGCAAAACGACACGTGAGTCAGAGTTGGGCCATGAGGGAAATTTTGCAATTACAAAGCGTACTTGCAACAGAAATAAATTATCTAAAGTTATATGAAAATGCATAATATGGGATTTTATTTTAATTGCATGGTTCATTTCCTCATTCGCAAGTGTCATTCTATCATTTGAAGGTCATTTTTAACCCCTTGACTGTGAATGACGTGTATACACGTCATGAAAAAAACTAGACCAAACTGTGGATGATGTGTATACACGTCATGGCCCAAACAATAAAAACATCTTAACGTATATTCGCAAAAATTCTTACTCGGGGGTTTTTGGGGTCGCTGATCACGATTCTGAAGTCAGATTTTTAAAATATATGATTTTTTATCCAAAATGTCCGCCAAAATTTTTCAGAATTTTAAAAGTGGATAAATTTTTCTAAAAATTCTTACTCGGGAGTTTTTGAGGTCGCTGATCACGATTCTGAAGTCAGATTTTCAAAATACATGATTTTTTATCCAAAATGTCCGCCAAAATTTTTTTAAAATATTAATAGTGGATAAATTTTTCTAAAAATTCTTACTCAGGGATTCTTCAGCTCGCTGATCACGATTCTGAAGTCAGATTTTCGAAGTACATCATTTTTAATAATCGTCTGCCATATTGGATCCTCTTTGTTGAATTTTGAAAACCTAACATCGAATTATAGCAATCAGCGACCCCGAAAATTCCAGATTAACAATTTTCAGACCAATCTAATAAATTTTTAAAAATGAGTTGCTATATTGGATCTGCCATTTAAAATTTTAAAAAATTAATAACTGTTTCGTAATCAGCGACCACAGAAACCCTCGAGTACCAAATTTTAAACGAATCCAATGAATTTTTCAAAACCATGACCGACATATTGGATCTGCCATTTAAAATTTTAAAAAACTAACACCGGAATCGTAATCAGCGACCCCAAAAACCCCCGAGTAATAAATTTTAAGCGTATGCAATGAATTTTCCATAATTGTGACCGCCATATTGGATCCGCCATTTTGAATTTGTAAAAACTAACACCGGAATCGTAATCAGCGACCACGAAAACCCAGGAGTAACGAATTTTAAGCGAATCTAATGAATTTTTCAAAACCATGACCGCCATATTGGATCCGCCATTTTGAATTTTTAAAAACTAACACCGGCATCGTAATCAGCGACCCCAAAAAACCCCTTAGTACCTAGTGTCATGAAAATTTATTCACAAGAAGGTCTTACACATTTCGGGACCATTTTGTTATATTTTAGCTACACACTGAAGGGGTTAATCATTTACGGGTCAAAATTTCTCAAACGGATCACCTGAAATTAAAAAAATTTCTTTTTGAACCAAAATAGTTTTTTTTACTCTTAATATCGTTAAGAAGAATCTCTGAAAATATTAAGCCCAAAAATTTTTTTTTGTAAAAGTTATTAACAATTGAATTTTTTAGTACTGCTTAATTCACAAATTTTTTTCTCGAGTTCCAGTTGACGGATTTTAAAATTAAATTATGTATGGTCTTAATGGACTGCGGGAATTTTGAAATTAATAAATAAATATGATCACTCGAACTGCGGTGTAGAAATTCTATATAGAATATTATTCCACAGAATCATTCTAAATTTAGAACTTTTCCGTCTGGGAATTGTTCGTTCAATAATTTAAAAGTAATAATAATGTGAAAGTTTTTCGAGAATTAAATCATTTAAAATAAATTTAATATCATATTTTGTAAACTTCAATTATTGTCAGAAATATAGAGAAAATAGGTTTTTGTATTATAATATTTTCAAAGTTTTTAAGGGCAACAAAAAAATTTAATAGAATTTCTAGAAATTTAATGTTTTTTCTAGTACTTTTGATTAAATTTCCAGACATTTTCCTCATTTTCCTGAACAATATTACTTTCCTTGAATTTCTTGCGATTCTGAAATAGTTTTATAAAATCATTCTACTTCAAGTCGGAGATGAAAATATTAAATCGAAGTAAGCCATAAAGGAGTTAGATATACTTATAGACTCTAAACTTACCTTCTGGCCACAAATACAAAGTGCATCTGACAAAGCAGCAACAAAAACAGCCGCTTTAAGTAGATTAATGTCAAATGTTAGAGGACCAAGACAAGTCAAACGGAAACTACTTATGACAGTCGCAATGTCTATTATGATGTATGGTGTAGAAATATATCCTGATTCATATAAAGTAGAAAAATACAGATCTCGGATGGCAAGTGTGAAACGTAAAGAAGCCCTGCGAATAATTAGTTCATATCGTACCGTATCAGAGGCGGCCACGTGGGTCTTATCGGGCAGCATGCCGATAGACCTTTTGGTAAAAGAACGATATAAAGTGTACGAGTGTAAAGAAGGTAAACAGTCGTTTCTGTAGATACTGCACTTTAGATATTGACAATGCAGAGCACACATTCTTTCACTGCTCAAGATGGAAAGAAGAAATAGAAAAAATTAAGACGAAGATTGGAAGTTTTTCAAAATATGACATCATCACAAAAATTCTACAAAGTGAAACTTACTGGAATAGTGTTGAAGAGTACGTCGAGAACATACTGCTACAAAAAACGATTGACGAACGAAACAATTTAGACAAAACAACCTAGAGAAATACTTTTAACTGTAGAACGATATATATTTATTTATATTTATTTGTATGTATTTATGAAGAGATAGCAGGAGTATAAACCCAAGCAGGAAGAGAAAGCCGAAGCTCGGCTAAGAGTCGCTGATGACCTCCAACCCCTGAAGAAATACGAAAGCGGTTACCGGGGGTTAGTTGGTAGGCGTGAATTGGGGGTGTTTTTATTGCGTTAACGGCGGTTGCAGAAAGCAGGATCGACTGAGTCCCACACATACCTTAGAAAAAGGGAGTGCATAAAGCATTTTCACCTCCTCCTCTCAAAAAAAATTATTATTATTATTATTCCTTTTTGATGGTTAGGTCAGGGAATGTTTTCACCTGTCAATTGATGTTTTTTCATTTGATCTAGTGGTGGCGCATCCGCCGATTGATTTTACCTTGCCGCGGTGATAGGGCCTAGAGGTGAAGCTGATGGGACTTTCGCGCTCTCTCTCTCCTGGGGAGGGACGGGCGTGCGAGCTCGTGTATCTTTTTCGGTTTCACCGTTACCAAGAAACTATCCAACATATACATTTACACTCCCACATGTTTCTAACACTCGTATACAAGCCTTCTAATAACAGGCACACTCATGAACTTCCGCGCACCCTTCCTCACGGGGCAGTACATTGCGGAGTTTACACCATACTCTCACTTACACATACTTTACATACTTATATACGACTTTAAAACTTTTAATAAAAAAATCATGAACATTATGGAATTTAAAGAACTGAATTGGCGATCGTCACCCTAAATGACCTCGTCGCAAATGAAATTCTTAAATCTTTGAAAATTAAAATTGGCTGGATAAATTGTAGAGCACGTTTAAGAACGGTAGTCCCTCGTTGTCTTCAATGTCTGGGATATGGTCATTTTCAGAAGGATTGCAAAGGCAAAATCTGCAAAGAACAAATAAAAGTGAATATCCTCCAAGGAAATTTACACAGAAGTAAAACGGCTAATGACCTATTCTCGCAAATAGCCCTCGAACGGGAGGCTGACTTAGTACTCATCAGCGAACAATATACAAATAAAAACTATTAGTTCATAAAACAGATTGGCAACTGCAGCTGTCTGGATTTCAAACAAAAAATAACAAAATTAACAAAATATCCGTTAAGAAAATCAAGAAAGAACGGTGGGAAGACCTTACAAGCGACGTAAACAAAAATCCCTGGGGGCTTTGCTATAAGGTAGTCATGAAGAAATTTATTTAATAACATAACGGGACATGCCCTTTCGTACATTAAGTACTATACCTAATTCTAAGAGTTACATTTGTAACATATTAACATATAAAAACAGATACATTATGAAGGTTGGCGCTTCAAAAGTTTAAGTTCGGTATAGATGTAAATACCGTTGTAGTGTAATGATGAAAATAAAGTAATATAATTAGATATTTTTGTTTCTCCACTGAGTCCATTAGAAAATTAGTTATTGTAGTAAATCTTACAGTTTAATAGAAGAATATCAAAATAATATTAATAAATGATAAATTTGTATCTCTATCCGAATTAATCTCAAACAATTAGTAAAAATTACTAATAATATTAGTATTAATATTAAATAATATTAATAAATGATAAATTTGTATCTCTATCCGAATTAATTTTAAACAATTAGTAAAAATTACATAGAAAAATAAAATCAAAAATTCTGAATGAAATAAGATGTTTAGAGAAATTCAGAAATTTCTTAAATGGAATAGACTTAAACGCTCTTTTCTCTACCCACCCAATTAGAGCCCAAGATCCAAGTTTGAGTATTCCGGAAGAAAGTATACCCCTCTTCAGTCCAGAAGAACTGACGAAAGCTGTCACCTCTTTCCAGAAGAAAAAGGCTCCAGGCCCTGACGGAATACCAGCGGAAATTTTAAAATTAGTCTGCAAAATATGCTCGGAAATTCTTTTGAGTTTACACAGTAAATGCATAGTGGAAGGTATTTTCCCAAGAAGATGGAAAACACAGCGACTTATTCTCATCAGTAAAAACCAGGGCGACCCCAAGCTTCCCTCTGCATACCGCCCATTGTGTATGCTGGATACGTCGGGGAAACTCCTTGAGAAACTAGTCAAAACACGCCTTACGCAAGCAGTAGAGAGTACAGCCGGACTAGCGCCGCGAAAGTATGGCTTCCGAAAGGGTCTTTCTACAATCAGCGCGGTAAATGAGGTAGTAAAGAAATTTAATTCGGAACAACTTAGAAACCACTACTCTCGAAACATTGTTCTACTGGTCACATTAGACGTAAAAAACGCCTTCAATTCAGCAAGGTATACAGATATTTTAAAATCTCTCAACAATAGATTTAAGATCCCTACTTATCTTCTGAGAATAATCCAAAGTTATTTCAGAAATAGAGAATTGGTATATGATACAGAAGAAGTACAAGCAAGAAAGAAAATAACAGCAGAGGTTGCACAAGGCTCAATCCTGGGTCCAGATTTATGGAACATCGTCTACGATGGAATTCTCTGCGAAGAAATGCCAAAAGATATTCTCTTGATTGGATATGCTGACGATATAGCTGTAGTTATTACCGCAAGAGACGTAAAAGCTTTACAAAGAATACTAATCCAAGTTATTCGAAGAGTAAATGCTTGGATGAGAAAACATGGATTACAGCTTGCACTTGAAAAAACAGAAATTGTTTTATTAACTAGACGAAGAAGGATTCACTGAAATACTTAGGTATAATAATTTATAAGAAACTTACTTTTTTAAACCATATTAAAGAAATTTATGGAAAATCATTAAAGGTGACCGCAAATTTAAGCCAGCTTTTGGCAAATGTCGGCGGTTCAACCCCAAGCAAGAGAAAACTTCTTCTGTCTGTAACAAACTCCATCTTATTGTACGGAGAAGAACTTCTATCAACCGCCATAAAAAAAGACCAATACAGAAAAATCTTGCTTCTGCTCAATTATTGGGAGCTTTACGAATAGAATCCTGGTAGCAAACAGTATTAGAACCTGCTGTGCTAGTAGTTGCTGGAGGTTCTGTTAAGCTATTGACCTGCTGGTGCATGAAAGAAGTCTAGTATATACTAGAAGTACTGAAATTGTCAGAAAGAAAGCACAAAAGGAAGCTCGAGAAATGATTCTGGATAAATGGCAAACACGCTGGAATGAAGAAAGTAGCTGAGGACGATGGACAGCCAGATTGATACCAAATATACGGCAATGGATCAACAGAAAGGATGGAGAGGTCAACTACTACCTGACACAACTGCTTACTGGGCACGGTTACTTTAAAGCCTTCTTGCATAAAATAGGAAAAGCTTCCAACGCACCTCGCAAAAATAATGACTCTGAGAAGGATGATGTACAGCTTACATTTTTTTATTGTGTAAGATAAGACGAAGAAAGGAAAAATATCGAAAATTTTATAGGACAAATAACTCTTGAAAACCTAAACGAGAAGATCATTTCAAATGAGAAAGTATGGCAGATGGTAGAAAATTACGTCGAAAAGATATTAAAAACAAAGAAAAGTGAAGAATAAGGTAAGAAAATACATGTCCGTAATAGGAAAAATGAAAAAAAGGGAAAAATAATCCACGCTGATATAAAAAAAGAGTGAGCCGAAGCACGGCTAAAAGTCGCCAAGTACCTCATCTCCTAAAGAAATGCGAAAGCGGTACCGGAGCTGCTGGTAGACGAAAATGGGGGGTTTTTTAGTGCGGTAGGGGAAACTGTCTAAAGTAGGATCGTTCAGTCCCACACTGTCCTAATATCGGGACGTGCGTAAGACAAAGAATATGAATTTTTGATCTTTTTATGATTTATTTTCATCGGCTTATTAATGAATTGTTATTAAATTTGTTTATAAAAATTAAGATTTTTAAGATCAAAGATGCTACTTCGAACAACCTACTATATGTTTTGTATTTTTAAGTAGATACACGGAAAAAAAAAGGTCTGGAAGAGATATCCATAAAAATATTGTTGAGCAGAATATTGTTGTGTTATCCAAATCAATGGAAGAGACAACTTTCAGAATGGAAGCACATTCCATATTCAATGGATGAGGTAGCCATATTATATTGTTGAATCAAATATGGATGTGACATCCATGGGCATGGTTGGGCTTACAATTCATGCTATGGATTTTCACATATGGCTGCCTCATCCATATAAACTTTGGTTGGGAGATCCATAGTTAGTTCAAAATTTCGATACATGTTGCGCGCAATTCATTATCATGGCATCCATTTAAAAATGGTCGTCTCAATTTGTCCGTCGCGTCGGATTCCTGTCACGTCTATATAATCACGTTGTGAGTTTATAGTGTATAAATAGTGTTACAATTGTTTATTATTTATTATCGTTATTGTCTATTAGTGTTTATGTAAATTCATTTTCATGAAATATGTGTAGAGTACAGGGATAACAACCGAAATTTTATCGGTTTCGGTTTCCTCTTTTCGGTATTCTTCTAAAAAACATTCGGTTTCGGTATTTCGGTTACGGTTTTTTTTTCAAAGAATTAGGGTTTCTGTATAAGGGTTTCGGTTTTTAAAGTGAATAATTATGGTTACGGTTTTTTGTTTCGGTTTCTTAAAAATTAAGGTTTTTTGGGTTAAAGGTTTCGGTTTTTCGTTTGTTTTCCCCGGAAAATATATGAATGAAAATATTTGTGTGCATTTTAATTACTTAGAATGAAATATGAGTATTAATTACTCATAATTTATTTATAAATTTGTTAAAACAAATTTTATTTTATTTTATTTTATTTTATTTTATGAGATGGCCACATCGTTGTCAAGGAAAAACTAAAATTTTTTTGAAAGAACGTTTTTCTCCTTAACTTCTACATTATTTAACCTAATTAACTAAAAATTGGTACAGTGTATTTTTACAGGCTGATCACAAATAATTAATTTTAAAAAATTTGTTTCTAATTTTTTTCAAAAAATTTTTTTTTATAAATTATTTGTAATCTGCAAATTTGGTTCCTCTACTTATTATTTGCAATATTAGACATACCATACTTTAATATTTTTTGTACCAAAAGATTTTAATATTTGTGTAATATTCAGTTTTACTTTTATATTAAAAACCGAAAAAACGAAATTTAGGTTTTGAAATAAAGGGTTTTAAATTTTTATAATACGGGTTTCGGTTTACGGTTTTCTGTTTCAAATAATTTTTTTTTTCGGTTTCGGTTTCTAGTTTTCGGTTATTTAAAAATTTCTGTTTTTTCGGTTAACGGTTTCGGTTATCGGTTTCGGTTGCCATCCCTGGTAGAGTATATAAGGAATATTATATGCTCCAATATTGTAGTTGCGTGTATAGTGTAGTGGATAGCGGTAGTGTTTAGTATGCGTTAGGTCTAGGGTTCGTGTCTCCCCCCATCGGTTAATAATTTATTTCGTTAATATGCGGTTATTCAATAAGTGGTGTGTATTAATTAACAAAAATGTGTATAAAATATCTCAGGTGACATTGAATCTAATTAATTGAGTGATTCCAATTTTTTGTTTCCCATTTCCATTACTATGGATCACCCAACCATAGATCTTTTGCTGCTCCAACAATATACAGCCAGCCATAAAATATGGATGCAGCAACCTTAACTATGGATATCCCGTATTTTTCAATATAACATGGCTGTGATATCCATGTATCTGGATGTGTCAACTATTCCTTTTTCTCCGTGTATGATTTTTCATGTAGTTGTGTTTGAGTAATAAAATTTTATTTATATTCTTATTATTTTTTCCTTTTTTGAATTAACTTATTTTATTAATTATTGTAATTATTATATGGGTGATTTGCACGTAACTGTAATATTTGGCGGCGTCACAGAAAACACATTCAAAATAAAAAATTTTTGCTTGGGTATGGATACATTTCACAGGTATATATAAAACCTATTCGCAACCACAAATATGTACAAATAGATATTATAATTTTTGATAAATTGCGGAATTCCCCCCAAAATTTTAGCTCCGTGGCGTGTCCGTTTTTTAAAATTTTAAGTTAAAATTCAGAAATTTTTTTGAAAACGCCGAAACTGTAAACGAGAATTTTTGTAATATGAATTATGTATATAGGTGAACAATTTGTACATATAATTCATCTTCTAATACTTCTTATAAAATTATAAAATGTAAAATAGTTTTGTCCACAAATTTTTTCAATTTTGTAATAAGATTTTTTTCCCTATAATTTAACTGTTTATGGCACATTTTAATGTTATCTGAGAATTACAATCTAAAATAAGATCCATTAGCAACAAATATCAGTAAAAAAAAGGTTCAAAAATTGGAAGTTCTACACTCAAAACAATTTTTTTTGTAAAAATGTGAAGATCACAAAAAAAGTGATCAGTACCGTGGTATTACTATTCTTTTAATCTAAACACTCTCTGTTGTAATTATTACGATTTTTTTGAAGATTACAATAGAAACAAATTATCTGCCCAAAGAAAAGAATTATTCTGCAGAATTGTCGGAGTTAGGTTAGTTTAAATGTCAAATTTCAGCTCCGTGGTGTCACATAAAATATCAGCTCCGTGGCGCCTGTGGCGTACAGTGCAAATTCATGGATAAACAGTTGCTACAATAACACATATTATAGAAGAGGACAGACATAGTTGTGTCCTTTTATATTTCAGTGCTTCGGCTACTTTGTGCATTGATCTTTCTTTTTTTATAATGTTACGTAAACATTTTTTGATCCTTTCTTATTTATTAAATCTTTTGTGTAGATATTTCAGAGTAAATTAAGAAAGAATAAGATTTCAAACAAAAAATTTTGTAAATATTATACATCAAAATGTAAAATAAAACATTAAGATTTTGCTAAAATCATGATTTATTAAAAATTAACAACCTTTCTTCAAATTTTATATTACTCAAAAAATAAATAACACTTTTTATTTTTAAATATACATTTTACAATTATAAATTATAATAATTATAATATTATCATTTAAACAAGTGTAAATAACTTTAAATCTCATCATTTCAATAGGAGCTTTTTTAAACGTTTTGAATATCATATTTTTCAAAAATTTGAAATTAATATTTTAAGGTTAAATGAATAACAATTTAATATCTAATACACTTTTCAAGTTATTAGAGAAACGAGAGAAATAGTTTTAAAACTAATTTGAAAAACTTATAAATATTAATTAAAGTTAATTTTTTGCCGTTATGTCCCTCGCCGGTTGAAGTTTTAATCGTTTTAAGGATTTTAATTGAATTATTTTTGGTTTTTTGACAAAGTTCTTTTTAATAATTTTATTTATTAAATATACCTCGTACATAAAGTAGACCCAGTTGACGGCAGTATTATTCAATGCATAGGGTGGTCAGCTCCGTGGCAGCCAATTTTTGAAAATTTGTTCTAATTTTTTTATAATTATAGCTGTAGTTAACCCGTTCAAATTACAACTATATTATGCCCTAATGATGAGGAAAAGTGATATTTAACATTAAAAAAACAAAATTTTTTTTCTTTTAAAACTGATCTTGAAATTGCACAGTTACGTGAAAATCACCCATATTTATCACTTATTTATTTTTCAGGATGATATCGAGCTAGTACGTACATTACCGGTAGTTCTTTTCGTCAGATCAGTTCTTTAATATTTAAAACGTTTAATGTTAAAGATTTAGCTCTTAATATCATTATCTTATAATTTTAATTAACGTTTAGTAAAGTTATTTTCACTCTGTTTGATAAAGTTTGAAATTCTTTTTAGTTTGAGTTTATAAGCTAACTTTGCATTTACTTTTCATAAGCAGCTTTCAGTGAGTGGATAGACTTTTCAGTCTCAGAATCCGCAGAGTTCAATTCCCTCTGTCTTAAGATTTTTCAGTAATTGTTTATATTATTCTATTTTATCATTATTTTTATTCACTGTTTCCAAATAAGAATTAATAGCATTGACAATAATAATAAAATAATTAATTAAATTGATGGAAATTTTATTTGTTATCAACATTCGACAATTTACTGGTACCAAGCCTGTGATAATAACGGCCTCAAATGCCGGTATTAGTAACATTAATAATTCTTCTTATAAAACAATAATTGTGATCATAACAAAGAAAAATTTATTTTAACCCTTAACCATAGCATAGGAAATTCATCTAGAAATCTTTTTTGCTTTTATTTCTTATTAGTTCATTACTTTCTTACATAAACATGGTAAGGAATATGATATCCGCTATATTATATTATATGGTAAGAAATAACAGTATTTTTTTTTGCCAAAAGTAAATGTGAACGGTTGACTTCTTGATTGCCCAACGAAATGATCCCTTTGTCTAAAGTTTCAAAATGAAACAGAGCTCAACGGGGGCGCAACAGTTTTACGCATGGTCTCCCTTATGAATTGTGGTGCTTCATTTAATCACCCCGTAGGGGATGTACGACCACCATACACGCGTCGTGTGCTCCTCCCTTCTCTCTCTATATATACCCATAAAACCAGGTGTTCTCGCCTAACGATTGGCGGACCAACGGCACCTTTTTGGATCCACTCTGGTTCTCCACCAAGCACACCCGATGGTATAGTGGTGATTGCTCGCCAGACTTGAAAAAAAGAACACAGTTGCACTGCTTAATACACACTCGCAACTCTAAAGTAGATTCCACTGACAAATAAACAGAGAAGAAAAAAAAGCTATTTTTGAGGGTATCGAACTCAATGACTGATGTGTATATGTGGAGGTGGCCCTTTGGAACGAATTGTCTAACCGTGACTGACTTGCTCTTCTTCAAATTCATCTACTAATAGATAATAATTTAGTCTGATATTTATGTTTATTGTTATTCTTTTGTTACATTAATTCAATTGGTGGTCATTTCAAAAACTGAATAAGGCAATTTTTTCTAAATTTATTACATTCCATTCTCTGATATATATTTATTAACATAACTTATTCATTATTTACCTTATTTTATTTTATATAAAAATTTTATTTAAAAAAAAAAAAATAAATTATTATTATTTTGTCATTTTATCCCGATTAGCCCTAGAAGGAGTACGTTAGTTTACTCACCCTCTAAGGAGTAACTGGGGTGTCCCGACACCCCACGCTTTAAACTTGTTTTATAAGGATTATATTTGACGTAAAAAAAATTTATTATAATGAATTGATTGGTTTTTTAGTAAGGAATACAATAATATTATTCATATTTTGATAAATTAAAAAAATTTTGAAGAAGAACCATAAAAACCCCAAAAAAAACACCAAAAAATTGCAAAAATGACTTTTAAAAATGACTTTTAAAAATGACTTTTAAACGTTGTAGTTTCTTAAAAATTTGACTAATTTTAAAACTATTTTAGGTTTTTAAAGTTAAATAAATACACTTTTAGGGGAAAAAATTAGTTTTTGTATTACTTCCAAAAAACATAATTATTTGAACATCTGAAGTGAATGAAATTAAAGACAATTGACGAATAGTGAAAATCATAAAAATGAACTATAAAATGGACTTAAACAATTAATATTTACTAAAAATGGTGTTATAAATTTAATATTTTACAAACTTAATATATCTAAATATATTAAAATTAAAATTTATAACTTATGAAGTGATTCTGTAAATTAATATTTAATCAAAGTTTTAATTAACAATTCTTAATAACTATAATATATGTTAAAATATTATTAACAATATAGAATTTATAATTTAAATTTGACTGTCATATATTACATTTTTCTGTATTAGAATTTAATTTCTGACTGTAGAGAGAGCACAGAAATTTTTAATAATAATCTTAACTCAAATTTCATAAGTTGTTACAAATGCAGAATGTCTATTTTTCATAAAAATAGAATTTTTGTATAAAAATGTTTCTTTTTTATAAAATACAACTTTTTCAAGCATAACCTATCAATTTATACTTTATCAGATGATTTTAACTGATTTAAAACGATTTTTTAAAAAAATTTGAATTTACTTATGTTGACAATTTTTCTAACGTTAGGGAGTAACTGGGGTGTCCAGACACCCCAGACGTATTTTAACAGGAGATAGAGCTCTTTCTAGAGCAAAACTTTTGGCGGCACAAATAGGTATCAAAAGGTAGAGGTGCAAACTAAATTATCAACGGGTTTTGAGCGTAAAAAAATTATTGGTTAAGCCATGGGAATACTTTGAATTTTGCTTGGGGTGTCCAGACACCCCAGTTACTCCTTCTAGGGTTAATATACGTATATACTAAGATCAATAATGTATATATACTTTATTGACCGCTCGCAGCTCAAAAAAGTACTTATAACTACCCTAGAGTAATAATGATTATTTATTACCCTAAGGCAATAATGTTCACTTTATTGACCTGTTGGGCTATAATGGAGGAGCTTACTTTGTTGCCTAAAGTATAATATGTAATAATTTATAAAAATGTAAATTGTAATTTTAAATTTGTAAAAATACCACATATAATGAAAATGATTAATATAAAAATATAAAATAATATGAAAATTGAAAATAAAGAAAATTAAAAAGAAAATAAAAATCGGAATAATATTCAGATAGCATTAACTGTTTGAGATAATAAACTCAAATCCACAGCGTATAGTATAAAGATTTTGGTTGTCATAAAAATTTGTCTCATTCTTCATATAAGTTTTTGTGTAATGTATTCATTTTATATTACGCATATGAAAAAAGTGATCCCACTGCGCGAGTGAAAATTAACGTATTCGAATAAAGTGTTGACAAGAATTTATTTTTCGTGAAATTTGCAAATTAAGCGGTACTCGAGATTGTCAGTGAGCAAGGTAGATTTAATTCTTTTCTGTTTCTTTTTTCTCTTTCTCTCTCTCTCACACACTCACATTACTTCCTCTTAATCGACGTTCTCCTGAAAAAAAGTGTGCGGGCGTATATATATGTATATATAGGTAAAAGCGACGGTTGAGACCAGCAGGCAGCTGCATTAATATATCTTCTTAGCGCGCCAAAGTATATGTATAAGTACCTACACTTTTATCTTCAATGTGACGAAAAGACTAAAGGAGGTCTTCTCTCCTCCTCCCACCTTCCCTCTATACTTTTCTTTATATCAGCATACTCGAATGCAAACGTAATTTCTTTCCTCCTTGAATTCACGAACAGCATAAAATAATTTTTTTCTAAGTTTGATTTGAATTTGATTAATGTAATAATTAAATAATTCAGGTGTTACAAATTTATTTTTAAATTAATTAAATTTTTTATTATATCAAATTAAGTAAATTGTTATATTAAACTTCTGCTGTTGCTAACTTTCTGCCTATTTTAACTCCTCGAGGTGACCGACAGATTGGCTCAGTCGGATAGATGCCTCGCATTGGCGGTCGTTTAAGGACCAAGGGTATAAGTATCCTTCACGGAGAGAAATTTGAACCGTAAAAGACAGTGTCTAATTCAGAAGGTTAAAAGAGGGGGAGAGATCACGGTAAATCTGAGTGATTTCACCGAGTTTTTCCATTCACGAATCGCAAGTGGCAGTGACAGTAACCGTCAGAAAGCGCTACATCTTGTAGAAAATTATGATGAGTTTCCATTCATCGCCTGAGACTCTGATCACACCGTGATTTTACGTTCAACCTTCTCTCCGTGTTGGCTCGCGCTCACTTGGCTTGATATTTTTCCGGCACGTGAGACAATCTGAGCGGGAGGTTTGACGTCGAGGTATAATGATGTGCATCGTCGATTATTGTCCGGTACACACCATTAGAACTCGACTGTCGATAAACCGGTTGTACTCAGGAGAGGTTTTCTACAGTTTCCCTCACAGATGCACAGTGCAGTCGTTCACGCAGCTTATTTTTTCAGATCAAAAATTAAATTCAAAAATATAATTATTTACCGACAACCATATCGGAATAATTATCTTAAGAATAACACCTGACTCTAAACCAAAGAGTTCAATTGACGTCTAATAGATGTCACTAATTGCTGATATAGTCGAAATCATCCTTAATTAAAATTCTCAATCAGCAAATAATTTCCTACATTAACTATACAGCTCATCGACTAGTGTATGGGCTTGATCTGAGATTATAAGAAACGTGAACGTCCAGGCTGTGTTGGCATGGTGCATTGGTAGGCGTTAGTCCCGCGAAAGGCAGCTATTAACTGGGGTTCGAGTCCTCACAGATGCACAGTGCAGTCGTTCACGCAGCTTATTTTTTCAGATCAAAAATTAAATTCAAAAATATAATTATTTACCGACAACCATATCGGAATAATTATCTTAAGAATAACACCTGACTCTGAACCAAAGAGTTCAATTGACGTCTAATAGATGTCACTAATTGCTGATATAGTCGGAATCTTCCTTAATTTAAGTTTCCCTCTTCTCTGGCGAGAAAACCCATTGACGGGTGGTCCAGGCGCAATGCGAGTACTCCTAATAAAAGTCGGCTGTAGACGCAAATTAGGTTAATATATAGAAAATTTCTAAGTAGAATGGTTATGCTTAATCTAAAAAGTATTTCTCGGGGACTCTTGTCGAAGTGCGTAAAGCCAATAGGGCAGGAGTATAAACAAAAAAAACAAAAAAAAAACCCCTCGAGGTGTAAACACCAAAACAATGACAAAATAACTCGCGCGGGAGTTGATGTTCAACCCCCCCCCCTCTTTTTCACTCTTGGTAAAATTAAGGAGTTATTGAAATAACTCTCTTTTGGAGTTGATATTTAACTCGACAACTTTTACACCCAACACCGGTGACCGTCAACTCCCTAAATTTTTCACAGTGTAGGATTTATGTTCTACACTGTAAAAAATTTATTAATTTAGGGAGTTGACGGACTTGGGAGTTGGAAGTGAAATTTTGCGAGTTAAAAATCAACTCTAAAAGAGAGTTAATTTAATAACTCCTTTCATCAACACCCGTGCGAGTTAATTATTCCTTGGGGAGTTAGCTTAAGAGTGTGAAGTTTTAACTCTCTTTATCTAACTCTCAAGGCATTAACTTCCCAATGAGTGCAACTTTTATAGAATCCCCTTGGGAGTTAAAATTTAACTCCCTTTTTTACAGTGACCTCCACTCGTGTCACAAAAATCACCGTAAACAAATTGGGATGCCTTTATTCCCATGTTACTTACGATATTTTTTATTCCTAATGCACAAAATGGCGATTTCAGATAGCAGACGACAGGGAATAAAAGTCAGTCACTTGTTCGACTTATATGAAAATGGCGGCCGTTTTCCCCCTTGGGCAAAAATAACGCATGGGATCAGCGGTTATGTTTGCACATGGGAGAAAATGGACGCCATTTTCATATGGTCGAACAAATGAGTGACTTTACGTCGTCAGCTATCTAAAAGCGCCATTTTTGTGCATGTGGGATAAAAAACTAATTATTAAAAAAAAGACAAAGAAAAATTTTTTATAGAAAAACAAATGAGAAAAATTGTTGTCTGAGGATTAGTTTAATTTAACTAATTAACTAAATCTGTGTGAGTTTTTGTTTCAGCAGTTAGTAAAAAATAACTAATTATTAGACGTAGAAAATGCATATTTTTAGTAGAAAAATAATTGTTGAAAATTATTGACAAAAAATTAGTTTAATTTAACTAAATCTTGATGGACAAAAGAATGCAGAATTTATTTTTGAGCCTTTATCAAGTTATGATGATTACAAACCAATATTTAATAAAACACAAGTAAACTTAATCCTACATTTTGAGTAAAAAATTAAATTTGTCATTTTGAAATATGCGATAATCAGACTTTGTATTCGTATATAACCAAGAACCTTAAAAATTCTCGAGTAATAATTTTCAAACAAATCTGATTGATTTGTAAATTGTTATCCATTCTATTCGAACCACCATTATGAACTTCAAAAATCGGTTTTCATTTTCACAAACAGCTACTCCGAAAATTTCCAAGTAACATAACATTTAAACAAATTGCAGTGATTTTTAATTTTCTTATCCCGCTATATTAATTTTTTTAAAACAAACCAGATTCGTAATCAACGCAATCAAAAACATTTAAAGGACTTTTTCTAAGTAATTGTCTGAAAAACCTGATTTATAGTAAAAAACGGACTGTACTTTCGAATTCAAGATTAAAATTTATACCTTAGAAACCAAGTAATTAATTAGTATTATTATTAGAAGACTCGAGACAATATTAGGTATTATAATATTTATATTATTATAATATTTTTATAATAGGTATTTTTTAAATTAGATAATATGAATAATAATATAATAAAACGAAAATCACTTTTTCGTCTAAATCGCGGCAAAGTAACAATGTATGAAAAATACACTATATTTTATAGATATCTAGAAAAAAACAAGATATATTCTTGAGTGTATAAGTCTGAAGGGAGTGAATTAAGGAGTTAATATTGATAAAGGGAAGAAGTGACAGAGAGGGGGGAACTTTTATTGATGAAAATATTACTTTGTGTCCTATTTTCTCCCTTATTTTCAACTACCCACTCAAGTGGAATTGATATTACTCATATATGAATTAGTATATTACTCAACAATATCTTATCAAGGAATTGAAACTTAGTGTCAGGTTTTCATTGAAAATAAGTGATTTAACCTTGTAACAAGGACAATATTTTGATATTCTTTTTTCATTTCGTGATTAATTTTCCCACATATAATAAATAAATAAATATCGTATATGAGCGATTTCTACTTCATAAGATAATCTGGCCAGTCCTGAATGAGTGACTGCACTGTGAGAAAACATTATACTTAAATGAAATACAAAAATAATTTTAGATGACTTAGTAAGGCCCTGAATAGATTTTCGTCCAGTGAGGCGCAAACTAGGGAAATTTGTCAGGACCTGTCTAATTTCGTCACACTTGAAATACCAGGTGATGATGTGGAAAATTAGAGAGATTTTAACTAAATCGCCTTGTCAGGCCCTGAGTAGAAAATCAAAATGTGTGAATTGATGCATGCTGACTAGATGCATGATGGTCAGGGCCTGATTCAATTATTTAATAGGAGCATAAATAGTTAGATAAAAAGAGGGCATTCTAGTCAGTGTCAGATTATCACCTATCTAGACATTACTAATATCGTTTCATTAAATCCTGATCCCTCTAGAAATTTTTGAATAAGTCAGTGAAAAAAAATCACTAATAAAAATGAAAATAACCATGTGAAAGTAAATTTTATAGCGAAAAAAATGATATAAGCTTTATGATTGTAAGTAAAAAAATGTTGATAATATTTAGTTTATTTATTTACATACACGGGCATCAAACGAGCCCTTTCGTACAAGAGTACTATAGAAAATTGAGTGGCAAGTAGCCAAGTAAACATAAACATTATTGCTAGGATAGGCTATACGAATAATATGTTACGCAAGTGAGATGTAAATCTCAAGATAGAATCGTCGAAAAAATTTACAGAGTTGCTTACAGAGTTCGCTTCCCTACACAGTCTTGCAATCGGTGAGTGATTTGCGTAATTCGTCCTATGGTATTTTATTTTAAAAAGCGTTAAGTATCTACAAGGTTTATTCGGAACAGAAAGATTTAACATTGGTAATAGTGTTGGACAATTAATAAAACCATTTAGTAATTTAAAAAGAAACATTATATCTATGTAGAGAAATCTCAATGTTAATTTGGGAATGTTCAATCTATTGCGCAAATAATCGTAATTATGGTCATGAATATTGTATGGTATATTTAATTGTCTTGCCGCAAAGCGAAGGAAACGGTTTTGAATACGTTCTAATCGTATTAGTAAATATGTATAAAGCGGAACCCAAATCAATGACGCATGTTCTAATATACTTCTTACAAATGTAAAATATAACAATCTCAATGTACGCTCATTATGAAAGACTGAAGCATTTCTCGTGACGAAACCAAGGGATCTAAGCGATTTACTTATAACATCAGAGATGTGTGAGTTGAATGAAACAGTGTTATCTATTATTATTCCCAAATCACAAACCTGAGTCACTCTATTTAGTTCAACATCATTGAAAGTGTATGAATATATTAAAGTAGATTTATTTTTTGAAAAAGTTATAGCAGAGCATTTTTTTATATTAAGTGACATGTTATTATTGAGACACCATTTTTCCAATCGATTCAGATCTGATTTTAAATCAAAGTGATCTTGGTCAGTTTCAATAATTTTATATAGTTTGAGATCATCTGCAAATAGTAGGAAAAAACTAAATTTAAAAACTTGTATGATGTCATTCATATACAATATATACAAGAGTGGACCCAGGATTGATCCCTGCGGAACTCCAGAAGTGGATAAAAAAGGCAAAGAATAATCTTGATTAAATTTTATTGATTGAAATCTATGATTTAAATAACTTTTAATTAGTTTTAGTAAATTATCTGGAAAGCCAAGGGCTTCAAGTTTCGTCACGAGAACAGCATGATCGACTCTATCAAACGCTTTAGAGAAGTCTGTATAAATTGCGTCAATTTGCAGTCCCTTTTCCAAGTTTAACAATAGAAAATTTGTAAATATACTTAGATTAGTCACTGTTGACCTTGACTTCACGAAACCGTGCTGCTGATCTATTATTAAATTAGAAACTGCATTGTAAATCGAATCAAATAGTAAACTTTCATATACTTTAGAAATGGAGTTAAGGATCGTGATGGGCCTATAATTATTAACATGTTTTTTATCACCATTTTTGTAAATAGGTATCACATTTCCCTTTTTCCATTCATGTGGAAAGATACTCTCATTTAAAGACTTATTATACAAAACAAGCAGAGGCTTCGTAAAGGCAACAGAACAGTTTCGCAGAAGAAGGGGAGGAATGCAATCCGGCCCTGCATTTTTATTAACATCAAGATTTTTCAATTTTCCAAGAATGTCATCTTCCGATATATATAAATTATGCAAGTCTAAAAAGCTATCAGAAGGTGTTGTAAAATAGGTAGGTAACACATTAGATGGCGTGTAAACAGATTTAAAGAATTCTGCGAAAAGATTACTAATATCATTGTCATTATCACAAATTTTATCACCATATTGCATAATGTTTGGATATCGGGAGTTTTTACGTACAGAATCAACATATTTCCAGAATATTTTAACGTTATTAATTATTGAATTTTCCGTTCTATGCAAATAATCATTATAATTGATTTTAGATAAAATTTTACATTGAGATCTCAGATTTGAAAAAATAGTATAGTTTGTATCATTTTTACAAGTTTTATAATTATAATGTGCAACTTTTTTCGCTAAGACCAAATTTATTAATTCCGGTGTAAACCAACAAGGGTAGACAGAGGAACGTGGAGATTTCAAGGGTGTGTATGTTTCTATCGCATAATATATGTGCTTATAAAATATATCAACTGATGCATCAATGTTATAATCCAACAATAGAGTGCTCCAATCAATATTAGAAATATAGGAACTGACCATTGCAAAATTACATTTGTTAAAATCGAATTGAGGCAAAGATTGAGCGTTACGATTGGAAGCAGTATTGTTGTTATTATTTACATTTATATCATGAATACCAATAAGTAAGGGAGGATGATAGTCATCAACAGATAAAATCGAGTCCATTGCAAGATTAACTGTGAAATTGTCTGTGTTACAAAAAACAAGGTCAAGGACAGAATCATATTTATTTGGAAAAAAATTGATTTGTAATAAGTTAGTGTAATCACATGTGTCTGATAGCAATGTAGAAATTATTTGTTGTTGATTTGAGGAGGTAGTTTTAGTAGTACAAATTGGACCAGAATCAAGGTTCCAATTTAAAAAGGGTAGATTAAAGTCACCAACAACACATAATCTAGCACTAGGATACAAGTCCACAATACTTTCAATAATTCTACACATATCGACATAGATATCAGTTGTAGAATTCGGCGGAATGTAAAAACAACTTAGGATATAAGAATTGGCGTTAACTGTGAATTTAATAAAGATATGCTCAACAGAAGCAAAATTGGTAGAAAGTAAAGAACAATTTAAGTTACTTTTGGCTGCTATGAGAACACCACCTCCACGCAAACTCTGACTAGTAGAATTGCATCTGTCGAACCGAAAAATCTCATAATTTTGAAAACCTAATTCGGATGAACTTATACCTGGATGTAGCCAGGTTTCAGAAAAAATAAGGAAATCAAAAGAAAAAAGAAAAATATTTTGTCGTAAATGGTGAAGTTTAGTTCGTAATCCTCGAACATTTTGGTAGTACATATTAAGAGAGGTTTTTTTGGTTCGCTGTGTACTGGAAAGGTTATTAATATTATAACAAAATTTTGACACCTCACTTGTTATTGGACTACCTAATAAGAGTTCGTTTGTATTGTCAATGACGTCTTCTTCATGCGATTCTTCTTTGTTAATACTGGATTCCCAGAGCGGTATACGATTATCAAATCGTCTTCCCCATCCTGTTGTCGTACAGCTATTTGTTTTTTTAATTCCAGCACCTCTTCTATTTGCATCTTCGTTTTGTCCTGAGATAGTCGCAAGTGTTTGATGGTGGGAGAGTGACTCACATTCCCTTTGGCAGCTACAAATATTCGTAGCACTGCTTGTGCCTTCTCCTCCGTCGCAAAGATAAGTTTGACTGGGCGTGGTTTCTGCTGAGAGGCCTGCGTAATAATGCCCAGTCTAAATGCTTTCATATTTTGGAATAAGTCGGGAGAAACGAAGACACTGAGAAGGTTCACTACAGCTGATGTCAGGTTGTCGTTATTGGTATGAGTGGTGGTCAAGGTATTAGTACACACAGTATGTTCAGGGAGTCCAAACAAAACAAGGTTTTTCTTTCTCCGCCCACGGTCTTCAAATTCATGCATGCATTGACGTATTATGGTTTGTGTATTAGTTTTTTCAGTATTGATATCAATGGTTTCAATCTTACCCTCGATAGCAACTAAGCGATTGTCAAGATCGTTAATTTTGGCTTCGTTTGCACTTGTGCGCGTACCAATATCATCAAGTTTCATATCGATGTTATCAAGTCTCGTTGTAATAGAAGCATTCATATCAGCTATAGCACTTAATATATCGTTGTCTTTAGACGAAGATGGAGAACGAGATCGCAGCTTACAACTCTTTCCTTTACACACACCACCTTCCACAACACCCTTGCCACATTTAGGACACTTTGTCGAAGACATTGTCGTGGACATTGTCACTACAACTTTGTAGGTTAGGAAACGTGGTCAACCACAGGAAGCGATACAGAACCGAAAATATACCGTGTGAGCGAGAGAAAATAATATAGGTCACCAAAAAAGAGACTACACAATGTTTTTGGGCTCACAACAGAGCCAAAAAAAATCAAAAAAGTCTATAAAAAGATAAAAGAATCAAGACCGGTATACGAACACGTGTTAACGTCTAGCCACCTAGCGGCTAATGATTACAGTTAGATTAGGATAGATTATTACAGTTAGATTAGGAAAAAACACGGAAAAATCAACAAATTTCCCTGTCACAACTTTCACCTCGCATAAAATGTCGAAAAACCATTAGAAACTAAAACAAAAAATCAAGTCTGTACATTAATTTCTCTAAAATGCAATGCTCAAAACAGGAATTGAAAAAGTCAATTAATTTGGCGAACAAAGGTAAAACATGCAAAGAGTGCAATCTCAGCTTCTAGACATCGTAGAATCGTAAATTTTGGCTTAAAATACGTAAAAAAATTCCACTTTTTATATGTTAATTATGCAAGTATTAAAATAATTACATAAGTTTTTAATATCAAAAGTTTTTTTCTGCATTTTTTTTGTCAGCGGAAGGCCTCGGGAAATAACGACGACCCTATTGTGCTGGGCCCGACAATACAAAGTTTACAGCCCAATATTGCAAGTGTCAGAAAAACCCAAAGTCGTAGTAAACCGAATTTTGAAAAGAATATAATTTTAAAAGCAAAAATACTCATGCCTTCAAATTCTTAAGGAAATATTATTTTTTCAAATCTGCGTCGAAAGTCGAATTTTACTTAAACCTTTTTCATTTACAATCTTGCACAATAAATAATAATATGCAGTACTGGTTAAATGTTGGCTGAGTACTAACCAAGTGTTTTTTACGGAAAAAGTTTTTACCTTATTACTACGACTTTGGGTTTTTCTGACACTTGCAATATTGGGCTGTAAACTTTGTATTATCGGACCCAGCACAATAGGGTCGTCGTTATTTCCCGAGGCCTTCCGCTGACAAAAAAATGCAGAAAAAAACTTTTGATATTAAAAACTTATGTAATTATTTTAATACTTTGATAATTAACATATAAAAAGTGGAATTTTTTTACGTATTTTAAGCCAAAATTTACGATTCTACGACGTCTAGAAGCTGAGATTGCACTCTTTGCATGTTTTACCTTTGTTCGCCAAATTAATTGACTTTTTCAATTTCTGTTTTGAGCATTGCATTTTAGAGAAATTGATGAACAGACTTGATTTTTTGTTTTAGTTTCTAATGGTTTTTCGACATTTTATGCGAGGTGAAAGTTGTGACAGGGAAATTTGTCGATTTTTCCGTGTTTTTTCCTAATCTAACTGTAATATTATCAACATTTCTTTACTTACAATCATAAAGCTTATATCATTTTTTTCGCTATAAAATTTACTTTCACATGGTTATTTTCATTTTTATTAGTGATTTTTTTTCACTGACTTAATCAAAAATTTCTAGAGGGATCAGGATTTAATGAAACGATATTAGTGTGGTTATGGCCTCACTATAATTCCTCATCAGCGCCCCTTTTTAAATAAGTCGAAGTTGGGAAATTTCCACACGGGATTGAAATAAGTTTGTAAGCTATACTTAATCCCAATATAGAGAGAATATCTACTACTTTGATTCAAAAGTATTATTTGTTTGAATAATTATATTTCATTCAAACATATAAAGTCCAAAATACTTGTTTTATAACGAGCTTTACTTAAGTCTTAGCGGTCAAACTGCGGAGTGCCCAAGCTGCTTTGGGCAAAACCTTTAATTCTGATTTTATATTGTAGAGTAGAAGGGGGTAATGTAGTGCACTGGCTTTACTGACTAAACGAATGAATTGAATTACTTGCCGTTGGTATGGTAGGGTTAAGGTATCAAATTATAGTAATGTATATCATTTTGGCTTTATTGTGCTTCTTCTAAAAGAAGTTGTGGCGTCACTTCCAAAACAATAGATTTCGAAACCATATTTCCGTTTTTTTAGTGACTTGAAAAAAATGTAAGGCTCGTTAAAAAAGTATCAGGAAAGTGATTTTCCATGTAAAATTTACTTCTGAACACAAATTTAGTATTGTTTTGACGCTTAATTTTGTTTTTATTGAGATATTAAAGTCAACGTGAAGAAAGTGCTTGGGGGCATTGTAGTGCACGGGATTGGGGGCAATGTAGTGCAATTGTACAAAGTACCGTAAATATGTATTATTTAAAAATGTTTTCTTTTTGTAAATTTTTGCAGTTTTCTTTCAGTTTTATTTAACACAGGGCCAAAGAAATTTCTAGTTTATAGTGCTATCCACGAGATGAGATGATACCATGCAAAGTCTCGTCTCGTGGGCATCACTACTAGTTTATAGTTTTTTAAGTTTCTTATGTTCCTAATATTATGTCTAATAAAATAAAATCGTTTATAATATATTCTCTGCTTTTTATTCCACTATTAAAGTGGTGCACTACATTGCCCCACAAATTTTAGAATGTCGAAAAAAAGTGCCTTCAGTTTTTTGGATATAGAAAAGCTCCATCTACATCTACAAAAAAATAATGTACACCATAAATGTAGCTAGAAACATTGTCTTTCCAACGAGTCTTTATTGATAAAAATTGGTTGAAAATTGCGACCACAGGAGTCTTCGAAAGAAAAGTGCACTTCATTACCCCCTTCTACTCTACTTTGCCGAAGTGTTGGCGGGCAAACTGTGGAGTGCCCAAGTCGCTTTGGGCAATGTTGTTCCAAAAAAAGTGCTCATTTAAAAATTGACAACTGCTCGCACTCGTTACGAAATATACTATTCTTTGTCTTCGTCAAAATTTTTTTGAGTAAAGGAACTATTTTTCAATGTTTTCTGACGGTTGCCGATGTTTCTGATTGTCAATAATAAAAGATCTAAAGAAAAAGCGAAAATTTACGTTTTTAACTTTCTCAAAATGGGTGGTCTGAAACCGACCATTTTTTTGGGTGAAATCTGAAGAATAATCAAGATATCAAATTCTGATAGTAATTAAAATAAAATTCAACAGTCTGTAATGAACTGTTAAATTATTTTGACTTCATTTAAATACATTTTTGAACCTTTTTCTGAACAACAAGGTAAATAAATGAATCATTAGTAACTTTACTCTGAGATTATTTATGTCTTTAAGTTTTGTTGACATAGTTAAACTTGGTTTAATATTATTACTTTATTTAAATAAATTTGAAGGCCTTTTTTGAAATAATAATAAATATAAATTGTTAAACAGTGTCTAAATTTCCAATATAATAGCAGCAATGGTTTTGCCTGTTTTAATTTTCGCCCTATTTCTAGTAAAATATATACGAATTTTGTTATTAATTTTTTTTCGTTTTCGTACTTAACTGCATCCAAAGATGTCGAAAAGTACACCTTTTCTTAATTCATATCGCCTTGTCAAGAACATTTTACAACTGACAATGAATAAAATATTTAACCAAAAGAGAATAAAAAATAAAAGTAAATATGCAAAACCTATCCTCACTTCATGTGAACAATAAGGAAGAAGAGAATAAACAATTACAATGTAAAAATATGGGGGTCGGTTTCGGACCACCCCCACTATTTTTACAAAATGTTTTGCCAATCACTTATATCAATGGAATCAATTTAATTTGAATGTTGTGCGTTGAAGTTAAGGTCATACACAATCAAAATTAATTTCGTAAAAATTTTCCTGTATTCAAAAAACACTGTTAGCTCGAATTCCGTATAGGTCAAAAATTAATTTAAACAATGCTAAAATCTAATATTGCTTGAATCTTCAAAATGAAATTTAACGCATTGATAAAACCTGTGGCCCAGTTATTGGTGTTGTGAAAGTGTTCGACTAATGGTACTGACGAATTTTTTAGTGGTACCATCTTCAAGAAACATAAGGGGGTCGGTATGGTACGAGGGGTCGTTATGGGACCACCCTCCCCTATATTAAGCAACAAGAGGATAAAGGCAGCCATTTCTTTAGGGTGGTTTTTGTGACCCGAGTGACACAAAAATTACCGTAAAGAAATTGGCTGCCTTTATATTCTCGTGTTACTTACGATACTTTTTATTCCTAATGCACAAAAGTGTCGATTTCAGATAGCAGACGACAGGGAGTAAAAGTCATTTTTATCCCACATGCACAAAAATGGCGCTTTTAGATAGCTGACGACAGGGAGTAAAGTCATTCATTTGTTCGACCGTATGAAAATGGCGACTTTTTTTTCCCCAAGGGCAAAAAAACAGCTGGTCCCATGCTTTTTTTTTGCCCAAGGTAAAAAAAAGGCCGCCATTTTCATACAAGTCGAACAAGTGAATGACTTTTACTCCCTGTCGTCTGCTATCTGAAATCGCCACTTTTGTGCATTAGGAATAAAAAATATCGTAAGTAACACGGGAATAAAGGCAGCCAATTTGTTTACGATGATTTTTGTGACACTCGTTCCGGTCTCGGGGCGCCTACGGCGCCCTCGACCTCCACTCGTGTCACAAAAATCACCGTAAACAAATGGCTGCCTTTATGCCCTTGTTGCTTAATATACTATCACTTGTTCGACTTGTATGAAAATGGCGGCCGTTTTCTCCCATGGGCAAGAAAAACGCATAAGATTTTCTTGCCCATATGAGAACACGACCGCCATTTTCATACGGTGGAAGAAATAAATGACTTTCCTCCCTGTCGTCTGCTATCAGAAAACGCCATTTTTGTGCATGTGGGATAAAAATAATTGAATTACTTCCTTTAAATTTCTGACTTTTAACATTGCCCAAAACGACTTGGGCACTCCGCAGTTTGACCGCTAACACACTGGTCTAAATCTTGACATAATTGTGTCAAGACTGGCCAGTCAGTAAACTGAGCATAAGTAACTTAAAAGTACTCTTTTAGTCATTCACTTATATATGTCGTAGGCAAATAGAAGAATCCGTCACTTAGCTAATCGCCTAAGTAGGCACAGTTTGCCTGTACCGGCGCCAAATAGACGAATGGACTTAAAAAATAATTGAATTCGTCTATTTGCCTGAATAGCTTAGGCATTTGGCTAACTAACTAGGCAGTTGTCTACTTGCCTAAAACTGTTTAGGAAAATAGGAGAAAATAACTTTTAGCAACAAATCGTGAAGAGGAAATTGAAAGAAAATAAACTTAATACTTGAAATAACAGTTTAAGATGTACATGAAATTTTTAAAACATTCATAATGTTTTAATAAAACTTGCATTGTCATACAAGCGTCTTGTAATATGATTCTCTGCTAATTAATATAAAAAATTTTGTATTTTTAATTTAACCCCTTCGCAGTCAAGTCCAAAATCTCATTTATAAGTGGGCTCAAAATGTCGACAACTTTTTAGAAAACTAAAATTTGCGCAAACGAGCATACTATTGTATTTGAAGTCGCTGATTACGAATCCGATATCAGATTTTGATAACTCAAAATGGCGGATCCAATATGGCGGACATGACAATTAAAAATCGACTGAATTCACTTGAAACTTGTTACTCAGGGGTTTTCGAGGTCGCTGATTACAAATATGATATCAGATTTTGAAAATTCAAAATGGCGGATCTAATATGGCGAATCAAATTTTCTAAAATTCATCGGATGCATTTGAAACTCGTTACTAAAGTGTTTTCGCTGATTACGAAAAACTTTTGAAACGATAATAAATACAAAATTTTCCCCCGCAGTCAGCTGTTAAGTATACTACATTACTTACGACCCCAGAGTTTACCACGTGGAGGTATGCGGTCGGATTTTACACTCCTTCATTTATTTTGTTTTTTTATATTTTTTTTGTTTGTTCTTATATTGGATCCGCCATTTTCAAAACCGATATTACATTTTTGATCTACGACATCAATAAATCCCAAGTAATAACTTTTTAGTAAATCTGATAAATTTTTTTAAATGGCACCAGCCATATTCGAACCGCCACATTGTATTTAAAAAAATATGATGCTAGATTCGTAATCAGCGACCCCGAAAACCGCCGAGAAACGAGTTGTAAATGAATCGGATGAGTTTTTGAAATTGTCGTCTGCTATATTGGATCCGCCATTTTGAATTTTTTAAATCTGAAATGGGGCCGTTTATAAAGCATGTGATATTGATAGGGGGGGTAGGAGTTAAGAAAATAGTCATGGTTTATCACGAGGGGGAGGGGGGGTATTGACCTTCTTGTCATGTGATATATCACAACTCTTGAAAAAAATCTATACTTTTATGTATAGATATTTATGTCGTTGGATGATTACACAGGTCTACAAATTTCAGACCTAGAAACGGGATAAGTCATTTCCGATGTAATTTGTGGTTTGTCACCCTGAATCCAAAACTGGTAGCGAAATTGCTCTATCACGTCAGGATTCTAAGATATTCTAACCTAAAAGAGTAAAAAAGGCCATTTTTGGCAACATTCGACTCTCAATAAAATCTACAATTTTTTTTATCATTGGAACAAATTTTAAAAGAAAGTACAATTATTCACCTTTCAAAATATTCTACACCCGATCCGATCCGACTTTTTTTCACTAAGATACAACAATTTAAAGTTCAGGTTACACGACCTAAAAACTGAAAAAAGGAAGAAAAGAATAATTGGAAAGTACTTTAACTTAAGCATCTGATTCTTAATATTTTGGGATCGTTGATTAGAAAACCGATGTCAGATTTTCAAAATTCAAAATGGCGGATCCAATATGGCGGCTGTCAAAATTAAAATTTGATCGGATTCGCTTGAAAATTTTTACACGGGGGTTTGAGGAGCATGAAAAGTCTCCAATTTTTAATTTCCGAATCTTTATTTTATCGAAATTCTTTTTACCTAATAAGAATTAATTATAATTTCTTTTAATTGAAAGAATAATTATCAAAAACATTATTTTTTTGAATGACTAATTAACAGAATGTTTAATACTGCGAAAGAAAATTTTTTATAATCTTCAAATAACTGAATTATCATTTCTAAAAATTATTATTTTTTATATTTCTTATTTACACTAATATTTTTATTTTCGAAATGTCAATTTTGATAAATATTATTTTATAGATTTGTTAATAACAATAATAATTATATTCCCGAATTATTATTCAATATAATTCAAATATTACCGAATTACCAATTCTTAAAAAATTTATTGTTCCTAATAATATTTTCTTAATATGTGTAAATGTTCTAAATTCTAAAGTCTCTAAATTTTATTTTATCGAAATATCATTTGTTATAAAACTTTTTTCTTATTAAATTTTTTTCAAAATAATATTAACTTTTTCGAATTAACATTACTCATAATTTTCTTTACTTCTAATCATTCTTCTTTATAATTACTATATTTTCTAACATATATTTCTTCTAACTATAATTTTACCGAATTGTCACTTCTCATAATTATTATTATATCGAAATATTATTTTTCAAAATTTTTTTAATATCTAATAATTTTTATACAAATTTTTTTATTGTATAATAACCAGTTTTTATAATTTTATTTTATTTGAATAATTATTTCGCATAATTTTTTTCTTACCGAAATTATATTTTAAATAATTTTTTTATTTAAAAAAATAATTTTTATTTTTATTTTTATTTTAATTTTAAATAATTTTTCCAAACAATTCTTTTTTATAATTTTTATATTTCCTAATTCGTATTTTACATCACATACATTTTTTCTAAGATTTAAATTCTCTAATTTAATATTTTCCTAACCTATAAATGTCATAATAAGACATTTATAAAAACTGGTTATTATACAATAAAAAAATTTGTATAAAAAATTATTAGATATTAAAAAAATTTTGAAAAATAATATTTCGATATAATAATAATTATGAGAAGTGACAATTCGGTAAAGTTATAGTTAGAAGAAATATATGTTAGAAAATATAGTAATTATAAAGAAGAATGATTAGAAGTAAAGAAAATTATGAGTAATGTTAATTCGAAAAAGTGAAAATTATTTTGAAAAACATTTATAAGAAAAAAGTTTTATAACAAATGATATTTCGATAAAATAAAATTTAGAGACTTTAGAATTTAGAACATTTACACATATTAAGAAAATATTATTAGGAATAATAAATTTTTTAAGAATTGGTAATTCGGTAATATTTGAATTATATTGAATAATAATTCGGGAATATAATTATTATTGTTATTAACAAATCTATAAAATAATATTTATCAAAATTGACATTTCGAAAATAAAAATATTAATGTAAATAAGAAATATAAAAAATAATAATTTTTAGAAATGATAATTCAGTTATTTGAAGATTATAAAAAATTTTATTTTGCAGTATTAAACATTCTGTTGATTAGTCATTCAAAAAAATAATGTTTTTGACAATTATTCTTTCGATTAAAAGAAATTATAATTAATTCTTATTAGATAAAAAGAATTTCGATAAAATAAAGATTCGGAAAATAAAAATTGGAGACTTTTCATGCGCCTCGGGGGTTTTTGAGGTCGCTAATTACGAATCTGATGTCAGATTTTCGAAATTCAAAATGGCGGATGTAATATGGCGACATATTTTTAAAAAATTTAACGGATTTGCTTAAAACTCTTGACTCGGGTGTTTTGAGATCGCTTATTACGAATCTGGTATCACATTTTCGAAATTTAAAATTATTGTGGATCTAATATGGTATTATATGTTAGTAAAATCGAAAAATGTGAAATTAGAAGTATTTTGAGTACTTGAAAAAAAGATTTCCACACCTATATATCCTATATATATATATATATATTCCACACCTATATTTACCTATATCTAAATTGAGAAAAGATGTATTTACAGGTCCAGATATAAGCAAAGGAGTGATTCTGTATTATATTCTAAAAACAAAACCAACTATACGAAGATCCTTTAAACAAAAATGTGTAAAAAATCATAAAGAAAAATAAAACTTTTAATTTTCTTTACTAAAAGAGTGTATAAATTATGCCCTAAATGTTCGAATTTAACGTTTTTCGATTTTACTAACATACAATACCATATTAGATCCGCAATTTTAAATTTCTAAAATGTGACATCAGATTCGTAATAAGCAATCTCAAAACACCCGAGTGAAGAGTTTCAAACAAATCCGTTAAATTTTTTAAAAATATTTCGCCATATTACATCCGCCATTTTGAATTTCGAAAATCTGACATCGGCTTTCTAATCAACGATCCCAAAATATTAAGAATCAGATGCTCAAGTTAAAGTATTTTCCAATTATTCTTTTCTTCCTTTTTTCAGTTTTTAGGTCGTGTAACCTGAACTTTAAATTGTTGTACCTTAGTGAAAAACAGTCGGATCGGATCGGGTGTAGAATATTTTGAAAGGTGAATAATTGTACTTTCTTTTAAAATTTGTTCCAATGATAAAAAAAATTGTTGTAGATTTTATTGAGAGTCGAATGTTGCCAAAAATGACCTTTTTTACTCTTTTAGGTTAGAATATCTTAGAATCCTGACGTGATAGATCAATTTTGCTGCCAGTTTTGGATTCAGGGTGACAAATTACATCGGAAATGATTTATCCTGTATAATTCAGAGAAAAAAAAATAATATACACTACCGGTCATAATTGAGAGACCACCTATTTTCAGACGAATGAAAAACGTTTTAAAACATAAAATTTATTAAAACTAAAATTTTTTTCTTTTCTTTTTTTAAAAGATGATAAAATCTTGAAAAGAACAAGATATTTCAGAAGTCGTTTGGCCAATAATTTATTTAGATATTTTTAAGAAATCGTAATTTTTAATTTTTTTACAAAAATTTGAATAACTTCGAAAATAAAGAACGCTCTTTAATGATCTTAAGCTTATTTTAAAGGTCATTTGCTACACTATAAGAATTACTTATAGGCATTAACGTGTAATTTTTTTCTTAGAAAATGCAGGCCATCAAACTTAGACCAAAAAATTTAGAATAATTTTTCTGTTCTAAAAACTATTCTAGAAAATATATAACATATCATACAGTGTAGATTTTTTTAAAAAATTTTATAAAAAAAAATATTTAAGAAATTTTTAAATTATTTTTCTGTTAATAAGATTGTTTCAAATTTTTTAAATTATTTTGGTCTAAGTTTGATGGCCTGCATTTTCTAAGAAAAAAATAACACGTTAATGCCTATAAATAATTATTATATAGTGTAGCAAATGACCTTTAAAATAAGCCTATAATATCATTAAAAAGCGTTCATTGATTTCTTTGACATGATAGAGGGGGGGGTGTAAGTAAATTATCACATGCTTTTTGAGGGGGGGTTGTAAATATCATGACCTATCACAACCGGAAGGGAGGGGGTCAAAAATCGGAAAAAAATATCACATGCTTTATGAATGGCCCCAATCGGATTTGTAATCAGCGACCCCGAAAACTGACGAGTAACGAGTTTTAAATAATGAATCAGACGAGTTTTTGAAAATGTCGTCCGCCATATTAGATCCGCCATTTTGAATTTTTAAAATCTGATATCATATTTGTAATCAGCGACCCCGAAAACCCCTGAGTAACCAGTTTCAAGTGAATCCGATGAATTTTTAAAAATGTCCGACATATTGGATCCGCCATTTTTAATTTTTAAAATATGAAAACGGATTCGTAATCAGCGATCATGAAAACCCCCGAGTATCAATTTGTGGACAAATCTGTGTGTTTTTGTAGCCAAAAATCTGCTTGCCAAAAAACTGTCATCGACAGTTTGAGCCCACCTGCACCATGACGTGTATACACGTCATCGACTGACAAGGGGTTAAAATTTAAAAATTCTGGTCACAATCGGAATAAAAACTTAAAAGTTGTAATTATATGATAAATTTTCATCCAGTCTAGATTTTGAACAGAAAACTGTCCAGTTACTTGCCAGTAACTGGACAGTATCTAGAAAAACTCCCCAGTGACTGGTCAATACTGAATTGAAATTTCTACCTAGGCTGTTTAATAAAAATAAATTAATAAAATTTCTAAAAAGTGAAAGTATTGTTCACGTATTAAAAGTTCGAATCACTAAAAAGTTTGTAAATTTTTTCAATTGTTCTTTAGCATAATTTAAGGAAATAAAAAAAAGGATATACTACCTGCATCTAGCGCACGTTCCTTATGGGATAAGGATATACGGTTCGTCAGAAGGCGGGAAAAGTTGTTAGAATCTTGAGTACCACTACTTACAAGTAGTCAAGCGCTTTGAGAGGGCGTGTTGAACTGGCAAGAGAAATGAGGGAAAGGGAGTTGAAGAGAGATGGCAAGAGTGTGATTATTAAGAGGAAACGAGACTGAGAGAGAGAGAGAGAGATGCGCGCGTGTTCTCTGTGAGAGTCTGGCGCGTGCCGGCGCGTGCCCCAAGCTTCGTTCTCATTCCATTGGCGTACCTTTACCTTTTATCATCATTAACCGAAAAGAAAGAATTTATGATTTTCTTAATAAAAATAATCATAATCCTCTTGGAATGTCTAATTTTATCCCCAGGTATTTAGTTCCCATTTTGCAAAGTGAAGCGGAGAAGATTGTTGTATATTTTTATTCAGCAAACATAAACTTTCTTTTCAAAAAACAACAAAAAACTTGAGCCAAAAACAAATTTTTTTTTAAACATGTGAAAAGTATAAGTAGAATAAAAATCATATATAAAAAATTTAACAAATATGATGTGATACACACTTACACGCAGAAAAAATATAAGGTAATTTTTACTGTTTAAAAAGAAAAAATAAATATAGGTACAATTTGTTTCATTTAAATAAAAATTATTTTATTGAAGAAAATATTTATTTCGTAATAGGCAAGTAATTGATTATTTAAATCAAACAAATTCTTTTCATTGTAACAATTACATATGAGAAAAATTTATTTCGGAAATATATAATAATATATATAATATAATAAATAAAAGTAGATTGCAGAGATGTGCAGAAATTCCAGTCAATGTACACGGAGAAAAAAGGATAATAAAATTTACACTGACAAGTGTAAAACTTGAAAAAATTAACAATCCTCTGTTTAACACTTAACATGAGGAGTGTCATCTTTTTCATGTTTTACACTCCTCGGTAGAAATTTGTCGTAGTATCTTTAATGGCACTGGGCAGTTCCACTGAAAAATTTCGAGGCACTTTACAGTTAAACTGGTTAAAAACTATAAAGTGATGTCACGCAAATTTCTTCAAGTTTCTGTCCAGTTAAATTTTACATATTTTGACCATCAGTCCTGTAGAAAAACTATACAAAATAATTCCTTTGAAAATGTCAAAATTTTCTTTGTATTGACGTTTCACGTACAAATTTTTAAAATACAGTGAGTTCTCGCGAGTCGTTCAACTCACGAGTCGTTCAAACTCGCCAGTCGTTCAACAGCTGATCAGTGTCCGATTCACGAGTCGTTCAATTTCTAGCATGCGCGCGCCGGTGCTCAGTGCTGTGTAATTTAAACGGACCAAAGTCATTGAATATTGTGTCTTTCGGGGCGATAAATATGTTTCACACATCCCTGAAATTGCCTTGGAGGCGTGGCTTATGCGTTGAACGACTCGTGAGTTTTATGATCTTTAAAATTTTCGAGAATTGAACGACTCGCGAGAACTCACTGTATAACGTTAAATTTTTCAGCCAACAAATTAAATAAATTAAACTTTCATGCAAAACAATATTTTTACTGTTTGTATATCTATTGTTCGGTATAATAAATTATCTGTAAAATTATTTTTAAATAACTACATAATCAAAACAAATTTTTAAACATTACACTGTAAAAAATTTAGAGAGTTAACGGACTCGGGAGTTAGGAGTGAAATTTTTCGAGTTAAAAATCAACTCCAAAAGAGAGTTAATTTCTAACTCCCTTCATTCAACATCCGCGCGAGTTATTTTTTCCATGGGGAGTTAGCATTTGGGTGTGAAATTTTAACTCTCTTTATTTAACTTCCCTGGCATTAACTCCCCAATAGGTGCGACTTTTATAGACCCCCCGGGGGAGTTAAAATTTAACTCCCTTTTTTTACAGTGTACTAATTCCGGTACACGTGTAATTTTCTACATTAAACAACATTCACTTTTTTTCCTTGAATTAAGCACAACACAGAAAGAAATATTACTATTTTATCACACTACAAACTTATAACTAAACCCCATGAAGTAGTATAAGAGGAGACCGAACGACCATGCAAATTTGGTATTGAAAGTGGGACAGATTTCGGTACCCGAATAGTGGGTGAAAAATACCGAAAGGAACACCAGCGCTGCATGTGGTTATATTGTTGACTATGAGAAGCACAAAACATAACCTATATTATTTGTTTATGTTTCACTAATTCATGTGTGTTATATATTAGGGTAATTTTAACCCTAGAAGGAGTAACTGGGGTGTCTGGACACCCCAAGCAAAAACGATCCACAAGTTTTGAACGTTCAAATGAACGAAATACTTTTTATTAAAAATATTTTCATAAATTGCTGATTGCAATAGAAATTTAAAACATTAATTTTATATTGAGAAACTTTACAATTAATTTTATTCGTAGTGACACAAAATATTGTAATAAAAATTTAATTTGAAGAAGAAAAAAATGAATTTCGTTCATTTGAACGTTCAGAACTTTAGGATTATAAGCAAAATTCAAAGTATTCCCATGGCTTAACCAATAATTTTTTTACGCTCAAAACCCGTTGATAATTTAGTTTGAACCTCTATCTTTTGACACCTGTATGTGCCGCCAAAACTTTTGCTCTAGGAAGAGCTCTATCTCCTGTTAAAATACGTCTAGGGTTTCTGGACACCCCAGTTACTCCCTAACGTTAGAAAAATTGTCAAGATAAGTAAATTCAATTTTTTTAAAAAAATCGTTTTTAATCAGTTAAAATCATCTGATAAAGTATAAATTGATAGGTTATGCATGAAAAAGTTGTATTTTATAAAAAAGAAACCTTTTTAGACAAAAATTATATTTTTATGAAAAATAGACATTCTGTATTTGTAATACTTATGAAATTTGAGCTACGATTTATTAAAAATTTCTGTGCTCTCTCTACAGTCAGAAATTAAATTCTAATACAGAAAAATGTAGTATATGACAGTCAAATTTAAATTATAAATTCTATATTGTTAATAATATTTAACATATATTTGAGGTATATTAAGAATTGTTAATTAAAACTTTGATTAAATATTAATTTACAGAATCATTTCATAAGTTATTAATTTTAATGTTAATATATTCAGATATATTAAGTTTGTAAAATTTTTAATTTATAACACCATTTTTAGTAAATATTATTTGTTTAAGTCCATTTTATAGTTCATTTTTATGATTTTCACTATTCGTCAATTGTCTTTAATTTCTTTCACTTCAGATGTTCAAATAATTATGTTTTTTGAAAGTAATACAAAAACTAATTTTTCCCCCTAAAAGTGTATCTATTTAACTTTAAAAACCTAAAATAGTTTTTAAATTAGTCAAATTTTTAAGAAACTACAACGTTTTTTGTGAAAAAAGTCAATTTTTCAATTTTTGGTGTTTTTTTTTTGTTTTTATGGTTTTTTTCAAAAATTTTTTAATTTATCAAAATATGAATAATAGTATTGTATTCCTTACTGAAAAACCAATCAATTCATTATAATAAATTTTTTTACGTTAAATATAAACCTCATAAAACAAGTTTAAAGCGTGGGGTGTCGGGACACCCCAGTTACTCCTTAGAGGGTGAGTAAATTAACGTACTCCTTCTAGGGTTAATTATCCTTTTTTCTCCGTGTATAGTTTGTATACTGTGAGCCAAATTTTGATATACCGTCAACTGGGGCTATTTTGTGCATCCGGGGGCTATTTTGTGCACGCGAGTTTTTTAATGAAAAAAATTATTAAAATGAATTATTTTAATCTGCTATTTTGTAAAATGAAAGTTTGATTACATGACAATAGAGAGCACTAAATGTTATTTAATTCTTTGGCAATTAAGAGAAAAAAATTCCTAAAAACGGAAAATTTGTTTAAAAAATTTTGAAAGTTCGGAAAATTATACCAGATCTTCTAGAGTTTTAATGTGTCTCATAAACTGTGTTAAATATTTGTTTTCAATTGTGTTGTGATAATAGATACGTAATGCGCTAACTTTTTATTCATTATTTTAAGAGAAAAGTGGAAAAAACTGAAAAACCAGGATTCCATGGGGCTATTTTGTGCACTTAAAAAAATCAAATATTTTTCATAAATATTTTATTTAGTAAGTAAAGAAGATTCTGTTTATCATTTTTATACATTTTTGTCTTACTTTTCTGTCAAAAAACTGTAAATACGTTAATTAAAATCATTAAAACGATTAAAAGCTCTACCGGTGCACAACGTAACCTCAAAAAATGAACTTTAATTAATATTTATAAGTTTTTCAAATTAGTTTTAAAACTATATTCTCGTTTCTCTTAAAATAACTTGAAAGTCATATTAGATATTAAATTGTTATCTATTTAACCTTAAAAATATTTATTTCAAGTTTTTTAAAAATATCATTCAAAACCATTAAAAAAGCTCCTATTGAAATGATGTTTTAAAGTTATTTATAAGTGTTTAAACTATCATTTTATAATTATATTAGTATATTATTATAAAATATATATTAAAAAAGAAAAAAATTTTATTTACTATCTGCGTAATATACAATTTAAAGAAAGATTGTTAATTTTTAGTAAATCCAGATTTTAGCAAAATTTTAGTGCTTTATTTTACATTTTTTGTATAATATATCTACAAAAAAAATTTTACTAGGTCATTCTTTTTTTAATTTACTCTCAAATATATACACAAAAGATTTCATGAAGCAGAAACGATTAAAAAAATTGTTTACGCAACATTATAGAAGAACAAAGTTCGATGCACAAAATAGCCCCATCCCGGGAGTTATTGTGTTCACGACTTTCAATGACTATAACTAAGACAAAAAAATTTTTTTCTTTGCAAAATTTATAGGAAACCTTCAGAAGGATGTCCACAACATATATCAAAAGTTGATTTTCTTTATTCTCTTAATTCTGAATTTAAATAAATCTTTGAATAAAAAAAAAGCTATTTGGTGCACAAAATAGCCCCGGTTGACGGTAGCGATTCTGTAATAATATAGAATTTAGTAAATTGCAAAATTAGGAAAAATCTGCAACTTTCCAAGTGCATTCAGTAAAAAGTTGGTAAATAACAACAAAATAATTTATTTAAAAATTGTTTAAATAATAATTAAATTTTTATTCTTTATCTGTAGTTAAATAGAGTTTAGTATACTATTTAAAATCCACATATGGCAAATCACATGGGAAACCACATGGGATCCTATGTCAAAAACCATGTAAAACCCTACTTCCATGAAGGAAACCACGTGGTTTACCATGTGGTTTCCCATATCAAACCATATGGGAAATTGAGACAGGATTTTAGATAGGAATAATCATAGGAGATTTGAACAGATTGTGTATGCATAAAACCATATCAAATCCCACATGAAATCCTGCATGTTTTTCCCAGTAGTCAAATCCTAAACCAAATCCCATGTGAAAAACATTATCCGCCTTATTGAATATCCCTACATGGGAATCTACTTGAAATTGTACAAGGGATTTTACATAGGATTTTATATGGGAATTGACATAGGATTTCATGCAAGCTCTTATATACTTCCAGAATCGTCTCAAAAGCAAGAGAAGTCACTTTCGCCACCTGGTGGTGAAAGTATAGGACCGACAGTAATCTTTAACATTACTAAGGAAACTATGTGGATTACCACGTAGGATTCCATGTGGTTTTCTATGTGTGAATTTACATGGGATTTTACTTAGGAATTTACGTAGAAATAAATTCCCAAATTAATTCCTAAGTAAAATTCCATGTAAATCCCCACATAGGAAACCACATGAAATCCTACGTGGTATTCCACATAGTTTCCTTAGTAATGTTAAAGATTACTGTCGCTCCTATACTTTCATCGCCAGGTGGCGACAGTGACTTCTCTCGCTGTTGAGACGATTCTGGAAGTATATAAGAGCTGAGAACCTGTAGCACAGAGGACTTGTTTCAAATTATCGATTTTTTTTACTTTTTTGATGAGTTGTAAGACTAATAGGGGAGAGTCTCCAGTTGTGAGACGGGTTTTATTTTTGACCCGTAAATTGTAAACGGGTAAACGAAATTGTAAATAATATACAACGTTCGAAAGGTAACAGAAATACGCAACTTTTATTAAAAGAAAGTATAGTGTTTCGATGAACTCAAAAGATTTTACGATACATTTTCCGAGCACATCGCTTTTTAAAAAAAAAATGTCTCCAGTTGTGAGACACTCATTAAAAATTGCTAAAATTGAATAAGTTTGACAAAAAACGTTATGCGTAGTAGAAATAATTAAATATATTAATAATATATATTATTATATACTAAATAATAATATTTATTCGCCAAAATATGACTATCAAATAAACACAATTTAATAGCTTCAACAAGAGCATTAAAATTGATTTCTTCTGAATCAATTGACTTTTTTCCACTTGACATGCATATATTTAACTGTAAAAAAAATTTTGAAAAATGAAAAAATATTCAAAAATGGCGAAGATATGGCGTTTTTTCGAAACTACATTTTTCGGAATGGTGTACATGATTTCTCAAAAACTACTCAACCGATTCTCTTCAAATTTTGTACACAACTGCTCAATAACATTCTCTATGGCATGACGTAGCTGTTTTTAAAGAAAAAATTTTTTGAGCAAATGGGAGCACTTAAAAAAAAGTCTAAAATTTTGGGTACAAAATTTTTTTTTTTTAAAATGTATAATTTTTTTTTAAAAAATCATATCAAAAAAATCCTACGTCATGCCATAGAGAATGTTATTGAGCAGTTGTGTACAAAATTTAAAGAGAATCGGTTGAGTAGTTTTTGAGAAATCATGTACACCGTTCCGAAAAATGGAGTTTTGAAAAAACGCCATATCTTTGCCATTTTTAAATATTTTTTCATTTTTCAAATTTTTTTTATAGTTACATATATGTATTTTTATACTGTAATCAGTAAAAAGTTGTATTTTTAGTAGTTTTGTCAAAATTTATTTTTGAAATTTTCAGGCGTTCAGGGTGGTGTAACCCCTTAAATTCTAGGTGAAATCTTGCATGAAATCCTATGTCAATTCCCATATAAAATCCTATATGAAATCCCTTGTAAAATTCCAAGTGGATTCTCATGTAGGGATATTCAATAAAGCGAATAATGTTTTCCACATGGGATTTGGTTTAGGATTTGACATGGCAACATTTAAAAAAAAGGAAAAAGGATTTCACTTGGGGTTTTTCAATAGGGTAAATTGCAAAATTAGGAAAAAACTGAGCTTTCTAGGTGAATTCCGTAAAAAATTAGTAAATAACAACAATAATATGTTTAAAAATGGTTTAAATAATAATTAAATTTTTATCTGCAATATAGAGTAGTACCGACAGAAGTGGGGAAAAATTTAAAACCTTTAAGGTGCCCTAGACTGTAAACAATTCTTATCTGAATAACTTCCTAGAAGAACCATAGAGATATTGATGTTAATGTTTTTGTAGTCGTAGAAGTGAAAATTTCAATATTTCGTCAAATCATTCATAATAAAGACTGTTAAAAAATTTTAGATAAGTTTAATTTCTATTCTTTTTCTTCAAATGACACAATAAAATAATTGTTTATTTTATATGATACATTATCAGTCAACTGGTTGATTTACAATACATCTACGAAGAATTTTTATCAGTTTTTCAATTCCTTAAAACAGTAGTATACTTGAAATAATTTGTTTCTTAAACCTCGCTTAACCACAGTAGTATTTACATTTACCCCGAATTTTAGGAAAATTTCAAAATCTCGGAGTAAATGTATACAGTCAGTTTTAGGCGATTCAGGTGCATCAATATTTTTTTGAACCTCATAAAATTTTTCTAGGGAACTCTAGTAACAAGTTCATGCACGCAGAAAAATCCGATTTAAAATTGTGGAGTTCAGCGCTAGTAACTTAGATTTCATTCGCAAACTTGTCTACCTTTGCGGCTCCAGGATAGAAAACAGGGGAAATGAATCGTAAAAGGGTTAAAGCCTGTCAGTAGGCTTAAAATGTTTTCGTTCTTATGCACACTTATACGCGGAACAAAGCAGACTAAACACATTGATAGGCGCTTCTGGGCGGAGTCCAAGGCAAGTCTAGTGCCGAGTCCCATACTGAATATAATGTGAGCAGATCTTTTAGTGACCTACATTATTACTTTTATTTGTCAAAATATTTACTTTTATTGGAATATTCAATTTGAAACTAAATATAAAATCTAAAAATGAAACAACTGAAAATATTAGAATACTTTGAATTTTATAAAACTTCTCACTGGGATTTTTATTATTCTTTAGATATTTAAACGTAGAATCTCTTTAAAAATTAAATACAAGTCCTTTGCCATTTTTACTAAAATGATCTGTTTTAAAACGTTTAAAGAAAGAGATTTTATTTAAATATCTACAGATTAAATAAAAATTACAATGCGAAAATTTTTAAAATTCAAAGTATTCTCTATTTTTTTAAATATTATTTCATTTTAGACTTTTCATTTAGTTGCCTAAATTAAACATTACAATAAAATATAAAAACAATTAGGCATTGAATAACAGGCTAAAAACAAAATAAACACACACCTAACCTCAAAATGAGATCAAACATTTCACATAGATATTCTTCTACATTCATTTGTAACACTAGAACTTTATTACAAAACTGCACTCACTATTATATTTAAAACTAAAATTTTTATTAATTGAAACAATTAATACACTACGAACTACACCGAGACTTCCGTGTATATAAAAAACGAAGAAACTGAACAAACGCGGGCGCAGGCGCGCCACAGAGTTTCGCATTCCTAAAAACTGTTTGGGAATAAATCTAAGGACTCTCGCACAGAACAGTCCCCGTTTAAGTGAACGTTGATACAAAGTTTGTAACAATTGAGTAGCTGAATTAAAATAAATGCAAATAATAATAATTGTACCTAATTCTTTTCACCTTTGAATTAATTACGTAATCTGATTGCACTTGTTGAAAGAAGACTATTGGCGTTTATTAAGACATTTAGCATTGATCTTCATTAAAAATCGTTACTAAACTTTTTAGGAAAGAGAACCGATATTTAATATTTCTTCCTATGATAATACAAATCATTTAAATTGTTTTATGTTTTATATTCAGTCCGAAATCTGAATTTTCATTTTTCTCCGTGTACAATTATACATATATGGGGCAAAATTCCTCAACTGTCCAGGTCAAAAAATGAATTTTCTCTAAACTTTGCTAAAATGTTACTATTATTAGTAGAAGTGTAAATATAAATTTTTTTCAATTTGATAAAATATTTTTTGAGTTATGGTAAGCTTTCGATTGGGATAGGTTAGAAAAAATAAAAAACATCGATTTTGAGATATATTGAAATTAAGAATTTGACCTTGAATTTCAAGGTCAAATTGAAAGAAAACAACTTTTTTTCATCACCAGCTTATAGCCCGTGAAAACCCCTTTAAAAATTACTATTTATACTTTAAATTTGATTAATTTTTCATACCTCAGGCACAAAATAGGCTCTTTTAGATAGCAGCCGACAGGAACTAAAAGCCATTCATTTGTCCACTTGAATGAAAATAGCGACCTTTTTTTCCCATGGGCAAAAAAAACAGCTAGTCCCATGCGTTATTTGTGCTCATGGGAATAAAGGCTGCCATTTTCATACAAGTCGAACAAGTGAATGACTTTTACTCCCTGTCGTCTACTATCTGAAATCGCCACTTTTATGCCTTTGGAATAAAAAATATCGTAAGTAACACGAGACTTAAAGGCTGCCAATTTATTTACGTACCTTGTTGCTTAATATACTATTACTTATCAATATATTAAATTGAAAAAAAGATATTTTTAAAAAAATCAAAATTTTGAAACTCCATAACTCAAAAAATATTTTATAAAATTTAAAAAAAAATATATTTACACTTCTAATAATAATAGTAACATTTTAGCAAAGTTTAGAGAAAATCATTTTTTGACCAGGACATTTGAGGAATTTTGCCCCATATATGGGCGAGTGAGTGTTCCGCTTCTTCAGGAGCGGTGCGTGCCTGTATACATATATATAGGGTTGAGAATCCACGCGACTCTCTATTTGTAAGAAATAATAAAAAAGAAAGGGGGAAAAATAAAGAAAGACGAGCGGCAAAAAACAACAACTCCACAGCAGTATCATTCGAAGAAATAATATATCTTTTAATCTTTCCACTTTCTCAAAATGACAAATATAATAGTAGGTATTAAAATTGCTAACTTTTTCTCCTTTTTTCTCTTCTCTCTTCCTCTCCCTCTCTCTTTTCTGCTTCCAGTTAATATAATTTTTTTCTGCACGCGAATATATACATTAATAAATATGCCTCTTGGGCCAAATTCGGATTCAAGTATGAAGATGAATGGAGAACACCGTAAAAAAATTCATTGAAAAACAAATATATGATATACGTATAAATAATTTGTCTTTTTCTCTCTTTACGCCCGTAGGGTTTTGCTTTACAGATAAAAATTATTTAAAAGTCTCGATTCTTTCGTTTCTTAGAAATATTAAATTCGTAACTCAACAATTACACATAAGAAAATGCAATTTTAATAATAACTATATGTGTACGTCCACATGAAAAGAGCCTATTTTGTCGGTTCTAGTTTCCAAAATAATCGCAATTTAGTAATTTTAGAGCAAAATCTTAATTTTTTTTTTATTTTGTATTATCAATCTACATGTTTTGACAAGTCGAATCATGCGGTTTTTATTAATTTATCGATAATTTAACTGTTTAATTTCATTGGTTCTTTAAAAAAAAAGATAAGGGCCTGTTTTGTCGGTCATTTGCAAAAGTAATCCGTATTTTAAAAATGAAGATGGGGAAAAATTTAAAACCTTTAAGGTGCCCTAGACTGTAAACAATTCTTATCTGAATAACTTCCTAGAAGAACCATAGAGATATTGATGTTAATGTTTTTGCAGTCGTAGAAGTGAAAATTTCAATATTTCGTCAAATCATTCATAATAAAGACTGTTAAAAAATTTTAGATAAGTTTAATTTCTATTCTTTTTCTTCAAATGACACAATAAAATAATTGTTTATTTTATATGATACATTATCAGTCAACTGGTTGATTTACAATACATCTACGAAGAATTTTTATCAGTTTTTCAATTCCTTAAAACAGTAGTATACTTGAAATAAGTTGTTTCTTAAACCTCGCTTAACCACAGTAGTATTTACATTTACCCCGAATTTTAGGAAAATTTCAAAATCTCGGAGTAAATGTATACAGTCAGTTTTAGGCGATTCAGGTGCATCAATATTTTTTTGAACCTCATAAAATTTTTCTAGGGAACTCTAGTAACAAGTTCATGCACGCAGAAAAATCCGATTTAAAATTGTGGAGTTCAGCGCTAGTAACTTAGATTTCATTCCCAAACTTGTCTACCTTTGCGGCTCAAGGATCGAAAACAGGGAAATAAATCGTAAAAGGGTTAAAGCCTGTCAGTAGGCTTAAAATGTTTTCGTTCTTATGCACACTTATATGCGGAACAAAGCAGACTAAACACATTGATAGGCGCTTCTGGGCGGAGTCCAAGGCAAGTCTAGTGCCGAGTCCCATACTGAATATAATGTGAGCAGATCTTCTAGTGACCTACATTATTACTTTTATTTGTCAAAATATTTACTTTTATTGGAATATTCAATTTGAAACTAAATATAAAATCGAAAAATAAAACAACTGGATATATTAAAATACTTTGAATTTTATAAAACTTCTCACTGGGATTTTTATTATTCTTTAGATATTTAAACGTAGAATCTCTTTAAAAATTAAATACAAGTCCTTTGCCATTTTTACTAAAATGATTTGTTTTAAAACGTTTAAAGAAAGAGATTATATTTAAATATCTACAGATTAAATAAAAATCCCAGTGCAAAGATTTTTAAAATTCAAAGTATTCTCTATTTTTTACATATTATTTCATTTTAGACTTTGCATTTAGTTGCCTAAATTTATTATTACAATAAAATATAATAACAATTAGGCATTGCACAACCGGCTAAAAACAAAATAAACACACACCTAACCTCAAAATGAGATCAAACATTTCACATAGATATTCTTCCACATTCATTTGTAACACTAGAACTTTATTACAAAACTGCACTCACTATTATATTTAAAACTAGAATTTTTATTAATTGAAACAATTAATACACTACGAACTACACCGAGACTTCCGTGTATATCAAAAACGAAGAAACTGAACAAACACGGGCGCAGGCGCGCCACAGAGTTTCGCATTCCTAAAAACTGTTTGGGAATGAATCTAAGGACTCTCGCACAGAACAGTCCCCGTTTAAGTGAACGTTGATACAAAGTTTGTAACAATTGAGTAGCTGAATTAAAATAAATGCAAATAATAATAATTGTACCTAATTCTTTTCACCTTTGAATTAATTACGGAATCTGATTGCACTTGTTGAAAGAAGACTATTGGCGTTTATTAACCCTCTGCTGATGCTAACTTATCCCCACTCTATTGCCAAAGTACGTAAATCCCATAGTCCCCACCAGGCGTCCAGAATGACGATTTTTGACGATAACGGGCGTTAGCATCAGCAGAGAGTTAAGATATTTAGCATTGATCTTTATTGAAAATCATTCCTAAACTTTTTGGGATTGAAATCTAAAATTTAATATTCCTCCCTACGATAATAGAAATTACTCAAATGATTTTATATTCAGTCCGAAATCTGAATTTTCATTTTTATCCGTGTAGATGTGCTCCTAGAAAAAGGGAAAGTTTAGAGTTGTTCACGCCCATGTCTAAGGTGATAGTTATTGTAATATTTTCTTTACTTCTAAAGGCACATTATTTTACAATGCCAAGATTGATTCGTCTGTTCAAGATGAATAAGTGTAATTGTAAAACATTTTAATTGATTAATCGCCACGAAAGTTATAATACAAAGTTTCCATAAATTTTATTATTCAAAAAGAATGAGTAACGCTATTTTTAAGTACTACAATTTCTTTATAATTAAGAACACAAAATTTTTTTAGCCTTCAATATATTCTACAAAAAGTGAAGTTTAATTTACCATCGTTTAGAATTGATTCGTTGCATGCCAAAAAAGTTATGCCCACACGGAGAGACCGAGATTACTAATTTTTGTATAAAATCACACTAGAATTTACTATTTTCACATTGCAACCACCGGAAATAAGGGGACTTTTTGTATTTTTTACTATTTTCTACACTAAGTCACTAATCCGACAAATGTTCACCAAATTAGCAAAGTTTCTTACTATTTCGTCCAATAGTTCCAAACAACTGTAGTAAAACTCCGAAACATTGTGTACGTAAAATTACTATAGTCGTTTGTAAATGCAGAAAGAAAGAGTGAAAGAAAAAATACGGATTTTTGTCGCCGGTTTCCCGTCAATTCTTGACTAATGGAGATAAACTAGAAGGATTTTTACATACACAGACACACACATTTATATATTTGTTGGATAAATATTTGAAGACACACACATGTTTATTTCACTTATATGTATAGACGCGGTTAATTAATACACTAATACACAACTGCACGCACGACTACGAATTTCACTGAAAGCATACATCTTTGTTTCCTTATATATTGAATGATGAAAATTTACAGCACTTACGAGAAAGCAGTTTACTTTTAACAACTTTTTATAAGACATAGTTCTTGGGACAGGAATAAATGCAAAGTTTATTAATTCATTATGGTCAATTTCTGAGATAACGAAGGACCTACGTTTCACTTTATATTTAATTATTGTAGATAATATCCAAATTTATTTTACATACGCGAAACATAGTCACTGTCAATGATCGGATAGCATCGGCTCAATTACGGAGATTGACGAAGTTAGCAACCAATAGAAATGCAGGCGTCATATGACTATACTCGCTAGCCACACTTGCTCACCAAAAATTACTTCAGTGGATAGAAAGTTTTAGTGGAAAATGTTTTCATTTGTCAGATTTTGTCTAATTAAATTAGAGAAAACTATAATCAATTTTCGCTACATTTACAACTCTTACAAAAAATATTAAAACTTGCTATTTCAATGTAGCAAATTTATCTATTTCTTTTGTAAATTTATCTAATTCTGTAGTACATTATGCTAAAAGTCCCCTTATTTCCGGTCATTGCAACCATTTTTAGTAATTTTTACGAATGTGGGTCTCTCCGTGCATAAGAACAGAAACTTGTACCTAGAGTAACACTGTAAATTTCATGTTTTAGATAATTTTTTCTGTTTTATTATTTATATAAAGCAAGTAGGCTAAAATTTATTTAATTTTCTTAGCTCAATAGATTCTTACAGCTTTTCTAAGCTAATAAAAATATGAAAATAATTAATAGAATACTTTAAAAACAGAAATATTTGTCAGTAACATGAAATCGACTAGTTCTATGGATTTACCCATATTCGTTCCGCTATTTTAAATTTTTGAAATCTGACATTACATTTGAAATCAGCAATCCCAAAAATCTCAGAATATTTAGGTGTTATTCAAATGTTTGACTGACAAGAGGTTAATGTTTGAGACATTAAACGATTGGAGAATAGTAATTTATGAGATGAGACGAGATGAGAAAAAAAATAAAGTCTGTCTCAATATCGCTCATTTCTCATTTTTCTCACTCATGTGCATCAATTAGGCACGGCATTCCTTAAAGAGGCCCTGGTCAGTTTTTCCACAAGTCTGGCATTCCATACAGTTACCAGATTTGTTAAGATTCTAATATTTTGTAATCATCTACATCTATATCTTATTATTTAGTCATTATTATACCTACTAATATTAAGTAATTTGAATATAAAAATGCTAGAAATGTATAATAAATAATTTTTAAACTTTATCATATTTTGTAATTTTCAAAATAATTTTAAACATTAATTAATTATTAATAATTAATATTAATTATATTAATTATAAAATAATAATCAATATTATAAAGATTAATTAATTATCATTTAATAATAATATTATAAAAATAATTTTAATTATTAATAATTATTATATTAACTCATTAACGTCCAACTCATGAAAATTCTTTGGTCATTTTCAAGCTACGTAATTATAAATAAAACGGTTGACAATTTATAGGCACCAGAGGTACATTTTCTAAAGGTTTTGGATGTGCTTTTTCCGATTCCGGTGTCAAAAATAAATTTTGTCAAAAACAAAATTAAATATGTCGGTTTTAATGTCAAAAAACACAAAAAAAAATTCATTTTTTCAAATTTGACATTTTATTTCACCTCGAAAAAGTGTAAGAATAAAAATTCTATTTTTAACCATCGGTGCATAAAAATTATACATTTTCGAGAAAAGTAAAGTAGAATTTAAAATTTCAAGATGGCTGATCAATATGGCGTTAAATCTAAAGTAAAATTTGAAAATTTTGGGGAATATTCTTTAAATTGCCCAAAAGTCAATGGATTCGCCTGAATTTTGTTACTCGGGGGTTTTCGGTGTCGTTGATTACGAATATGAACCTAATTTGCAAAAATTAAAAATGGTGTATTTAATATGGCGGACGAGTTTTACAAAAATTCATCGAAATCACTTGAAACTTGTTACTCGGCGGTTTTTGAGGTCGCTGATTACGAATCCGATGATAGTTTTGACAAAATTTTAATTCTGCAATTGCCATTGATGGACCACGGAAAAGGTAAGTCCATTACTAAAAAGAAGGTCCCTAGTTTCAGCATCCCAGTAAGAAAAAAAGGACTAACCAACGTCTATTGGAAGTCTTAGGAGTTAAGATGAGATCTAGGTCTAGATTTGGTCTAGAAATGTTAAATATAGATGTCAAAGTTGTTTGACTTCAAAGATATTTATATTTGTCATTCAGCCGTTTAGTATAAATTTACTCACATTTTATAATATTTAATATTTTCTAAATTTCTTTAAGTAAGCGAAACAAACAAAATTGTTGGATCAGTACTGATTCCACTGTACTGATGTACTCTGTATATTGACACTGTTGGGAAGCAAGTAAATATAGAATATTGCGTCTAACAGTAACTTTCACAAATTTCCGAAATTTTTGCAGAAAATAATCTAATAGTGTACTAGTGCTATTCTAACAGACGTATTTACAATTACTTAGAAATTAAACAGATTGTCTAAATCGTCCATTGTAACTTTCATTTCTTGATGTTGAGCATCAACAAGAATTTATAGATCTCTATTTAGATTTCACATAGATAGATATTTTAGACGTCGAATAGACGTCCATTAGATCTTTTATTACTGACTGGGATACTACTAAATGTAAACATATTGAGGGGCCATTCACATATTACGTGATATATTTAGGGGAGGGAAGGGGGTAAGCAAAGTATCATGCTTTAACAAATTTTTTATACTAAACTATATAGAAAAAGTATCACACAGGGGGAGAGGGTCTAAAATACCTAAAATATCTATCATCTAATATGTCAATGACCCCTTGAAGTGCATGTGTAAGATCGCATTGCATATACTTTGTATATAGTATACTTAGTAGAGAGCAGGGTCGGATTTACTTGACAGGAGGCCCCAGGCAACATTGGAGAGGGCCCCATGAAAGGAAAGGGTTTTTCAAAAATTTACCAAGATTAAAATTTTAAGTAAAGTATAGTTTATATATGAATCAAGCGCGCTACTTAAATTTCTAAACACTTAAAATTATTTTGTAAAATACTTTTTCAAAAAATTTTTTTTACACTTTTTGTAAAAAATATTATAGATGGTGGGTGTTGTCGAACTAAGGCCCTCAAGAACTAAACGTGACACTAGGCCTGTGCGGTTATTGAATTCTGTAACCGGTTTCCGGTTATTGAAATAACCGGTTATAAACCCGGTTAACTGCTTACAGATAAATAACCGGTTATTCGGTTATAACCGCTTTTAACCATATAACCGATTAACCGGTTCTTCGGTTGTTATGAAATAACCGATTAACGGTTTATTCGGTTATTATAAAATAATCGGTTAACCGTTTTTCGGTTTTTTTGAAGTAACGAGTTAAACGGTTTTCCGATTATTTTGAAATTATAGGGAAAGAGAATCATTATTTTTATTTGTGAAGAAAAAATTGTTTTTTAAACATCTAATTTGCAAAACGGAAGGCAAAATTTTCAAATCTAAATTTAAATATTTTAATAGTTTCTTAGATTTTTTAATGTAATTTTTAAAAAGTGAATTTTTCTTTAAGGGGACCGTACACCGCTTTTGCGTGTTTTTTCAATATTTATTTTTTTATAGTAAAATGTATTGAAACACTGGGCTCTTTTCACACATATTAACACACATATTGAGGATTAAGAAAAAAATATTTTTTTATTTAGTCTGCCCTTCATGGCGACAAAATGGCGGCTGAAGTGATTGTCCGGAAAAAACTGGTTGACACGTTATATTAGCTTCAAAATGTCGGAAACAAAAAATCAAAAGGATTTCTTAAAATATATATCAGTGGCTATGGCCTGAACCACAACCAACATTCTACATCCATTTTTAACCAATTTTTTTACCGTTTTAGGGGTGGAAAAGGGGTAAAAAATTTAAACCACCGCCATTTTTTCATTTTTTATTTATATTCATTTTTTTTTGTTCACTGACATATATTTTAAGAAATTCTTTTGATTTTTTGTTTCCGACATTTTGAATATATCGTGTCAACCAGTTTTTTCCGGACAATCACTTTAGCCGCCATTTTGTCGCCATAAAGGGCAGAATAAATAAAAAAATATTTTTTTCCTAATTCTCAATATGTATGTTAATATGTGTGAAAAGAGCCCAGTGTTTCGATACATTTTACTATGAAAAAATAAATGTTGAAAAAACACGCAAAAGTGGTGTACGGTCCCCTTAAGCACATAGAGTTTAATTGCACACACTACCCAGTAAAAAAAATTCGATACACGGACCGCGGAGTTCGTATACGAGCTCGGTAGCTGGTATGAGAAATATGAGAAATCTCTCATACGAGCCTTTTCCGTAATGAGAAGTGTATAGATGCTTGTATGTGACTTTTAAAGAATTTTTATTAATGTAACACTATTTTAAAGTAAATGTAGATAATAGAAATAAATTTTCTCATCTAAAACAAAGCTAAATTCATAAGGGAAATCAAGTTTTAAGAAAAAAAGAATAATTTTGTTCAAAAAATTTATTCACACTGAAAAAAGGTTAGAATTTGATAATTCCTTGTTACTCTTACTTACCGACATTAGATATTCCTCGGATTCGGTAAGCACGATTTTGTATTTAATTTAATTTTTTTATATAAGAACATTTATATAATAAATAAATAATAATATATTATTAATTAGTAATGTAGAAAAACTTATTTATTCTACCGCTAATACAAAATCGTGCTTACTGCATCCGAGAAATATCTAATGTCGGTAAGTAAGAGTAACAAGGAATTATCAAATTCTAACCTTTTTTCAGTGTGAATAAATTTTTTGAACAAAATTATCCTTTTTTTCTTAAAACTTCATTTCCCTTATGAATTAAGCTTTTTTTTAGATGAGAAAATTCATTTCCATTATCTACATTTACTTTAAAATAGTGTTGCATTAATAAAAATGCTTTAAAAGTCACCTCGTATACAAGCTCATTACGGAAAGGGCTCGTATGAGAGATTTCTCATATTTCTCATACGAGCTACCGAGCTCGTATACGAACTCCGCGGTCCGTGTATCAAATTTTTTTTACTAAGTAATTTTATGTTTTTTGAAAATAGAAAATGAATAAACAATCGGTTATTCTAAAACAATCGGTTATTCTAAAATAACCGGTTATTCCAAAATAACCGGTTATTTCAAAATAACCGAAAAAAGGTTAACCGTTTGCTCAAAAATTCTATAACCGTTTATGACAATAACAGGTTTTATAACCAGTTAACCGGTTAACCGCACAGGCCTACGTGACACCGATCGAGCGCCCCACGTGTCGCGAAGTGTATAGTGCCGATAATTAATACGATGGTGCATCGACTACTACTTATATTACAATTAATTCGTGATTATTGTTCGTGTTAAAACGTTAAATTGTTGTTAATATCTTAAAATCGTCGTTTTTAATTGTAATTAAAAATTTAATTAAAAAAAATTTAAAAAAAAAAATTTTAATTGTAATTAATTTTTTTTAATATTTTTTTTAGTTTAATTTCATTGTCCTTTTGTTCTCGTCAATACGCTACAGAATAAGGTGCCCGGTAGGTGGATGCCGCATAGAGGTGAAGGGAAGGGGAATCGCACAAATACCTGGGCATGGGCTGCTGTGCGGTGAAGCGATTTACCTCCCAAGAATACCCGAAATAAAATAAAGACACACGGAGAATTGTGGCGTATTGAGAGAGATATTAATAAAATATTGTACTATTCCATTAAATACAAAATTAACCTTTTTTCCTTATAATAAATAAATTAATAAATTCAAGTGAATCACAGTGTTGTCACTCAACCCCCACCCAATGTCGTAGTAGTTAGTAGGACAAACGAATGGCGAAGCATCCGTCCCAGAATAACATTGGTGGAAGCGCCGGGTATCTCACCCTGTAAGAATAAAGTGATCCTTTGCTGTTTTTCTTAGACTAACTATTTAAAATGATGCCCCGAGAGGGGGCTGAAACAGACGGGCATTCCGTGGATAGTGACAATACTGAGTTAATGAGTGATGACAGTGACAAGCGTTCTCGTGTAAATACGGATCCCAATACGATGAGAGTTCGTGCGGGAGCCTCTCTCGGTAGTGACGTGCGTAACGTAGCGGGTGCGAGTGAAGGTGCTAGATCTAATCCATCCGTCGGTCGCGGTCCGGGTAAGAGTGGTGCTGGATCAAGAGAACGTCGGGTCCCCAGTCAACAATCGCGTTCCGGCGCCAGCAACCCTTCATTCAGCAACGCATCAAGTTCTCGAGAGAGAATAATGAACCTAGAAATGGAAGCAGCGAAAAGAAGATATGAAATCCGAATGCGAATTTTGAAGGAACAAGAAAGAATGGAACTAGAAATGATAGACAAGGAACTGGCCGCCAAAATAAATAATAATGATGAGGATGATGATCGATCGATTATCGAGACGACAGAACACCGCAATGATAAACATACAAATTCAGCAGTAAATGAATGGCTACAAAAATCTATTAAAAAGACTGCGAGAAATAAGAGACAAGAAACTCCGGAACAGAACGAAAGCAATCAGACGAAATCAGATAAAACTGGAATGCAAGAATTTTTCCAAGAAATGTCGAAAACAATAAGGGAAGTTCGAGACGTGCCTAGTTCGGATAAAGCCGCACAAGGTCTAATTAAAAGGATGACCGTGGGAAAGAACCTACCAATCTTTGATGGTAACGTGCTAGAGTGGCCCCAATTCAAGCGTGCATTCGAAGAAAGTACGAGAAGAATTGGATATAGTGTACAAGAAAATATGATGCGGCTGCAAGAATCTCTTAAAGGAGAGGCAAAGGACGCGGTGGCTTCGCTCATGGTGACGGCGAACGATACGACCCCAATCATGGATTTATTACAACTGTGCTTTGGAAATCCGCAAGTGGTCGCCGATCAAATAGTTGGAAAACTACAATCTCTTCCCAGAACCTACGGAATAGGAACCGAATTCGTGACGTTTGCTACGACCGTGAAGAACGTGGTGGCCGCACTCAAAGCAACAAACCACATTGGGTATCTTCATAGTCCGGAGCTAATGAAGGAAGTCACGCAGCGGATGTCCACGAGTATGATATATAACTTTAACAGATACTCACATAAACACGGAAGTCCAAGCGTACCCGTTCTGGTGACACTTTCAAAATTCCTGTTTTTTGAAGCCGAAATAGCGTGCAAGGCGGAAACATTAAACTCAACATCGACGAAGCAGCAACAACGAGACAACAAATCAGGAACTGATAAAGACCAAGGATTCAGGAAAAGGCAACAGTCAAAATACGGAAACGCTTAATGAGTTCACGCTACTGTTTTGGAAGGCGGTGACGAAGAGCCGAAATCAAAGAAATCAAGGAAAAACAATGATTGCAGGTACTGCAATTCAGGATCACATCGTGCGGGAAACTGCGAAGAGCTCAAGAAATTATCGCTTACCGAACAATGGGATTGGGCACGACGTTCTCGTATTCGTTTTCGATGCTGGAATGATAGCGATCATCGTCAAAACAAGAGTCTAGAAAAGAAGTGCGGAGTGGAGAATTGTTCGGGAACTCATCATACGCTGCTACATGAATCGCGTACACGTAATCCAGGGAGACGAGAGAGTCAAGGGAAGAAATAGAACGAGCCAAATGACAACAGGCTGCTGAGAGAGTCCTACTAAAAATATTACTGGTGCGATTACACGGAAATGGTAAAAGCGTAATAGAATACGCGCTTGTGGACGATGGATCCACCGTTACGCTTATAGACTCCAAGTTAGCCAACACTATTGGAGCAAAAGGACAAGTGGAACCGATTGAAATTATTTGTGTTGGTGACGTAGGACTCGTAGACTTTTTCAGTAGAAAAGTAGATCTAAAAATTAGTGCAATAGATGAAACCTCCATACACCATTTATCAGAGGTACGCACGATAAGGAATCTGACGCTGCCCACTCAATCGCTCAAGTCACAGGAAATAAAAAGGTACCCCCACCTGGTTAAGTTCTCTGTTGACCCGTACGACGATGTTCGACCAACATTGTTAATTGGACAGGACAACTGGGATTTAATCGTGACAACACAAACACACTCCATAGACCGCAAATTACCGGCGCTATCGCTGACAAAATTGGGATGGGTTGTGCATGGAAGGGTTCCCTCGAGAACAACTAAAAACCTTACGCTTATGATAAAGAACGCAGACGGAGAAGGGTACAAGGAAGACTCGGATGGCGCCTTGTATAAACTAGTAAGAACTGCATATAACCTGGATGGACTCGGAATAACTAGCTTCAACAGAAGAAATAAATCAGAGAAGAGAGCTGAAGCGATACTGAAGAACACCGCCAAACGATTTGGAAGTAATTAGGAAGTCGGGCTAGTATGGGCATCAGATAACGTGGAAATGCCAAATAAACGAGAGCAGGCGCTACAGCGGCTCTACTCGCTGGAAAAGAAAATGGATAATAATACCGAATACGCTGCGAAGTATTGTAAACAAATAAAAAATTTAATAGAATCGAAATACTGCTTCAAGAACGATAAGAACGAAACATCGCATCGAGCCTGGTACCTACCGCATTTTGGGTCAGTGAACATAAACAAACCGGACAAATTAGACCTGTATTCGACGCATCAGCAGAATATCGGGGAACATTACTAAATGCTAATTTACTTTCAGGACGAGACATGGTGAGCTCGTTATTGGGTGTACTCTTTCGCTTCAGACAAAGAGCGATTGCCTTTAAAGGAGATATACGAGAAATGTTTCTGCAAGTAAAAATTCGAGACCAAGATCAGTGGGCCCAGCAATTCCTGTGGCGAGGAATGGGCAGTGAAAAGGAAGCGGAAACATACGTGATGTCACCAATGATCTTCGGATCTACGAGTTCTCCTTGCTCGGCCAATTACGTCATGAACAAAAATGCGACAGAGTTTAAAACTCAATACCCTGATGCCGTCAAGGCCATCGAGAAGAAACACTACGTCGGTGATTATTTCGACAGTGTTGACACCAGAGAAGAAGGAGAACAGAGAATAAAGGAGGTGATGACTATACACAAACAAGAGGGAAATGCTAAGAATCATCATGAGCATCTACGATCCGCTAGGAATACTACTACCACTCACAGTAAGAAGCAGGATCTTAATGCAAGAAGTCTGTCGAAGCCGCGTAAAATAGGACGAAAAATTAGTAGCCAGCGAAAGAAAGGGTTGGATCGAATGGACAAAAGATCTGAAGGAAGTGGAACAATACACAATTCCACGAGCTCATTTCCCCGGAAGTCAACTGCCCGAAACTATAGAACTCCATGTCTATTGCGATGCTAGCGAAAGGGCATTCTCAGCAGTGGCTTATTTTTGAGGAATCAGAAATGATGGGAATATTCAAGTATCATTCCTAGCGGGAAAAGCAAGAGTAGCTCCCCTCAAGCCCATGTTAATACCGTGAATGGAGCTACAAGGAGCACTCATAGCGTGCAGGCTGCGGAAAACGATCATTCAAGAGCACGAGATCAATATTAAACGAACAGTCATGTGGACTGATTCGCGAACAGTACTTTTATGGATCAGGACTGATCCGCGAAAATATCAGACATTCGCGGAGAATCGTTTAGGCGAAATTGATAAATTATCCGATCGGAAAGAATGGATGTGTGTTCCATCCAATCAAAATCCGGCAGACAACGCTACTCGGAACAGCGGGAACGTCAAGTGCCTGATGGATAGATGGCTACACCAGTGGCCAATCCAGCCGATTGTAGGTACCGAGAGACTACCGAGAAAGGAATTCAAGTAAAGTAAATTTATTAGCTTAAACAATTACATTTGTTATAAAGAAATTATAAACTTTATAAACAAATAAATGGCTTATGTCTGCAAAAAAATAGAACCTTTTTGAACGAGTTTAACATTTTAAAGCTCTACTTAAATATCGATAACTTGAGTATTGTTAATATCAATGATAATTATTAACTTTAAAATCATTTTTTACAACGTAGACATGAATTACTTAAATAAACATAAATTTGTCCAAAAAAACAATTTTTTTAAAAATACCAATGTTATCTATTTGTTAATTAAAATTGTTTTAAAATCAATAAGTAAAGTTTTTAAGTTTTTGAAAGAATGTACATATGATATAAACATTTTAAGTTTAAAAAATGCTGGAAATGTTTATAAATGCATAAGAAAATAGATTATTGGTTATATAATTATTAATAACAATGATAATTGTTAACTTTCAAATCATTTTTTTACAAAATAGACATACATTACTTAAATAAACATAAATTTGTCTACAAAAAAAAAAATTTTAAAAAAAGACCAAAGTTATCTATTTGTTAATTTAAATTGTTTTTTAACACTTTAAATAAACTGTATTATGCATTATTATTTGTCAGGTGATCAGACAAGACTAATTTCAATTCATTTCGATCTTGTGCAATGTAAAAATAAAAAATAAACAGTATTTTTTAGAAAAATATTGTAAAATGTTTACTTTGAGTAACAAAAAAATAAATAAACAATTAAAAATTTAAAAATCGGTTTAAAGGGATCTCTTAGAAATTTTATCCCCTTTCATTTAAGACCAAGAACATTAAAATCCAATAAAATTTGTAGGCTCTAGACAATTTTGAAGAGTAATGTGTAAAAAATCTCTCTGTAAGGCGTCCCGGGTAAAAGATACTGCGCTGGCACTGAAACGTGGTCGCGCTTCCACAAAAATTGCAATATCTCGAAAACTATTAAAGTCTCTATCGTTTTTTTTTTTGTAAATGAAAGATGAAATTATAAGGAATATTTTATTATATATCAAAAAATACTAAAAAATCGGTCCCGTGCTTAATAAATCAATTCAAAAAAATTTTTTTTACTGTTTTTTTTAAAAACAAAAAATTTTTTTTCTTTTGAAAAATTCTGAAAGGACATGATTTTAAGTATAACATATTTAAATTTTATTAAAATCCGTTAAATTGTTTCGAAAATATTCACATTTGAAAAAAATCTTTTAAAAAAATTCAAAATGGCGTAACTTTTACAATTTTGAAAATTTTTAAAAATCCTTTGGTACACTTATTTTTTATATCAAATATAACAACTTCACGAAATTACAGAATAATCCGTAGACCCCATGCAAATTGTAATTTTTCTGACGGAGTCTTACCCAGTTTTCACTTTGTCCTTATAAGTAACAGAATATACGGCACTAGCATTAATATATAGTAGATTAGCCCGAGTTCTCGTCGAGACTCAGTGGTCGTGCGGTTTAAATAGGTGCGTTGAAGGCTACCGGTATGCGTCAGGGGCGGGAGGGGACGTGAGTTCGATCCCACATGCTAGCGAATATTTTTCATTCTAAGCGTTATATAAAATAATATAATTACTACTTAATCTGTATAAGTGTGTGTTGTGAATAAAAGCTGTGAACATGTTCGTAAATAATATAAAATGGTCTGTCATAAAAATAATTTAAAAGAATATTCGAATTAACGCAAAATTGTCTTTTTTACTAAAATTATTTTTTAATATTATTATTTCAAATGATATTTATTATTAATAATATATATTATTTATATGACAAAAATAATATTAATTATAATTATTAAATAAATTATTGTTGAATTACTGACTGAACGTGAGGAACGAGTAAATTTGGAACGAATCCTCAATCAAGCATCGTAAAGTATGAACTCAGCGTTAGTTCTCACCTGGGAAGGCAAATGTCGGAAAAACTCGTAAGGCCCTGGCAAGTTTTGCCCTAAGTAGGGTGAATGTCTGCAAAACAGTTTCAAACCACTAGTTGGCCCAGACTAGTTTACCATGCCAGAAGTAGGGTAAACTGACAAGGGCCATGCGAGGTACGGGTAATTTCTGTATGGGTAATGGTTGTAGCAACCATTAACATTGCAGCCGTTGCTATGGTAATTGTTTATCATAGAAACGGTTGTTATGGTAACCAAAGAAACTACTAGATGATGAGTGACAGTGAAAATTCTTAATTTGTGTGGCAATTTTTTATTTATTAATAATTAATAATGTCCATGAGCAAAAGAATAAATAACCAATCTTATAACCAATCTTAATTGGTTTTATTATTTATTTATTCTTTTGCTTCCTCATGAGGAAGCTTTGCATTCGTGACGATTTTCAATTTTTCAAAAGAAGGTTATGTGGACTCATTTTCATTTAGAACATATGTATATTCAATTCTAAGCAAATGTCTAGATGTATGTATGTGTGTATGTATGTCACAAAAATTGTGTACAAATTATCTTAGACAAATTTTAATGGATTGTCCTGAAATTTTGCAGGTTTATTGATAGATCGTCCAACGTCCTTCCGGCAGGACGAAAAAGACTCAGGTGAGTCCCTCCGAAATCACTAAAGAAAACTAACATGGATTCAGATAAATAAAAAACGATATATATCAATGGAAAGTTAACGAAACAAGCTTTCAGCGCATATAAATATCGAGCTTGTAAGTTCAAAACTAAGGGCTGGGTAGTTTGAAGAAGTTACATGTTCCAAAAATTCACATAATTTTTAGTCACAGAATGACGAAGCCCGGTCCTGCCGGCAGGACGCTTTTCGCTTTATTTAAAAGACTACCTAGTCCAGGTTTATGAATTTAAAGACTCGATATTTACATCATTTGAAAGCTTGTTTCACTACCTTTCCAACGATATATTTAGTTTTATATTTATCTGCTTCCATATTAATTTTATAGAGCAATTTCGAAGGGACTCGCGCCTGAGTATTACTCAGATATACTGAACAATATTAAAAATGAATTTTTTTTAATTGAACAATTAGGTTTCATTCAGTCCGGTCAAAAAATATTGATTTTCGGGGATTTTACATTAAATTTACGAAAAAACGTTTTTTTTACTGTTTAGAAACATAGCAAGTTTGAAGGCTTTGAAAAATGGTTTAATATTATTATTTTACAAAGTCAAAAATATGGATTTTTTCGTCTTTTCGTCTACTTTAATCCCAAGGAGTGCCAGAAAAAAAAGTTAAATTCCCTTTTTTTAAAAGCCTTTTTTTCGGAACGTCCTTCCGGCAGGACGGGCGCTTGGACGATTTATCATTATTGCAGTCATTAATACCTAAAATCTGACACAAGGATTTTCGAAAGTATCTACAAAATTTTTTTTATATAATTTTTTTGAAATTCAGAAAACAAAATTTTTTGTATTTTTTGAAATAATTTTTTTATTTGTTAATATTTTCATTAATTATTTTCAAAATTACATTCCTGACAAAAAAACGAATTGATTGATGTATACAAAGTATATATTTTATCAAAATTTATAAAATTAATACATATTTTTCTTTTTCACAAAAAATTCAAATTTTGTATTTTTTTCATAATTTATTTAATATTAATATTAATATTTTGAAATGATTATTCTATCATAAAAAAGAAGCAATTGGCATATGAAAGTGTAAATTTCACCGATTCTATGTTACCGATTCTATGGGATAAATTTAATAAATTTTGCTTCCTCATGAGAAAGCTTTGCATTGGTGACGATTTTCAATTTTCCAAAAGAAGGTTATATGGACTCATTTTTATCTAGAACATATGTAGGGTAGAGCGGGGCTAGTTGAGCATAGGGGTAAGTTGAGCAACCGAAATATCTCAGGTTCTATATAAATTGGCCACTAATTTTTTCAATGCCAGAAAGAAGCAGGCACAGGAGGGGACATAACTGCGCAAGTGCCTGCTTCTTTCTGGCACTGAAAAAATTAGCGGCCAATTTATAGAGCTTGAGATATTTCGGTTGCTCAACTTACCCCTATGCTCAACTAGCCCCACTCTATCCTATATTCAATTATGAGCAAATGTCCAGATGTATGTGTGTGTGTGTGTATGTGTATGTGTGTGTCACAAAAATTGTGTACAAAAAATTATCTCAGACAAATTTTGATGGATTGTCCTGAAATTTTGCAGGTTTATTGCAGTCATTAATACCTAAAATCTGACACAAGGATTTTCAAAAATATCTATAAAATTTTTTGTTATAGGGGAGAGGGCCCCAAGGTGGTCAGGGCCCTAAGGTGGTCACCCTTAGAAAATTTTTGTATATTAGTTATTGTTATTATTTAAGAAGACAAAGATTTTAGTGAAGTTTTGAGGTAAATAGTCGTAAGAGTCTCTTTGTAACGTGAACGTAGTAAAATTTCTGTTTTTAAATGATCGAGAAATTTTTTTCTCAGGGTGTTAAAATCATCGAAATTAACCATTTTAAATTAGTAAAAATCGTTATAATTATCTTTATATATCGTACAATAGTATTCCAAATGAATATAATTAATATTGTGATTTAAAAAATTTTTTCATTAACGTTTAAAAAATTGTGTCTTAGCCGTAAGGTGGACACTTTTTTGGCCACAAGGTGGTCACTTTTGATTTTTTATGAAAATGTGTTTATACGCCATATTTATCAACATTTATCATTGTGAATGTGAATTTTATCAATTTTTAAGTTTTATGATGAATAATAATGAAATAGAATTATTTTCAAAATTTTACCTATCTAATACATACACAAAAAGTATCATTTTTGACGAAAGGACAAAGTGCAAAAAAAATATGTAATATGTTTCTGTGATCCTGAAAAACAATTAATTATTCTCAAAATTACATTCCTGACAAGAAAACGAATCGATTGATATATTGAGGAAGCTAAATGGTCATGAAATGAACAACTTGTTATACATATGTTTAGATAGAGTTTGCTAAAATTTTGTACGTAAATTACGTCACGAATTTTTTATTAAAGGAGCATAGTGCTTTTTCCTAATCCTGAGGTGTAAAATTGTCTATTTTTAACCTAGGGAATAAAATATGGTCTTTTCTGTTACAGAAAGTACACTGAAGTTTCACTTATTTTAACCCCCCGAGTCGAACTTTTAGACCTGTTTACATCCTTAAAACTGAGGGTTTTTAAGGATGTAATAGAATGAAAACAGAGTTTATTTGCATTGCAAGTTAACTCTGATTACCCCCTGAAAACCCCTGGTTAGCGACAAATTTAGATGGTAAAAGGGGAAAAGCAGATGTTCCTAGAACCTTATTAAATACTGCTTCACCCTTACTTACAGAAAGAATTCTTTCCTCTCCCAAAACCCTGGAAAAACTGCTCATAGCATATTTGAGATCATTTTTAACTAATTTTTATAATAAGTTCAATTATTAATAAATGACATTATTATTTAATGATTTAATTACTTTTTTTAATTTAATCATGACCAATAGCAAATTCATAAATAATGTTAGTATATATGTGAGGATTAATACATATCCCTTTATATATAAATACAAAATTTTTTAAAAATTAAATATTTGTTAATTAAATTATTTAACGGTGTATTACAATCATTAAATTACATACTGATACCTATACTATACAGAAAAATTGGAATAAACGCAAACCTACGAAATAAATAAAATCTAACGCACGTGAGACTTGAACCTACGGACTACCTAACCTAACCTAACTGAACACAGACGCTTTATTCTCCGTGACTTGTTAAGTTTCTTTTGATAATTCAATAAAGCATTTATTGATACTAATACACTACAGCAAATTAATAAATAGTTTAATAATAATATTAACAATATTAATAATATAATAATAACCCATAAATATTCATAAATTAATATTTTTATTATTTAAAAAAAATGTCAAAACATTTCCGTTAAAAATAATATTTATAAATTAATAAGTAGTTTTCAATTATGCCTTACAAGATTGAAAAGTACTGTACATGTTCCGGTAACCTATTCGCAGTTTGAAGTTAGTTGTTGTTTGCCTTTTTGTTTCTAAACTTTTTTATAATTTTTCTTTTCAAATACTTTCAATTGTAAAATTAATGTATTGAAAATCTTCGAATTGTTGCAAAGAATTTAATAAAAAAATTTGATAATAATAGAATTCCTTCAAAGAATTTTTTTATTTAGAAAAATAACAAAATTTTCGCAAAGAATTTTATTAATATTTTTAAAAATCCTAATTAAATTCTTTTAAAGAATTCCTTTGAATTTTTTTTAAACAAATGGAGTTTCATTAATAATAATTGCAAATTTCGAAAGCAATTGAATGTTCCTGAAGAAGAATTTTATTAAAATTGTATTGATAATTTTATTATTTATAAAAATAATTGAAATGTTTCGAAGAATTTATTAAAATTTTAAGAAATTTTATGAAAATTAAGTATATTCATAATAATTGAATTCATCATAAGAATTTTATTACTTTTTAAAAATAATTGAATTCCTTCAAATCTTTTGACGAATATATTTAAAAATTGTATTGAGAGTAATTTAATTTTCATACAGAATTTTTTAAAAATATTTTGAGAATAATTGAATTATTTTTAGAGAATTTTAAATTCTTGTTGAAATTGAATTTTATGGAAATTTTTTTAAATAATTAAATTCTTTTGTTTAATTTTATTTCAATTACATTCAAAATTATTTAATTCTTGCAAAGAATTTTAGTATTTATAAAAATAGTTGAATTGTTTCGAAGAATTTATTAAAGTTTAAGAAAATAATTGCAATTTATGAAAATATTTTAAAATATTTGAATTCATCTAAGGAATTCGTTTTAATGTTGGTAAATATTCATCATGAATTGTAAAATTAACAGAAAAGAAGAAATTTTTGTGAATTTTCCCCAAAAAAATTTTTACAGTGTATGTACCTATATACAATACTGGTCAAACCTACTTAATTTTCAATTTTATGTTATTGAATTTTCAATTCTATATTATTGAACTTTCAATTCCATGTTATTGAATTTTCAATTTCATGATATTGAATTTTCAATTCCATGTTATTGAATTTTCAGATCCATGTTATTGAATTTTCAGATCCATGTTATTGAATTTTCAATCACAGTTGCTATTGAATATTCAACTAAAAATTCAATGACACGGATTAATATGGACTTCACTTACATGTTATTGAAAATTCATAATATATAGATATTTCTAACAGTGTGGAGAAAATTGATCCTTGGAGAAAAAACGCCTTACTATAACCCAATATGAGAATAAAAAAAGCTCAAAAGTAAATTTTTATTAGGGCCCCTTAAAATAAGTGAAGACACTGCCTGTGACGTTTTTCCATAGTAAAGTGACCACTGAATAACATAACCTTAATAGAATTTTCGACGTCTTCATTGTGACGCACTTAATGCAAATAAATAAATTATGAGAAAGAGGAATTTTACGGTTATTATAATAATGAGTGATTTTATGTGATTGGAAAGATGTGATTAGATAAATCAAACCTAAAACCGTATATTTTACAAGAAGTCACAAACGGACATTTCTCTTTTTTTAAAAATAAATGCCTGTCCGCAGAACTTTCATTTGAATTTGTAATTTTTTAATTCCCAATAGTATTCTGAAACAGAGGGCTTTGACCATCCTGGTAACCACCTGCGCGCTCCTCATTCGCCACTAAGATTAAGTGCTTTTCGTTTCCTTTTAAGGTGCGTCAGCCTCTAATAGTCGTGCGTATTTTTTTTCTTTCGTTCGTGATGAATAAAATGTTATTTAACCCTTTTTTTTCTTTTAATTTTTACTATATTTTTTACTATAACTGTATTTTTAAAATTTTACTTTGGCAATGTAAAATAATTTGGGTTATTTTTTTAACTAAAATTTTCAAATGTAATTAAATTTTTAAAAAACTTGAAACATTTCATTAATAAAAAAGCTCGTATTATTTTAAAAAGGGACTGAATACTTTCTATAAAATTGATTAATGTTTCCTTGATAAAATATAAAATACTGAAAAACTGAGACGCATTCTTATTCTCTAAAGTGAATTTGTTAGAAGTTCCATTATACAGAATTTTATGTGGAAGAAATTTCCTTTATCCGTCTTTTTATGTATCCTAGTTAATAATTGCCTTACAGAGTAGATAAGCAAAATATTTAATAGAGAAATTAGAATTTAAATAAATTTACAAAAATATTGTTTTGTAAATGGTAGAAGTTTCGTTCGAAAGAATTATTATGTTTCAGAATTTTTTTTATTCGAAATTTCGTTTTTGCAAATTTTTATTTACATTTATTTTCATTTCAACGAATTTTTATAACACAAAATTCGTTCATAATCGAACTTTCATTAAACAGAATTCACATTAGATCGAATTTTAATTTTTCAACATTTTCATTTGCTAAAATTTATGTTAAATAGAATAGTAATTTAAACAATTTTTTAATTGATAGAAGAAATAATTGAATAAATTCTTTCTTAGCTGAATTTTCATTTCTAAAAATATTAACCCGTGTGGAAAAAGCCACGTTCGAGCCCCACAGCTCCGGGGCCCCCGTCGGGGGCCCTCGTGGAAGATCCATGAGGAGAAATCCACGAGGGCACCAGCAGGGGCCCCGTTCTTTGCCCTTACGGTTGCCCTGCTCAAAAATTTATCCAAGTTTAAAAAAAAAATTTTTTTGTTGAAAAACTTTAGTTCAGAATGCATTAAATTACGTTTCAAAGCACCTGAAATAAACATTAAGTGACATTTTTCCAGAAATCCTATCACAAAGTTATGGAAATTTACGAGGGCACCAGCAGGGCCCCTGCTCTTAGCCATTATGAATGCCCTGCTCAACAATTTTTCTAAGTCCAAACGAAAAATTTTTTTTACAACAAAAAATTATTGTTTACTATCATTTTAAACAATGAAAAACACGTTTTTAACAAATATTTAATGTTACTTTTTTTGAAAATATTGAACTTACCTAAGGGCAAATCCATGAGGGCCCACGCGAGGGCCCTCATGGATTGCCCACATCATTAACTAGAAAAAATTTCTAAGTCCAAAAAAAAAATTTTTTTTTTCATCAACAAATTAATGTTTATAATGATTTTAAACAATGAAAAACACGTTTTTAACAAATATTCAATGTTACTTTTTTTGAAAATATTGAATTTACCTAAGGGCAAATCCATGAGGGCCCACGCGAGGGCCCTCATGGATTGCCCATATCATTAACTAGAAAAAATTTCTAAGTCCAAAAAAAAAATTTTTTTTTACATAAAAAAATTAATGTTTATAATGATTTTAAACTATGAAAAACGCGTTTTTAACACAAATGTTTTGACATTTTTTTTTTTTTTTGAAATTATAAAAATATTAATTTATGAATATTTATGGTCTATTATTATATTATTGATATTGTTATTATTATTATTAAACTATTTAATTATTTGTCATGGTGTATTAGTGTTAATAAATAATTTATTGAATCATCAAAAGCAAGTCAGCAAGTCACCTACATTACAGCAATAATTTTCAAGTAGGTCCCGTAGCATAGTGGTAAGAGTGTTGTCTGGTAGTCAGTAGGTCGTAGGCTCAATTCCCGCGTGCGTCAGATTTTTTTTTTTCTTGGTCACGATTTAATTAAAAAAAGTAAAAATTGTTAAATAAGAATGTTATTTATCAATAATTGGGCTAATTTGTTATTAATAAATAATTATTTTTTTAATTTAATTGAAAATAAGGTTGAGGGCATTTTATGAAATCCACGAGGGCACCGCGTGGAAAATCCATATGGAATCCATGAGGATTTTCCTCGAGGGCACCCATGAGGGAAAGCATGTCACGCCTTCGACGGCTCCGCGTGGATTGCCCCTGCGGATTCCACATGGCAAGAGGGCAATCCACGAGGGCCCCGCCAGGGGCCCTCACCATTTTTCTGCACGGGAAGTGGCATATATTTTATTTAAGCAACTTTTTATTTGACAGAAATTTCAAAAAGCAGAAATTCAATTGTACAAAATTTATGATTAGTAGAATTTCCATCTGTCAGAATGTTCATATGCTAGAAATTTCATCTAAAGAATTTAAATGTAACAGAATTGACATATGCACGAATTTCTACTTTACCGACATCTAAAGCTGACGAAAGTTTAGTTGACAGAAATTTAATGTGCCCGACAATGCTCCATTAGTTAGAGAGAGACAACAAATCTATCTAATGGAGTCTTTTCGGACAAATTATATTTCTGTTAATTAAACTTTCGTGTGCTTGATATATCGGTGAATTAGAAATTCGCGCATACTGCAATTCTGTCACATTTAAATTCTATAAAATAAAATATACAGCATATGAACATTCTGACAAATGGAAATTCTACTAATCATAAATTCTGTTCAATTGAATTCAATTCAATTCAATTGAATTCAATTGAAATTCTGCTTTTTGAAATTTCTGTCAAATAAAAAGTTGCTCAAATAAAATATATGCCACTTAATATTTTTAGAAATGAAAATTCAGCTAGGAAAGAATTCATTCTATCATTTCTTCTATCAATTAAAAAATTGTTTGAATAACTATTCTATTTAATATAAATTTTAGCAAATGAAAATTTCGAGAAAACAAAATTTATTCTAATGTGAATTCTGTATAATGATAATTCGATTAAGTATAAATTATGTACTTTGAAAATTCTTTTAAATGAGAATCACAGCAAATAAAAATTCTCAAAATCGAAATTTCCAGTAAAATAAAATTCTGAAATATTAAATTCTGTTAAACAAAACTTATCCATTTTACAAATTAATACTGTTGCAAATTTGTTTAAATTCTAATTTTTTTATTATATATTTTGATTATCTACACTGTAAAACATTTAATAACTAAGATAAATAAAAATACTGATAATGGACATTCCTTCCACTTAAAATTCTGTATAATGGAACTTCTAACAAATTCACTTTAGAGAATAAGAATGCGTCTCGAAAAACTTACTTTATAGGATAAGTTCACTAGCTTCTGCAGCATTCCATCCAAGATATCTTTTGCATAGAAAAAAAATGTTTATAGCAAAGGAATTAAATTTAAAGTTTATTAAACTAACTGTTTCTATTTAAATCATTAAAAAAACTATCAAAAGCGTCTAAATCTGCTCGCTGTGTCAATTGCTGTGCATCAGTTTTTGCGGCATATTCATATGCATATTCATATGCATGTTTCAGTTTCTGCGGTAAACAGGATTTAAAGTTAAATAATTAAAGTAATTTTATCTTAAATGTATATCTTTATATATAACTAGCTGTTGGATCCGTCTTCGACTGGTTTAAGTTTCTACACTGAAAAACTGTTGATAGAACAGTTTTGCTATTGACTGTTGTGCAGCGCTACTTGACGTTTAAACTCACAGCTCAATCAAAATTGGGCGAGTTGCTTTCTTAATAACTGGACTACCAATGGCGTTAAGTGAGCGGCTGCTTGACAAATAGTTCGACAGCTCTACCAAAAAGGAGAGTTACTCTCTCAAAACTAAAGTGAGCTGAGCGTTTCTTTTTAACGCAACACTTCAGCGCATTGGGCGAACAGTTCTGTTAACAGTTTTTCAGTGTACTATAATATTTGAAAGGGTGTCTACCAACCGGAAATTAAATTTTACTGTGAAAAACTAATAATTAGTTACCATTAACAATTTCGTTAGGAAAATATTACAATTTAAATCAGTGAATAAATTTTCCTAACTTTGTTATATTTAACTGATTCAAATTCGCAAAAATGTATTTGTCAATTTGTAGTACTTTATGCGTTTGTAGTACTTCAATTAATGTATTAAAAATTAATCCTAAATTTACACCAGTTTTTGGAGACAAAGTAGAGTATAACTCGAACTAATTTTGTCGCAATTAGACCCTACCTTAAGTAAAACCTATAATGTAGGCTGAAAGTACACTCGAATCTCGCTATAACGAGAAGTTCGGGAGTCAAGTCTCCCTCTATTACAATCGCAAGAAGATAAATGAGAAATCCCCCACGGTGCGCCAGAAGGAAGTTTAAATAAAAATTAGTTGGCAGTTAAAAATTCTTTTTGATTATAATTCTTAGATAAAAAACAATCATTTTTCAATAGGTTTTAAAATCCTTTTACGTGGCCGATTTGAAAAAAATTGAGTTTTTCTGTTAAAATAATTATTTTTTGTATACCAAAGTTTATTTAATGTGTAAATATTGTAATATATGATAAAATTATTACGTAGTTTTTGAATTTACATATACTGAAATTACAAATTTACTGTTTCGGTATATGAACCATAGAGGTTAGTCAACATTGTTTTATAATGGCACATATAATTCTTAAACTACAAAAAAAAATAAAAATCACAGACTACAGAGTAAACAAGTGTTTGAATGCTACTGAATTATAATTCAGTAGCATTCAAACACTTGTTTACTCTGTAGTCTGTGATTTTTATTTTATTTATATATAAATATATATAATATATTTATAATAATATATATATATATATATATATATATATATATATATATATTTATAATATATTTTATTTTATTTTTTTTTATTTTTTTTTTTTTTTTATTTTTTATTTTTTTTTTTTTTTATTTCTTTATTTTTATTTTTTATTTTTATTTTATTTTACTGAATTATAATTCAGTAGCATTCAAACACTTGTTTACTCTGTAGTCTGTGATTTTTATTTTTTTTTGTAGTTTAAGAATTATATGTGCCATTATAAAACAATGTTGACTAACCTCTATGGTTCATATACCGAAACAGTAAATTTGTCCACATAGGACCAAATTACAGCTTAACTACTGCTCTTTATTAGATAAACAGGGAGGGTTCTGTATAGAGATTCCTGCACCGACATGTAACCGACATTTTTAGCCCGGACTCAAACCACTTAGCCCAGACTCTAACCATTGGGGGGGGGGATATTCTGACTGTTATGCTGAGCCGGATATGACGTCATACTTCCTAGAATTTTTGGAGTAGGGGGATATTGAGATCATGATGCAAATGTGATTCTTGGAATTTATCTAATTTCTTGGAATTATAAAACAATCCTAGAATTTCCCATAGGGGTTGATGACTCAGAATTTTGGAATTTTTTATTGGAATTTCCTATTTTGGTTTTTTACTGGGTGCATTCTTTAAGGATGACGCATAATTTCTTTGTTTTTCACAAAATGGGGTTAACGACTCATTAACATTGGTATTTCCTGTTTTTGTTTTTTTACATAATGCATTCTTTAACGATGACACATAATTTCTTTGTTTTTCTTAAAATGGGGTTGATGACTCATTATCATTGGTATTTCCTGTTTTTGTTTTTACAGGGTGCATTCTTTAACGATGACAGATAATTTCTTTGTTTTTCGTAAAATGGGGTTGATGACTCAGAATTTTGGAATTTTTTATTGATGACTTCTCATCATTGGTATTTCCTGTTTTTGTTTTTTACCACAATTCTAAGAAAACCATAATTAACTTGAAATCAAATTAGTCATAATTTGTGTATATAAAGAAGGCAATTTTTCTTAACAAAATCATTCCTGCAGTTTAAGTTGTTCAATCAACATATCAGAAAAACATCCTGAAATTCAAGTGCGCTTAAAAAATCTCGTTTTAAAAAAAATCGCTATAGTTAAAAGTTTAATTTTAGTCTGATCGGAGTTAATCATTTTAGTGAAAAAAATTGACAGTTTTAATACAAGTGATAAAAATAAATTTGGATAAATTAAATGCAGCAATTAAAGTTGTGGAAACTGATAAAAGCCCTAGTTATTGTAAAGATTTTGTAAAAATTATGAACAATACTTTTAAAACATTAGGAAAAAAAACTACCACAGAGGAGTTAAATTTTTGGATAAATAATAGTGTAAACAACATTAGATTACTGAATAAATTGTTAAGAAATGGATCTGTGTCATGTGGAGAGAAAAAAAAGATTTTGTCAACTATTGGACTATTGAAAGCAAATAGCAGAAAGTTTAAGAAACTAAGAAGAACAGGAACTGGTTTATTTAAAAAGGATGAGAGATGGATCAGGTGGGAAGAATTAGAGAATGCTTTCGAGAATCGAATTAGAACAGGTGTAGTTATTAATTTAAAACATAAAAATATAGACAGTTTTCTAAGTGATGCAAAGAAAATGATTATTTCTCGATTAAAAAATGCATTTAAAAAGGTGGGAAACATGAAAATTAATGTTGTTCTTGCGGCAAATTATACTGTTTTAGAAGAAGGTGAGGAAATTGAAGATATTGAATATTTCAATACTAGAAATTCAAAAATTTTAGAATCAACAAACTTTGATAAATGGTTTGATCATAAAATTCGTGAAAAACTTTTTGTTAAGATTGATGATTTTCAACAAAAAAGTCAGGTTGGTCTTTAAATGAAATTATAAATTTGAATGTTAATATAAATAAATATGTCCCTCTTGCGGCTGGATACTCAACTTTTATAAGAATGTCAAAATTTAGTTTTAGTAAAATCTCAAATAACAAAAGATCGAAATCAAACCATACTTTGTAATAGATGTTTATGCCATTTTAAATATGAAAAATCATTTAATAATCATAAAATTGATTGTGATAAAATAAACATGTGTCAAGTAATTTTGCCTAATGAAGAGGATAAAATTTTAAAATTTAAAAATTACAGAAATAAAGAAAATGTCCCCTTTGTCGTTTATGCCGACACTGAAAGTCTCTTAGAACCTATAGCAAGTACACACACAAACACATCAATCAACATACCAAAAACATATCCCGACAAGTTTTGCTTTCTATGTACATTGCAATTTTAATGAATCTGTTTCAGAATTTAAATCATATCGAGGTCCAGATTGTGTTGATTGGTTCATGGCTAAATTAAACCAATTGGCTGAAAAAGCAAATACTTATTTTACAAATGTGACCTGGTCTATGAAAAGGGACCTTACGTGTCAAAAAATCATTTTTTACTTTTTTGTTGATTCGGATAGAGTTTGAAACGCTCTTTAAGATGGTGAAAACCAAAAAGTCATAAGTTGATTAGAAGTTTTTAGAAAAAAATTTTAAAGTCAAAAGAAACAAGAGTAAAAATACGAAAAAACTGATTTTTTGTTATTATACAAATTAAAATAACGAAGACGATAATTTTTTATTAATTAGAAAAGTTGACAGTATCTTTGACAACTGTCAACAATTAAAATTCAAATTTGGTATCATATTCGTAATCAGCGACCTCAAAAACCTTATTACTGTCTTTTTTACAAAAAACGATCACTTTTTAGAGAAGTTGACAGCTGTCAACTGTCAAATTGTCAATTTAACATTATATTCGTAATCAGCGGCCTCGAAAACTCTTACAAACATGTGTCACTTAATTATACTTATTGTTGCTAGTTAGAAAACTTAGATTATTTTTTCTATGTTTGGGGAGTTTGTTATTAATTTATATAAACAATTATTTAAAAAAAATGTCATTACTTGTATGTTTTTTATTTTGATACTGTGATTCACGGTGAAGAAAATAAGCCTAAATTGATTAAAAAATATTAATATTTAAAAAAGTTACAAGGGTTTTTCTAAGTTAAACTTTAACTGCTGTTTTCTCGAAAACTTGTTTTCGCACGTAAGGTCCCTTTTCACTGTCCAGGTCACAAATATTATTCCAATGGAAAATTTAACTATTTTACAACAAATTCAATTTGACACAGTAACAGTTTGTCATATTTGTGAAAAACCTTTTGAAAATGATGACATTAAACACCGCGACCATTGTCATTTCACGGGAAAATATCGTGGTCCAGCACATCAAGGTTGCAATGTAAATTATAAAGATTCGCATGTTGTTCCCATAATTTTTCATAACTTGTCAGGATATGATGCACATTTCATTATTAAAGCTTTAGCAACGTCTTTTGAGGGTGAAATGAAACTGTTACCAATAAACAAAGAAAAGTACATTTCATTTTCAAAATATGTGAAGGGTACCAAAGTAGTATTAAGATTTCTTGATTCATTTAGATTTATGCCAAGCAGTTTAGACAAATTATCCTCCTATCTAGAAAATGATGAGAAAAAATTACTAAAAAGTATTGTAAAACCGCTGCCAAGTTGTATATTTTTTTGTATAATTTTGGTGCTCATTTCATAAACACTTTACTTCCTCATAGAGATAAAAATAATAGAAATATACAAATAACTTTTTATAAATATGGTAAAAGTGATTGAATTTTGGGTCAATCAATTTATTTTTAAATACCCTACAAGATAGTTACAATAATTAAATAGTTAAACAAAAATTTTTAAACAAAAAAGTTGAGAAAATGTCATTTTTCACAATTTTTGGATTTTAAAATACCAATAATTTAGAAATTTATTATCGAATTAGGTTCAAAAATAGGTCAATCAAAGCGTTTTTTAATGCTCTACAAGTTGATAACGATAATTTTAAAGTTACTTCAATGTTTTTTAACAAAATTTTCAAAAAAGTCTTATTTTCCAAAATTTTTGATTTTTAAAAGTTTAATAACTCCGGTTAATATGGACGAAAAATTTTTAATTAGGGCTCAAAAGATGCGTCTAAAAAAACTCTACAAAATTATAAAAAAACATTTATAGGTGTCCTAACATTTTTTTAAAGTTATGGGCAAAAAACGTTTTTTTGGAAAATTAAAAATAAAAAAAAAATTTAGTTAAACTTTATTAATATATCAGAAAGTGTTACGTACAAGGTACTTGACAGGTACTATTTTACTATTATTTTTCTTTTTATTAAAGCTACAAAAGATAGGACAGAATTAATAAAACATAAAATCCTATATATTTATAATATTGTTTATAAATTATATGAATAAATTTATAAACATTATTAATACTTAAAATTTTATATAATAAAAGAAACCTCCATTTGAAAATAATTAAAGGTAATGCATTTCACACATATGCATTGAGACGACCTAGGTGTATACGTGCACATCCGCTGATTCCGCTGGCTACAAGATCTAACACGACCACATTCTTGAGTTCTTCGCGTTACGGGCACACATACAAGCATGCTACACATGCCTCTGCTCATTGCCTTGTCTCTCCTATTGTCTTTTCTTGTCTCTCCTTCCTTTTTCCCCTTTGGGCCTACAAACTTAGGGACTAGAATATCATAACAAATGCACATGCAATTGGAGGCTGACTCAACGCTTTATGAAGCGTATATATTTTATTCGTTTTATGCACTATTCCAAATTTACAGAAAATAATTTGATAATAGCTAAACATTTTATTGTAACTTATTGTTAACAATAAAATGCCGGAGGACTGTAAGTTGCATGTATATGTGTATATGTATAACTCTGATTGCAAAGTACATATACTAGTAACTTATAAAATGTAGGATCAATATAATGTTATTTATACAACTTATATTAAACACTTATAACTATTAATAAATTATAATTATAAATAAAAAATTCTTTCTTTACAATATAATTATAATTTATATATTTAGTTATAAAAATAGTTTCTGAAAAGTATCAAATTAACAACGCCGTTTCCGTTCTCACGAAAACTGCATGCAATCAGAAAAGTCAGCATAATGCAAAGTCCAATGGGCCTGAAGAATATCCCTACTTCTAATTCTAAAAATCCTTAGTTGACAAATTTACCCCACTTTGACATTAGGACAAGGAGTAGAGGCTTGTCGCGATATTTCCATCGCGGCTGTACAATTTTCCTCTTCAAGCGATCAACACCTGTCCCGGCTACGGCCTGGCAGATCTGTTGATCGTAAGAAAGTAGGAAATGCCGAGACTAAGCCCGTCTGCGCGTCGGACCCCCGTATAGAACTCAGTAAAAAAAACTAGTATAATACGAAAGGCGGACGAAAAAAATTAAAAATAGAATCTTCTAACCGACGGAGTCCAGTGCGAGCTGTGTTGAGTGAGGTTTCGGTTAACTAAATATTAAACAATTAGAAAATCTTGTTTTTAACCGGCCAGTCCGTACTTGTAGTACCTGCGCCGTCTCAATTCAGTGGTCCCACAAAACTAAAGAAGACTCTCTTCTTTACAAAATTCGCGAGTTCGTGAAAAAGAAAATTAGTCGCATGGACGACTCAATTTTCAACCTTCTCAACTGTGTTTTGCCCGACGGAGGATCCCTGTTCCTCAACCGGCCAGTCCGCGTGCGTAGCGCCTGCGCCGTCTAAAAGGAATTATGCCCTGTCGGTAGGATTAAGAAAATATACGTAAGTAATTCTGTATTGTTCCAATGTCGAATCTTTATACAAATTTTATATCCTCCAACACAAACATTAGCAAGTTTTGTTAGCTCCTTTGCATTCTGTTCTGAAATAATGTTTAAATAAATGTTGTCATTTAAAATACTAAATCTGATTTACTTTCTTTAAAAACTCCTGAACTAATTAAAGTCAAAAGAATTAAATTTATAAATCAAACGAAGCATCGCAGGTTTCTTTTAAAAGTAGGATAACGTTCCCGCAAATGAAACAAGGTCCTTCAGACCTTGGCAGCTTGGTGCCTCCCCAAATAAGAATTTAGAGCCATCTCAAAAGCTCAATTTTTAAACAATAAATAAATTCTGGTTTGTAACAAGCTGATGGTGGCAGCGGTGGGATTTTCCTACGCGTTACCGCCCTGTTTCGTTACCTGGTAACATTTTTTCCAGTGGCACCAATCTACATTTTTCAAAATTGAACTTATAAAGATCTTAAACTTTTTGTTACCTCCTATAACAATTCCATAAGTTTTTATATTGGAGAAAGCGTGCTAAAAATATAATTAATTTATATTTTAATTGGTTTTGGATAGTCCGTGATGACAAGTCTCCGTGATTCGCTTACTGGATGACATGGCTCCGAAACTCCATAACTAATAAATTGCTCGCTTTTGTCCAGTTAAAAATTTTTATTTTCTCTGAATGTTACAATGACTTTTCTATCAATTCACAAGGTTTTGTAAAAATCAATCAATTATATTGATTTTAATTTTCTGTGATTAGTCCGTGATGACAAGTCTCCGTGATTCGCTCACTGGATGACATGGCTCCGAAACTTCACAGATGAATTAGCCTGCATATCCTTGTTCAATAGACAAAAAATAAAATTTGTTACTTTAAGAAAATAATTATTTTCCTTTATTCCTAAATGCAAATAGTGTTATGAACACGTAATTGTTAAAATTAGTTTTTTTTTAGTTTTAACAATTAGTGAGTCAAAATCGCCAGTTGTGGGTACAAGGCAGCAAGATTGGGAAAACTTCCTTGTCGAATCTGAGTATATTTCATAAGGAAATTGGATAGAAAGAAAATAATTTTCCTTTCTATCCTGTGACACTCAGAAGCGCTGTTGTAAGTACTGATCTCCCCGCCTAGGAGAGCATCCGCGCTGAATTTGTTAAACTTATCACACTATTTAATCCTAATAAAAACAACATTTTCTTTTATCATTTTAAATATCAATTTCCAAAATTTCCGTTAAAATTGCTAACCATAACGTTTCAGAGAAAAAGAAAATTCTGCTAAAAAATGTTTATTACAAAAAAAAAAGAAACTATAAAAAGAAAACAAAATTCTGTTACAATAAATTATACACTTTTCAAACTAAAGTGAAAACAAAAATGCTAAAATAAAATCAGAAGATTTAGTACCATTTTAAATATCAAAAAATTAGTCTGTTTTACTTATTTTATTTTACTTTATCTCGAATTAGTAAAATTTAAATTTTAGTTGACACAGGAAAAATAAGTTAATCTTTTCTCTTTACTTAAATTTAATTTCTTTTCTTCTGGTAATTATTTAAAGTAGAAATTTAATAAATAAATATCTAGCTAAGCATGCTAGAAAAAGTTCTACATTTTTTTAAAACATTAATTGGTACATTAATTGATTTTAATTATCTGCTTTATGTTAAATCGTTTTATATTTTTGTAAACTACGTAGGCCTTTTAGTTTTAAAAAAATATTTAACTTTCTTTAATCTAAAGTTGTTCTTTGTGTTCCGTTATCACCTTGAAGTTTCAGGAGTTTTTAAATTTTATGTAACTTTCAAATTAAGTAAAAAAAGAAATTTACATGTCTGCCTATTTTCCAAATTAAATAAAAAAAAATCAGAACAGTTTCTCAAATTTACATTAATATCAATTCCAGGCTTTTCTATAATGCTTGTAATAAATAAAAAATTCTTTTCTGTTCAATCAGTTTTATCATTTCCATATTCGTTCTAAGGATATTGTCCCAGTGGTATTCTTACACACGCCACTGATCATATTTCATGTGTCTTGCGGACTACAGTATTACTCTTCATTGTCTTATAAATTTTTTTAATTAACTTAACTTTAATCGCATTTAAAGACACATGAAAATTTAAAGAAAAATAAAAAAAAAGAGAGAAAAATAGAAAAAAAAAATATAGCAAAAAAAAAAAGTAAAAAAAAATGAAATAAAGAAAAGGAAATAGGAGGAAAATTTTTAAAAAAAAATAGAAAAAAAAAAATTTTATATTGAGAGGATATTCTTTGGATATCTTTGGGATGTTGTACGGATATTTTTTAAATATAATTGTAATTTGTAAATAAGTTAATTCAACACATAACATTTATCTAAATCAACTGTTAGATACCATCTCTGGTAAATTGAAGGACAACAGTCGGATATTTCTAGAATATTCAACGGTTGTACTGAGATTCTTCGTTAATATTTAAAATAAATTTTTGCTGGCTAAATGTAGATGCACAAATTGCATACTTGAGATATCCAAGGGATAACTTGGGAATATCTTGAAGAGTTATTCTCCCTAATGAAGAGAATATCCATGGAATATCCTAAAATTGTTCTATTAGGATATCATAGAGATTTTCATTTAATGTTCAATCGATATCTTGTGAATATTAAATAATGGTTGCGGTATGACCGTGGATGTTCTTTGTAGTGAATTTTATTGGTTAGTCAATCAACTAATTAATCAATCGATTGATTAAGCAGACGTTTTCTAAACTTTCTAAATTTCTATTCTTGCTGTGAGTCTTTAATTTTCAGTGATAAAATAGTAATATGCGAATCCTATGAGAACTGCTCGTATCTCGAACTTGTGTGTCAGGTTTCTATCAAAGATTATGACACCTGGTCCACACGTTTGAAGAGATGAGCGACAAACTATGATTCACATGTTACAAAACTTGTGTATAAAGGGGAATTTTCTCTATTAAAGAAAAAATTTTTTTTATTGCAGCAAGATTAAATAACAGTTTTCTTATCTTTACTGAAATTTCTATCACAGGTAATAGAAAATTTCCGTGGTGGTGAAATTCTAGTACCTTCTTTGTATATTCTTTCTATATCATTGTAACTAAAAAGTACAATGTGTACACATACACGTATTCATACAGAGTCAATTATTAAATGCCTTTTACAAAAATTAGTAAGGTCACTCTTCTTAAATGAAGAGTATAAAGAATCTTACTCGTCCCTACTGTTAAAGTTGCTGTTGAGTAAATATTGCGACAAATACCCAAAACGATTGATGTTATCATCCAATTTTTATATGATTATTATTTATTCTATTATCTCATCTAAACATTGTCCCTAAAAAAGCCATCAGTTGTGAGAAACAATTAGAGTCTTCTGTTTAATTTTTGTTTTATTCAATATTTAAATATTTGACTTAAATTTCTGCTAGAAAGGTATTTTTAAATTGTGAAATTCTAATTGAATTGGTTTAAGATGTTTGTAATAGTAACTAAATAATTCCAGTATTACAAAGCAACATAAAACAAGATTTAAAAAAATCATATTATCTTTTATTAACAAAATTTGTTGGTTCAAACTTAATATTATTTTAGTTTTCTCGCTAAAAAAATTATGTATAAATGAGCAGATATTTTAACAAGTTTTATTTTGAAACTAATAAGAAACAATAAATTTTTTTTGAATAAATAAATAGAATTTTATATTTAATTTAGTAAACTTAAAACTCTTCTCTGTGGTAGTAATATTTATTTGTTTAATTAATAATATTATTATTAAAATACGATTTCGAATTAAAAAAAAAATTTTTTTTAACAAAGAGATTTTGAAATTGCTATTCAATAAAAAAAAAATTTTTTATTACTAGTGTTTGTTGATATTACTACATGTTTTTAAATCTACATTTTAAAGAAGCACTTACAGATTTTATCTTGATATTTATCTGTAAATTTTTGTTTAGTTTTTGTATCTTTTGACAAAATTCATAAGAAAGTTAATTAAAAAAAAAAATTCGTATAAGTCATGAATAAATAAATTTAAAATAAAAACTAAGAAAATGCATCTGCATGTTAGACAACAATATTCTATTTATAACGTTATTATTTTAGTCTTTTAATTAAAAATTTAATTATTATTTATTTTAATTACATATTTGTTATAAATATTCTTAATGCTATGTATTATTACAATATTTAAAACTGTTACCTAAAAATGGAGATTCTATTTCTTTTTTTTTTACCTTAAAGTTTCATTAAAATTTTAAACTAATTTTCTGGTTTGTATTTTACTTAAAGTTCGTAGTAATTCGAACATGCATAGTAACACTCTCGCAAACCCTATAAAGCATTTTATCGAATCATTTTACTGAATTGAATTTTATGGAATATTTTAATTGAATCAATAATAATAAAAAAAAAATTTTCTATTATTAAAAACAAAATATCATCACTACTAAAGCCATGTTTTTAAATAATTAATATTACTCACCATAAATATATTATTGTAAAAAAAAATTTTTAATTATGTTTGCTTTAAAAATTATTAAAAATTGATGTAAAATTAAAAGGTAAAAAGGAAAGAAGTAATCCAGAACAAATATTTAAGATTTTACCATCAGTTATCTGAATTTTTCTCAATGCCAAGACAATCCCTTTTCACAGCCAGTTTTTGAATTTCTGGATGAGAAATCGTAATACAAAGCATTAGGACAGAAGAAAAGAATAGCACCGTGGTACAATTGATCACCTATTAATTCAAATTTGCATCAACGCTATTCAAATTGATGATAAAATTGTTTATTGTTACTACACTGAGAGACTTTTCGATTTAGAGTTTAATGTAGGTACTATCATTTTAAAGTAAGGAAATCGCTTTTAATATGGTGTTTAATAATATTATAATTTTAGGTTTAATTTTAACGTACCACTCTCTGACAATACAATATAGAAAATTAGGTTAAAGACCAAACCTTTTGTTTATGATTTTGGTTATAATAATTACATTTAAAATTTGTAAATGTGCATCTGTGAATTAATTTAATTTATCATTTTTCAATTTTAATAAATATATTCATTTTATGTGAATATCTATAAAATATCAGTCACTTCCCCAGTAGCACCTTATATTACAGCAATATTGAGAACACTGCCTTAACATTACCAATATTGCCTCAATGTTGCTGGAATGTTTCCAACATTACGTGCTACTGAGGTTGAATATTACTTAAAGAGTAAATTAAAATTGTTCAAAAAAATAAATTTTTAATCTATATATATGATTTGTTTAATTAATTTAACTTTTAAATTGAATGAAATAACTTATCTTCGAATTTATTTAAATCTACTTTTAATTATTTATTATAAAAATAGTTCTTCAATAAAAGAAATTAATTTTCAATTCTTATTTTAAGAAAAAGCTTTTATTTCCATACTGAATAACCGTCATTTTTTTTGTAACTTAGTTTCTTGTAAGCCGAGATATATTTCTGAATTTAATATATAAAGGAACTAAAGAAGTGACATTCCTGAAATAGAGCGTTCTAAATACTTTAAACTATCATAACAAAATCTAATACATTGTTCCGTTCATTGGAATACTTACTATAATTTTGATTCTTATACGGTTAGAATAGTACCATATCAATTAAAAAAAAAAAGGATCCCAGATTTCCAGACTTTTTAACGCTGCCATATTAAATTTTATATGGTTCTACGTGTTTTAAGATCTCTCAGTGTACCTATTTTTCAATTGGATTGTAACTCCTAATTCCTAATCTATAAATAATGTGAATAGTTGATAAAGTATAATAGTAAATTTAGTAAAAAAAAAACATGTAAATGCAGAATCAACATAATCTTTATAAAATATGACACTGATTTAAAAAAAAAAAAATATATATATATATCAAATTACCCAAAACAATAGTTGAAATAAGCTATCATAAGTTAAAGTAATAAAATTTAAACGAAATGCAAATTACAAATGTTTATAGTTATTATTATGATAGTATTTGAGTTAATATATTTGAATCATGAAAATTTATATGACTTTAAAATCAAGCTATTCTCTACAGTTAAATTTTATCAAGTTAAATTTTAAACCTACCTCTCGTTTTAGTATATCTGTTACATTATAACATGCCTATACTTTTTAATAAATTTTCATACTGTCATTACTAAAAAAAACAAGAAAAAGAGAAAATTTTTTTTTTGAATAAAAAAGTGACTTAATATTTTTTTAAAATTTTTTTTTGAATTTTTGAAGACTAAAAATGTAGGCCTGTAATTTAGATTCTCAAATATTTCTGACTACTATTTTTTCTACAAACGTGTAAAATACTTTTAAAAAAAATGAAGGTAAACAACCGTAAATACAAAATGAAACTATTTAACCCCCCCCCATAAAAATAGGATTAATTTAAATTAGACAAAATTAAACAAATTCAAAAAAAATTTGTTGTTAAATTGATCGAATGCAACTCTAACTACCATCCTTAAAAGGGTTCAAATTCAAATCATCATCACTGCTTCACCATTTTGTTGTCTAGTAGTCTTTAACGCTGATAATAAAATACTGGATGAAAGATAAACTAGTATATAGGTGTATGTGTACATAGGTATATCTCTATTAAACTTCTCAAACTATTTTCCATTTTTCCGACACTAATTTTTACTTTTATTAGCAACGTAAATTTTCTTTACATGTAACAGAAAATTTCCGTGGTGGCGAGGAATGTTACAAGTCAAATTTAAAAATTTTAAAACACTTGTTAAATACTGTGATTTACATTTGACTTGAGTATATCCAATCCTAATTATAAAAATAATAATGTATGACAAAACTTGCACATGTTTACCCCCTATATTGTAACCTAATTTCAGTATTTTTATCTAGGACAAAATAACAATTAATGATGCATGCCATCAAGAAGTGCCAATAATACATAAATTTTCTATTTTAAATCGAGGAAAGTTATAATAAATATTATTAATTATAAACAGGGATTGATACTAGATTTTAGTTAATTATGAGTTTATTATAAAAAAAGTCTACACATACTCGATTTTCGATTTTGCAACAAAACAAAAGTTGATTAATTTTGTCTTTCATTTTAAAAAAAAAATTATTAAGAAAAATAATATCAAACAGGAGATTCCGTTCCATAAAAACAATTTTCTTAAAAATAAAAGAAGTAAAAAAAAAAAAATATTACATTTTTGTCGTCACTATTATTTAATTTAAAGAAGTAATTGATTTTAATATCTTACATAACTTTTAATATCTGAAACAACAAAGTTTTAGTTAAATTAACAAAATCATTTTAGCGTAACAAATGAAATAGGTAAATTAAACAGTATTATTCTGTGAAATAAACTCTTTCTCTGAGTGTGAAAGAATTGAATTCATCAAGGTTTTTACTTTAATGTTTTTAATTTTGAAAGTAACGACAATTTTGTAAGTTTAATGTAAATGTAATTTGTTCAGTCATTGATCTTTTGATTTGTTAGAACTGAAAATTCCTTCAGATTTTAGAAAAAAAAACGAAATTAAATGCTATTGCATTAAATTTATTGTTTTGTTACCGTCTTAAAGACAAAATTCATAATTTTTTAATTCAGATTTTATATAATTTAACAAAAAGAAAATTTAATTTAAATTTTATTCTGTTTGGTGATGGTCCCTGATAACAAATTAGTAATTATATGTAAACTATGTTATCAATTAAAGAAAAAATATTGCAGTATCCTATTTAATTATCTACTTGAATTATTTCGACTGTTATTCTTTCTTTTCTATTTTCTACCAAATCAAATTCTATCTAATTAGAAAAGTAAACTTTTGACTATTTCTATAATTGTCAAAACAAAATTACAATAAATTTTAATGACAAGTTATTATTAATTATTAATCAATTAAAAGATTTAACATTCACGAAATAAAAAAAAACGATTCTTGCCATGGCATGTATCAGTAATTGAGATAAGCGCTACTATGTGTCATCTGATCCACTATGCTTGATCAGCAAGGTTGATTTCAGGGACACAGCTGGTATAAAGAAATGTTTGGTAATTCTAAGTTTCACCTTAGACAAAAGGTGATGTCGGTTGCGAAAACTTCTTCAAAAAAAAAGAGAAATTTTTAAAAAAGGAAATACTAAAGCAATATTGTTTCCCGCAAGTTCTCTGTTGATTAGACAAAATTAGTTAAAAGAGATATTATTACCCACACGTCATTTATAAGTATCATAAATACAATAGTAAGGATGACCAACTCTGTTCACTGCTATCAAAAAAAAAAAAACAATTCTTTTATATATGCAAAAATATTTACTACAGAAAAAACTATCTTTCAGAAAAATGAAAGGTTCTACTTATTATGACTAATTAATTTAAATTTTGATATTTCTGATATTGGAAGTTCTCATAATTACTCAGAATGACTTTGGCATAACTTTTCTGTAAAAAAAAAAAAAAAAAAAAAAAAAATTTATTCTATCACTATATATTCGAGCTTTATTATAACCTCAAAATTTTAAAAGGAACAAAACAAATTCAAGCATTTATCTTCACACACACATATACATATATATATATATCATATTGCAATAGCTATACTGTGGAAGTGTCTTTTAGGTCATTTCAGTTAATCTATTTAAATTACAATATCACAGAAAAAAAAACTTATTTTTAGTCCTTGATTAATTTCAAGTTATAAATTTTCCTGAATTTAAGGAGAAAATTATGCTGATTATCAGAACATTAATTATCTTTAATTTAAGGAAATCATATAAAATGTGAGAAAACTAAATGATACAACTATTAAATTCAGTGAATAATTTAAAAATAAAGTAATGAGAATTGTAAATTTAGATTGCCTATCCTTATTTTTACGTAAGCCCAGCTTAAATTAAGATTGATTTTTTTTCAAAATATGTTTCATTTCAGATAATTCTCAAAATAGGATTTACTTTTACTGTGATCGTATTACTTGAATAATTATAGTTCTATTACTTATCTTAGATTTGAAGCGTAATCTTCTCTTTATAATAATAAATAATTAGGATTTAAATATTAAATTAAAAAAATAAATCATTACGATATATATTATAGTTAAATGTTTAGTCTTTAAGAAGCAAGATATTTAGTTTTAATTAATAATATTAATATTACTTATTTTTAATTAATTTTTAAAGTTAATTTTGTAAATAAAGATACTGCCAGTTGCATCAATAGTTATCTAATTACTTTGTTATTGAAACAATTAAATACTATAATGCATTGTAATGTCATTATATTTTTGTTATTTGATAAATAATTCTAAATGGTATAATATATTATCATAATGTAATAAAATAGTTTAAATAGTAATAAATATCTTAACAGAATTATACTAATATATACGAATTATACGAATACCTACAGGAGAAATCCAATAAGTTTTTTAAGATTATAATAACCATAAAAAAATATGTATTTGTTTTGTTTGGCTTGGCTTGGTTAAGCTTAGTCAATAACCATTCACGACGAATGAGACTATTAGTATTACTTCTTTTAACGTAATTAAAAATTACCATTAAAAAAAAATGTTAAAAAAAAAGTTTAAAAACAAGAATAATTAAAAAAAAAAATCTTAAATCAATTAGGTAAAATTAACATATTCAGATAGGTAGCATAAAATCTATTGTCTTAACCTGAGAAAAAATTAGTTTTTAAATTTTAAATATTTAATTAAAATAGTACTAAGATGAAGTATACAACATTTAATTATATTGAAAAATGTCTTTCTATAAAAATAGCCACTAGGAATGTCCTAAGTAAGTTAGTGACTAATTTTTTTAAACTGATGGATAAGCTTTAATCACAAATATAGATTAAACTAGCTTTATCTTTAATATATAGTAATTAGTAAATTGTAAACATATTAGTATACAATTTATGTATATACTTATGTAGTAGTTTCTTCTTTTCTCTTTTCAGTTAAACGTAACAGATCGTTTTTTTGTGCTTTTCTTGTATTAGGTTATGTGTGCATTATTCATATTATCACTAATATATTGTGTATGATTATTTTAGTTTCATCATTTTGTTACTTCTAAAGATTATGAGTAATATAACTAAGTTAAACCTTTGGATGTTAAAATTCACTATTAAGGTTATAATATCCAGATTACTCTTTCGTTATATGGTATAAAATAGCTCGAATATTATAGTAAAAAAAATATCTTGAAACATAATCATGAAGAACAATTGTAATGTGACTAACATATATTTGAATACATCATATAAGAGTAATTCAAAAAGGGTTGATTTCTAAAAAAAAACTTTCATCAGAACAAACTTCAAGCCAGAACAAGTAGTTTGGATCGTTGAATTAAAAATTTGATACACACATATAACTGTAACCAAAAGCTATTTTTAAGTATTGTTTTCAGCTATTGTTTAACTAGTCTACAAAAGAAGAATTTTTCGCAATCGGCAAAATTTCAAAGTATCGTATGATCATATAATTTTCTTGTGTTATATAGGTATTTAAGTCCAGTTACTTTGTCAAAATTAGACAAATCATTCTTTCTTCAGAAGTAAAAAAAAAAAAATAACCCTAACCAACCTGTCACCAATTATCTAAAATTCCATCAACAATGGATATAGACAAGGAATAAAAAAGGACTTCACGTTACAATTCAATGACTTCGGATTTTGGAAAAATCTCACTCTTATGGAATCATCTTTCTTTCGCCTCTTTAAAATTCAACAATTTAAAAAAAAAATTTTACAACTGTACCATCGAAAAACAACGATCTAAGTTAAACAAAAATTGTTGTGTTTTAAAAATCAGCCTATTGTTATTTAAAATTTATGGCATTTTAAAATTACAAATTAAGTTTTGTTTAAATCAAATCATTATTTATAATTAAAAAAAAAAGTTAAATTGACATAAATTAAACATAAAACAAGACAACTTTTGATTAATAGTACGGATTAAGAATTGGTACACTGCAGAAAGAAGTGTCTTAATTTAATATGTTTTCGTAGCCAGTTCTAAGATCTTTTGGTAGTCACTTTTTGGTTACTTGAGGTGTCTTAACTTGAGATGTTAAAAGTATCTTCGTACATATTTTCAGCATATTTTTGGGAAAAAGTTTGAAGGTTAACTATGGTCTTATATGTAAAACATTTCATGCATCTTAGTTTTTAGTAACTTAAGTTATTTTTCGCATCTTACGATACATAAATAACTTTATCGCTAAACATCTTATTGCGCCAAAAACATCTTGGTTTGGGACACTTTGAAAAACTTACAGAAGTGTCTTATTTTTTTGAGATAGAAAAAATATCTAAGACGTATAAAGCGTCTTAAAAATCAGTAAGATGTTTTCGAAAGCATCTTATTTTAAGATATCGAATAGGACACTGGTTTTTGCAGTGTACTGGAACAGTGTAAGAAACCTATAATTGTTTTTTTTTGTTTAATTCAATAGACAAACAATAAATGCTTTTGATTAAATGTTAGTATATTCGTAGTTGTTAGAAATTAGAAAAAAAAATTAAAATATGTAAGTTATAACGAATCATCTTAATGTCAACATGATCCGCTGAGATAAACATTACGTCCGAAATCAAAAACTTAGATTTCAAATAACTTATTAGATTTTCAAAATTAATATAGCAAGCAATAAAAGGAACTTTATGTTCATTAACTTTAAATTTTTATCTCTTTAATTAAAAATATGAATCTAATAATTGACTACATTTTAATGTTAAAGTTAAAGATTATACATACAATACATTATATCATACAAATGTATGAAAAGAAATAATATTGAAAATTCAAAAGTAAAGAAAATGGAAGTTTGCTAAAAAAAATTTTTTTTTAAAAGTTGAAATGATTCACATTGATCTTTGAAATATAAAGTTTAAGATTAAAGATTTTTGATATGCAAACGTTCATTTAAAGCCATGTTTGAGCTTTCAATGGCAGCTACAGTTTAATCAACAAAATTATAATTTCAAGAATAGTCTAATTTGTCTTTATCTGATCTATTAAAGAGTATAATTCTTTTTTTTTAAATTCTTGAATTTATAATTTTCAAAATTTTTTAAATATGGTCCACTTTCTACAATTGTTGTTGAATGCTAAATCTGAAATTGTAAGGGCAATAAGTAGCGCTATCAAATTATTAATTAATCAAAATTGAAAAACCTACTTTAATATATTCATCGGAAATATCATTATTATGTCAATTATATGAATGAATCGTGTGAACGTTAAAGCAAGTTTAAAATAGATAAATATCAGGTCTGACATGAAAATTTTGTTAAAATTTTGTAAAAGGAAATTTTACTTGAACTGTGCTCTTGTTTAACTACAATTATGAACAAATAACTTCAATGCTTTCATAAAAACAATTGGTACAATTAAATACAGTTTAAGTAATGCCTGTAAAAAAAAGAGTAACGTCTCAATTGTAAAATATTAAAAATGTTTTTAGCGCATCAATGGAAGCAAATATCTATGTTCTCCGCATATGTCCATTTAACAAAATCTAATTTATACGATACAGTTGAATCAAGAAAATTTCAACTTCTAGAAGACAGTATTTTGTGTGTCATCTAAACAATTGAAGAATAAAATCAAAAGAAAAACAAATTTTTTAAAAAAATAATATTCTGTACTATTAATACATTTAACCGAAATATCATCCTTATATGAAATATGCGAGTAAATCGAGTGCAAAATTGAGAACTTTCAAAATAGCAAAACTTAATTCTACCGACTTGACGTGCAAAACTATAGTTGAGAAGTAAATTGAATAAAAAAAAAATTTTCTTTGATCTATGACAAACATTTCGAAACTTATGTTTACTAAATTGGTATATATATAAAATTTTCGTTTATGGGAATATAGGTTTTACGTGGTTTTCTGTCTTATCTTTTGAGCAAAAAGTTCTCGGGGACGAAAACAGAAAATTTCCATGGTGGATTGTTACGTACAAGGTACTTGACAGGTACTATTTTACTATTATTTTTCTTTTTATTAAAGCTACAAAAGATAGGACAGAATTAATAAAACATAAAATCCTATATATTTATAATATTGTTTATAAATTATATGAATAAATTTATAAACATTATTAATACTTAAAATTTTATATAATAAAAGAAACCTCCATTTGAAAATAATTAAAGGTAATGCATTTCACACATATGCATTGAGACGACCTAGGTGTATACGTGCACATCCGCTGATTCCGCTGGCTACAAGATCTAACACGACCACATTCTTGAGTTCTTCGCGTTACGGGCACACATACAAGCATGCTACACATGCCTCTGCTCATTGCCTTGTCTCTCCTATTGTCTTTTCTTGTCTCTCCTTCCTTTTTCCCCTTTGGGCCTACAAACTTAGGGACTAGAATATCATAACAAATGCACATGCAATTGGAGGCTGACTCAACGCTTTATGAAGCGTATATATTTTATTCGTTTTATGCACTATTCCAAATTTACAGAAAATAATTTGATAATAGCTAAACATTTTATTGTAACTTATTGTTAACAATAAAATGCCGGAGGACTGTAAGTTGCATGTATATGTGTATATGTATAACTCTGATTGCAAAGTACATATACTAGTAACTTATAAAATGTAGGATCAATATAATGTTATTTATACAACTTATATTAAACACTTATAACTATTAATAAATTATAATTATAAATAAAAAATTCTTTCTTTACAATATAATTATAATTTATATATTTAGTTATAAAAATAGTTTCTGAAAAGTATCAAATTAACAACGCCGTTTCCGTTCTCACGAAAACTGCATGCAATCAGAAAAGTCAGCATAATGCAAAGTCCAATGGGCCTGAAGAATATCCCTACTTCTAATTCTAAAAATCCTTAGTTGACAAATTTACCCCACTTTGACATTAGGACAAGGAGTAGAGGCTTGTCGCGATATTTCCATCGCGGCTGTACAATTTTCCTCTTCAAGCGATCAACACCTGTCCCGGCTACGGCCTGGCAGATCTGTTGATCGTAAGAAAGTAGGAAATGCCGAGACTAAGCCCGTCTGCGCGTCGGACCCCCGTATAGAACTCAGTAAAAAAAACTAGTATAATACGAAAGGCGGACGAAAAAAATTAAAAATAGAATCTTCTAACCGACGGAGTCCAGTGCGAGCTGTGTTGAGTGAGGTTTCGGTTAACTAAATATTAAACAATTAGAAAATCTTGTTTTTAACCGGCCAGTCCGTACTTGTAGTACCTGCGCCGTCTCAATTCAGTGGTCCCACAAAACTAAAGAAGACTCTCTTCTTTACAAAATTCGCGAGTTCGTGAAAAAGAAAATTAGTCGCATGGACGACTCAATTTTCAACCTTCTCAACTGTGTTTTGCCCGACGGAGGATCCCTGTTCCTCAACCGGCCAGTCCGCGTGCGTAGCGCCTGCGCCGTCTAAAAGGAATTATGCTCTGTCGGTAGGATTAAGAAAATATACGTAAGTAATTCTGTATTGTTCCAATGTCGAATCTTTATACAAATTTTATATCCTCCAACACAAACATTAGCAAGTTTTGTTAGCTCCTTTGCATTCTGTTTTGAAATAATGTTTAAATAAATGTTGTCATTTAAAATACTAAATCTGATTTACTTTCTTTAAAAACTCCTGAACTAATTAAAGTCAAAAGAATTAAATTTATAAATCAAACGAAGCATCGCAGGTTTCTTTTAAAAGTAGGATAACGTTCCCGCAAATTAAACAAGGTCCTTCAGACCTTGGCAGCTTGGTGCCTCCCCAAATAAGAATTTAGAGCCATCTCAAAAGCTCAATTTTTAAACAATAAATAAATTCTGGTTTGTAACAGAAAGTACTCTCGCTTTATGTCCGCAGGTGAGATCTACAATTTAAAAAAAAATCCAGCCCAAAAGGTCTTCATGATTTTGAGATATTTATGAAAATGTGATGTTTACACACACACACACACACACACACACATACGGAATGACATTTTATAAAAATGTCATTTTTGAACTCCTGAGGTCAAATAACATAAAGATATGTCAAAAAATCGAACTCAAAAAATTTCGGTATTACAATACTTCCTCTATGAGGAAGTAAGAATATGGACGAGTTTAATTTATTGACAAGAAAAGGAATATTTCCTTACGAATATGTTAGTAGCTGGGAAAAATTAGAAGAAGGTCAATTGCCAGTAAAAGACTCTTTCTACTCTTAATTAAATGACGCTCATGTTTCAGACAAAGACTATGAACATGCTTGTAACGTATGGAAAACGTTTAATTTAAAAACAATAGGAGAATACTCTGACTTGTATTTACAGACTGACGTTCTTCTACTTGCTGACATTTTTGAAAATTTTAGAAAAACTTGTTTTACAACTTATAACTTGGACGCGTTACATTACTATACTGCCCCAGGACTGGCATTTGACGCTATGCACAAGTACACAGACATAAAGCTTGATTTGTTGACAGATGTAGAAATGTTGCTTTTTATTGAAAAGAGAATAAAAGGTGGTGTTTCACAATACTCAAACAGATACGCGAAAGCTAATAATAGATTTATGAAAAAAGATTTTAATCCCTTAATACTAGAATCTTATATAATGTACTTCGATATAAATAATCAGTATGGTGCTTCTATGAGCGAGAGCTTGCCTTATACAGATTTTGAATGGTTAGAAAATTATAGTAATGACTTTTTCTTGAATATTCCAGATGATTCTCCAGAAGGATATATTCTTGAAGTAGATTTAGATTATCCAACTTAACTTCATGATTCACATAAAGACTTGCCGTTATGCCCTGAACATTTCATACCTCCTCTCCCAAAATGTACAATTCCTAAATTAATTCCAAATTTATTACCAAAGAAGAACTATACAATTCACTATAGAAATTTAAAGCTATATTTATCTTTGGGAATGAAATTAACTAAAATACATAGAGTTTTAAAATTTAAGCAAAAGCAGTGGTTAAAACCCTACATTGATTTAAATACCTAGCTTAGAAAAAAATCGAGTAATAAATTTGAGAAGAATTTTTACAAGCTAATGAACAATTCCGTATTTGGCAAGACAATGGAAAATGTTATAAAACACAAAGATTTTAGATTAATAACAAAATGGAAGGGAAGGTATTGCGCAAAAAATTTAATTGCTCAACCAAACTTTCACAGTTGCACCATATTCGATAAAGATATGGTCATTATTGAGATGAATAAAACAAAGTTATACTTTAACAAACTAATTTACATAGGATTCACTATTTTAGACATATCAAAAATAATAACATATGACTTTCATTACGATTACATGGAAGAGACTTTCAGTGATTCTGCAAAATTACTCTACACAGATACTGACAGTCTTGTTTATCATATTACAGTACCAAATTTTTATGATTATATTAAAAGAGATTTACACAAATTCGATACATCCGATTATCCTGAAAACAACATTTATAATATACCACTTGCAAATAAAAAAATCCTGGGTCCAAGCATGATCCAATGGAAATAAATGAAATTGATGTATAAAATGTAAATATTTATTAAAAAAATGTAGTTTGTATTAGTTCTCTACTATTCGCTTTGTACAATTTTTACAATAAATTATACTTAAAAAATAATGTAATTTATTATAATAAATATGTTTAAATAAATAAATGTATTCCAAATAAATGTCGTTTCTTATTCCTGAAAACAATAAGGTTAGGTTAGAAATAATAATTACAATCCAATTGATATTTTATAATTTTATTAAGGAAAAAATACAATCCATTTTTAACTAAAATACTCAAATATTACAGTTTTTGCAGAACGAAGTTTTCAAGTTTATAACATTCTGAAGAGCACAAGTAAAAGTTTTCTTGTTAATTAAATGTTTTAAACAAGTTCCAATACATGTTTCAATGTTTAACTTTTTTAATGAAGGACACTTTAAATCATTCATATCGATAATTTCTATACAATATTTTTCATCGATTAAGCTTTTTAACCATTTCTTCTTCTCTAAACCTTTAACATAAATTGTCTTTGCTTCTTTAAACACATTTTCTAAAATTCCTTTTAAATAAAAGTACGGTACATCACCAGCATTCCATGGACAAGGAGGTTGGAAAACCATATTTATTGGTATTAAATCATTATTTACAGAAACTATAGCTAATTCTTTTAAAACAAATTTATTAATTGGCAATTTGAATCCTTGCACATCTATCAAGTACTGCATTTTTAAATCAACTAATCTCATTACGCGTAAAAAGTTAAATATATATAAGCTTAAAGTTAAACAATTTTTTTAACAATTCCACTGATTGGTTTATATTTAACGATGCGGTCATGCAAAACTAAGCAATAAGCTGAAGTATTGGCGGGAAAATTTTCTTTTGATTCAAATTCTAGGCGGATATCAACTGGTCTACTTTTTAAAGACTCATTTTGTTTTGAACAATCTACTACAACTAAAGGAGCATATTGTAAAAATTCTTTTTTTGATAAAATTGGTTGAGACTCTTTACTATAATAAGATACTTGAAAATTTGTAAACATTTCATATAAAGTAGAGTACTGATTTCTATTAATATTGAGATTCATGTTACCATAAGGATAACATTGTGAATTTAAAAACAATTTTACATCAGATAAATCACAATGATCAAAATAACTAGAGTTTTGAACTGTATTATATTTTCTGTTTCTCTGAAATCCTAATACAATAAATCAAGTTTTCTCTAATTGACTTGAAGTTTTTACACTCCAAATATGCTTAGAAGTAATTGGTAATAAAGGATATTCATACGATTCCCAAGTTCTAAAACTTATTGGAATAGATGGATCTTTTTCAATATATTTTAATAATTTAAATTTTCGAGCATCTGATAATTTTATGTATGGTAATAACCATTCAATTTTTTCAATAACAATTTTAAACTCTTCTAAAGGTGCTACTTGCAACACTGCGTTAGCATCCGTTCTTGATCTAATTAAAATAAGCTCATGTTTAGCATTAATAATGACTTTTTGGTAATATTCAGCAAAACCAAAAATCATACTGAGAGGAATACAAACTTTAAAATAACCTTGCGCATTTGTTAAGATTGGTTCATTGGTAAATTCTAACCAACCAACATTTTCAAGAAATTTATTTTGACTAGAATCGAGAGAAATATAATTTTTCATTAAACTTGTAAGACCTACATTTTTATTTTTATCAATTTCTACACCATTAAGTTCATACTTTGCTTCTTCAAATAAATGACATATGCCATTAGAAATTAAATTCGTACGCTCTAGAGCTAATCCATCAGGTTTCACAAGTTTTCCAGTGATGTGAATCGAGCTTTTGCTTGAAAATAAGCAATGATCCTGATTCTGTACCGTGATGCGGATTTCATCACTATTGTTGTATGTTGATGAGGTGTATGGTTGTTGCGCATGAACTTCATAATAAGCAATAGATTCATCAAAAATTACTGGTGAATCAATATTTAAAATTTTCCCTTCCATAGCAAATAATAATACGTTGAAATACAAAGGCACAAATACAAGTAAAAATAACCTTAAATCTCTTTTTTACTCTCTTCCTTTTTTTACAATCTTTAGACCGAGATTTTTTAGTAGTTGCAGGTTCTGAGGTGTTAATCTCAAGATTCGCCGACGACTGATTTGCTTCTGGCATGGTGTCTTAATTTTATAACCAAAACCAATCCTTTTTCTATTATTAAAAACAATACCCATTATTTTAAGAGTATTGTTTATATTGTTTAAGGCTTCATTATATGAAGCCTTATAGTTAAAGTTTCCCCTCGAAAATTAACTAAATTTCCGTCTTGGTCTACAATTTGCAACTGAATATAGTCTATTGTCTTGACAGCAACTGGCAAGTAAATGACGTGATTTGGTACTTCCACTATTTTATATCCTAGTAAAACAATAGGAAAAAATTCATGAATTGTATGCACTTTTTCACCATTAATGTATGCTCCTGTTGTTATGTTACATTCTACTTTTTATGAATTTATTTCAATGATTGATACTGGTTGATCAGACTCATGGTATTCTTAAGCTTTTAATTTGCGAGGAGAAAATCCTAACAAACTACCTATAGAATCATTGGGTTTAAAATTAATTTCTTCATCACAATAAACTGTACATTTCAATGTATTATTGTTTGGTTTGATTCTAAAATTAATTCCTTTATTTTTTAAAATTAAATGCAAAACTTGATCAATATCACTAACTTCATAACTTCCTGTGGGTATAATAATTTCTTCATCTCCTACGTAAAATTTATTCTTTCCAACATCTATATTAGGAATGGAATTAAAAGTTAAAAATTCAACAAGACCAAGAGCATAATTTTTAAAATTAGACAACTCTATTGGTGGAAAAAATTGAGATTCTAAGATGGAAGAATTTCCAGACAACGTTAAAATAAGTGAATCGTCCATGATGAGGTCAAATTAATAACTGACATTTAAACTTAAAATATCATTTATTTATATGCAAAGTATACAAATCAGGAATATTCAATTGTTTACATAAAAATTTAAGACATAAATCTCCGCATACATATGTATTATAGTTTTGATACCGTTTATGATTATATTTTATGCTACCAACACCAAAATATTTAACAAGATCCGAAGGTGGTCGAAGATTACCGAAGCTATCAAAATATACGATTTTATCTTTATTCTTTTTATAGACACACCAATGTGTACTAGGACCATTTTTATTATCTAGATTAATAATTGCAATTTCATTTTCTTTAGGACCACGCATAGGTAGTTTATTTCGCATAAAAACTCCTCAAAAATATGGAATTTTTAAACTTTTTGCAAATTTTAGTAAATCTAAATCTGTAAGCGCACGGTGAGGTAGCTTTACTTCAAGTTTTTTGACTTGCAACCTTGTCCTAATTTCTAGGGTTTTAGATAAAGACCTAGTCCTGCTTTATATGGTTTTAGAAAGAGACCTTTTCCTAAGGCAATAGATTCCATTGTTTGATTAGGTCGCTTACTTTCTTCTAGTTAACGTTTTGCAGAATTTGCATCATTTACAGCTTTAGCTATGCCAGCTGCTCCCCCTTCTAGGGCCCCTGTTGCACTTAAACCCGCAAACAAAGGAATAAGAAAAGGTAAAATTCCTTCCACTTTAGAAGGTATCGGTAAAACTCGAGGTTTATTAACTTTTCGCCTGCCACCAGCAATTTTAACTGATAAACGTGCACCTTTAAGTGCTGATTTAATAGTAGACTGTGCATTTGTATCTAATTTCATAGATTTTTTCGCTGCGGTTACAATCTTCCTCAACGTTGATTTTTTATTTTCCCTCTTTTTCTTCATATTTTCTTTTGACTTGATTCCCATGCCCAATTTTGATTTGACCTTCATTGCGTTTGTTATTGAGTAAGCTGCAGCTCTTCCACTATAATTTGCGTCAGGAGCAAACACACGATGCCAAGCTTTATCAGCAAGTACTCTATCAGCTGCGTTTCTCACTTCTACATTTTCCCTATTTTTTGAATAAGAAATATCGTGCTCTTTACAAGCAGCGTCAAGCGGGTTGATTCCTGGATCACATCGTGCTAATCTTTTTGACAATTTTGTTCCTGGACCACAGTATTGATAGCCAGGTATATGAAGTTTGAAAGGTAATATATTGATAATTTTATTCAAAATACCTCTACCTTGTCTTACTCTTTTCAAAGTTTTCTTTAAACTAATTTGTTTTTTATTTACACCCATATTTATATTCTTTTCGGTAAGGAAATTTTTTTAAGACTAAAGTGGAAATCTATATAACCAATGTATTTATAGTTTTTTGTCATTTGACTACAAACAGTCGACCTTTAATGATCTAACAAAAAATTATGACAGTAATAGTCAATTATCCCAGTTGCCTCCAACAGTAGGGCCTAACGTAGACCTTGCCCAAAGCATGAAAGAGTTAACTATCAACACAAAATCTCAAACATCTCCTAAGAAACTAGACCTAGCAGCATTATTAGACTTGCATGCAAACGTTACAAGCGTCTACAGTGAACTGACATTGAAACTATTAAAAACCTTGTATTTATAGTTTTAACCTCAGTTATCGTAAGAATGGAGTTTGAAGCACAATCGATTAAATTGCCAGTCTACAATTTTGACACTCTTGTTCAAGATTGTAATAAGAAAACAGAAAATCGTCATGGAAATTTATTGCCAAATAGTGTGCGAGCAATATTTTGTGGACCATCAAATTGTGGAAAGACAAATGCTTTACTTGCTCTTTTAATACATCCCAATGGATTACGATTTGAAAATGTTTATGTGCACTCAAAATCGTTATATCAACCAAAATACAAATTTTTAGAAAACATTTTGCAACCAGTAGAGGGTGTTAGCTACTTTCCATTTAATGAACATGTGAATGTTGTAGAACCAAGCAATGCGTTACCAAACTCAATATTTATATTTGATGACGTAGCATGTGAAAAACAAGATAATATTAAAGCTTTTTTTGCTATGGGAAGACACAAAGCGGTGGATTGCTTTTATTTATGTCAAACATATGCGCGCATTCCAAAACATTTAATACGTGACAATTTTAATTTACTAGTTTTATTCAAACAAGATGAAATGAATCTTAGACATATTTATGATGATCATGTAAATACTGATATGACATTTATGGAATTTAAAAAACTTTGCAACTTTTGTTTGAAAAATAATCATGATTTTATAGTGATTGATAAAGATCATGATATTAATGAAGGTAGATATAGAAAATGTTTTGATTGTTTTATAAAATTAGAGAAATGATATTCTTTGTAAACAGTTTCATTGAAGACGTTGGTCTATCAACATGTCTTCTACACACTTGAAACATTTGCGAAAACAAAAAGATATTCTTGATCAAATTGCAAAAGCCAGTGATGCTATTCGCCGAAAGCATAGACTGATGAAATTGGGCAAGGAAGAAATTGAACAGACTTTAAATAATACCTTTAAACCTATAGTGACACCAATTCAGAAATTAGTTGACGACATTGAAATTGTTAAACAAATTCGACCAGTAAAAATTGAAAGAGAGGGAGACCTTCCTTTAGAGTTTGAAGAAGATCAAGAAGTTAAGAGAGAGAATGATTCATTTTTAAGAGATGACTTATCATTTGCAACAGCTGCTGATGATGACGATAACGGTGATGATTATGATGATGATGATGGAGAAGAAAATGGAGATGGAGATAAATCAGAGAAAGATGGTGCTATTTTATATCTTCAAATGTTGGATGAAAAGGGAAAAGATTTAGATCCTTCATATGGAGTTCGTAAATTATCTAAAGGGCAATTAATGATTGGTAATTCAGGAATAAATTTTGAACAAAATAATATTAGTGTAGGTACTAAAACATATCCTGCAACGAAAGGTGTACTTGAGCTTTTATTCAAAAAAGTTCCAGAAGAAGCTGTTTTAAGTGTAGTTGATCGGGAAAATTATAAAAATATTGTAATAACAACTAATGCTCATAAAAAATATTACAAAGCAGATGGCGCTGTTAGAGATAAAAAGAGTTTAAAATATCTAAACTATATAGCAGTACATTCTGGTAAAGGTTTAATTACAGAATATATGACTTAACAAGAAGATGCAAAAATTGATTATGTTTATTGGGATGATCCTAATGAATTGGTTGATCATTTAAGATTGCTCTTGGCATCTCAAGCAGCTGAAAATCCCAGTCATAATAATGAGATTATATCAATTATTGAAGAGTTGAGAGAAGCTGGAATTGTTTATTAATTAACAGTTGTAGAAATTTTTATCATTTTCATGATGAGTATCGACATATTCGGACGTCAGTTTAAAAGCACAGAAACTTTAAATCGAGAACCACCAGGACTTGGTTTTACTGCTGAAGGAGATTTTAATATTGAAAATAAGAAACTTTGTAACGTAGCTAATGCTGAGACCAACGATGATGCAGTAAACTTGAATACTGTAAACAAAGTTATTGAATCTAAAGCAAACGCCATCTATGATGTAATTGGCTCTGTGAGAAACGATGTAAATGACAATGTTGTAAAGATTTTAGATTTAGAAGATTTGATAAAAAAATATTTTGAAAATCTAAGAATCAGTATTGAAAGAAATATAGAGATGATGTCTACCAACAAAGACATTATTTTACAATTAGACAGCAGACTGCGCACACTTGAAGGTAATTAGCAATGGAGGATCAAAAACTACAGTTAGTGAAAGAGTTACATAAACCAGCGAGAAAAAATTATAAGCGAAAAAATGTTGACATTCAAGGTTTTGACGAGACTTGGCAAGCTGCACGGAGAGAAGTTTGAACCTTGTTTGTTTGTTTTGTAACCTAAAATCACGGTGTGATCAGAGTTTTAGACGATGATTGGAAACTCAACCTAGTTTTCGACAAGATGTAGCGCTCTCTGACGGTGACTGTCACCGCCACTTGCGATTCGTCAATGGAAAAACTCGGTGAGATCACTAAGATTTACCGTGATCTTCCCCCTCTTTTAACCTTCTGAATTAGACACTGTCTTTTATGGTTCAAAGTTCTCTCCGTGTGATCTTGTTGAAATGCAACCTTATGCGAGAGAAAATAAAGGTTACAAGTACCTGTTAACCGTCATTGATACATTTTTAAAGTTTGCCTGGGCTGTTCCAGTAAAGTCCGAAAAAGGTGAAGATGTGACTGCGGCAATGAAATCTATTTTAATTAAAAAACGCATACCGAAAACTTTGCAAGTAGATAAAGGAAAAGAATTTTATAATTCACATTTTAAAAATCTTATTAAAAATTATAACATTAATTTGTATTCTACTCATAGTAATTTGAAAGCGTCAATTTGTGAACGGTTTAATCGTACTTTGAAAAATAAAATGTGGATGCAATTTAGTTTACGCGGTAATTACAAATGGATAGATATATTAAGTGATTTAGTAAATGCGTATAATAATAGTAAACATCGAACAATAAAAATAAAACCAATAGATGTAAATGCTGAAAATGAAAATAAGGGCTTAGGGGGTTAAGTGTGCAAAAACTGCCCCCGCATCTATTTTTCTCAAATTTGGCCCATATATTACTATCCATATGACTATAACTTTCTGCAATTTTGAACTCAAAATTCGCTTTTTTGGGGGAGTTATGGAGGGGGAAAGCGAAATCAAAAAACTTATTTTTCTCGAAAACTACTGAACCGATTTTAATGAAATTTTAAGAGGTTGTAAATATAGATAAGACGATTTTAGAAAAAAAAATCAAAATTTTTTTTCAGAAAAAATTTTCAAAAAAATTTTTTGAAAGACCAAAACTTTTTTTCAATGCATTTTGTGCGGGGTCCTTTTATAAATTTTGTTCCTCTGCTTATTATTGTTTACAATTTTAGATATATACAATACTTTAATTTTTTTAGTTATTTTTTTATCAAATGATTTTAATATATTTTTATAATTGTTTATTTTAATTCTACCAATTACCGATCAATGTTGCAAGTATTGTTTTAATATTTGTGTGCGGAACCCGCCATTGCAGTGCGAGTACAACTCGCACTTGTCCAATTTTTTTAAGTAATACAAAAACTATTTTTTTTTCTAAAAATGTATCTATTTAACTTTAAAAACCTAAAATAGTTCTTAAATTAGTCAAATTTTTAAGAAACTACAGCGTTTTTTGTAAGAAAAGTAAATTTTGTAATTTTTTGGTGTTTTTTGGGTTTTTACGGTTTTTTTTTTAAATTTTTTTAATTTATCAAAACATGAATAATATTACTGTATTCCTTAGTAAAAAACCAATCAAATTCACTATACATAATTTTTTTACGTCAAATAGAAACCTTATAAAACAAGTTTAAAGCGTGGGGTGTCGGGACAACCCAGTTATACTTCTTAGAGGGTGAGTAAATTCACATACTTCTTCTAGGGTTAAATGACATTTATATCAAATGAAATTTATGACAAGTGAAATTTATGTGCAATGAAATTTATGACAAAAGAATTTTAGGACAAAATAAAATTTATTAAAGCGGATAGATAGATAGATGCCTGGCGTTGGTGGTCGTTTAAGGACCAAGGGTATAAGTACCCTTGGTTCGCGCCCACTTGGCTTGGTATTTTTATGGCACGTGAGACAATCTGAGCGGAAGGTTTGACGTCGAGGTATAATGATGTGCACCGTCGATTATTGTCCGGTACACACCATTAGAACTCGACTGTCGATAAACCGGTTGTACTCAGAGAGGTTTTCTACAGTTTCCCTCTTCTCTGGCGAAAAAACCCATTGACGGATGGTCCAGGCGGAATGCGAGTGCCAATAGGGCAGAAGTATAAACAATAAAAAAAAAAAAAAAAACTTATGTCAAGTGTTTTTATGTGAAATAAATTCAAGTCAATTGTATTTTTACGTTAAATGGAAATTATGCTAAATGATTTTTGTATCAAATAAAATATATGTTGAATTAATTCTATGTCAAATGACATACATGTTATATAAATTTTATGTCTAATGAAATATATATCAAATGGATATCATATTAAATGCCATTTATCCTTTCTTAAAAAGACATGGAGTGGAAAGGTCGAATGTATCGAAAAGTATCGAAGTAAAGAATGGGCAATGAGAATGTAAAATCTTAATAGAAGGGTGTTTTTAAAATTTTTTGTACATGTGAAGGTGGTGCTGCAGTCCTATGTTATTTAAAAAGAGCGTGAATATATAAATTTTATTTCTGTTAAGAGAAAGTACTCATAATAAATCTTATTTTGCATTGTCAAAAAAACGTCAGCATTTCAAATATAAATAAGCAAATTATTAACTGAAAAAATTTGAATATTATTATTAATGAAATAATGGACTTGGACAATCCCTAGTAGAAATTTGTCCTAGTTATTATAAAGAAACTGTCCAGTCGCGCTTGAAATTGTCTAGTTACTTTCCAAGCCAACTGGCTAATAACTGGAATGGAGTGTCACGCTTTTTTCATCAAGTTATTATCTAGCTCAACTTTATAAATTCTGGTCAACGGTTCTGTAGAAAAACTAGACAAATTAATTCTTTTGACATACTGAAAATTTGTTTAATATTAAGATTTACTGTAGTTAACACATTTATTTCATGCAATTAATATAAAATTTCTATTTAGCACCAAAGAAATTCAATAAAAAATATTTTTGGAAAATTTCTGTATTCATTATAATTATATTTACATAATAAATGGAATCGAATAAAAAATTATATAATATTTTATAATTTTTAATTAATTAGTTAAATTATTATACAAAAATAATTTAAATAGTAAATTATTACATGTAATTTTCTACATTACCTTTTGATTTTTAATTCAATTAAAAAAATTCTAAATTCAAATATCCTAAATATTTACTGTTTTCAAACAACTTTCATTTTTTTAATGCACTATTATTAACAATAACACTGAAACAAGTATTTTTGATTAGTATAAACAATTATAATCTATATAAACCTTAAAACAATAACGCAATTTCACTGAAAAAATCTTGGGGGGTAAAAAACGGGGAGCGAACCCGGGTCCCGCTGGACTAAAGTCGCACCGCTTAACGCACTCGGCCGTTCAACGCAATGGAAAATGAGAATTAATAACCACTGCACATATGTTTCAGTTCAGTGCCGTAACTAGAGATTTTAAGCATTAGTATATACTTTTAATATTTTCTATGTAATAAAACATTTTAGATGGTTTTTTAATTATTATAGTGGCATTCCAGGAGAAATTTACTACTTTTCGGAGCACCCTTACCGATTTCTTTCAAACTTGGTAGTATTACATTTGTTGGTCTAAAGTTTTAGAAAATCAATTTTTTAAGTAAAATCAATTGTTTATTTAAAAGTTACAACAATTGCTCAAAAGACAGAGCTCTAAACAAAAATTGCTTTGATGGATTTAAACGTTCTAGGGCTTAAAAGATTTCTACGTTCATGTACTTTAAGATGCCGATGGGCGTTTTTTGAGAAATTCCATTTCCGATGCCAATAGAACTGTCAAAAGTCAAAAGGTCCAAAAATCTCAAAATACTTTTATGAATTAAAAGCAAAAAACAAGGTAAATTATTCTGTAACTCATTCCTTATCAGTTTTTAGGGTTCCCGAATATAAATCTAAAGTTTTTTTTAAAAATCCAAAATGGCGAATTCAATATGGCGGACAAAATTCTAATTTGATCAGATTCGATCAAAATTTGTTACTCGGGGGTTTTTAGGGTCGCTGATTACGAATCTGAAGTCACTTTTTAAAAATTCAAAATAGCGGATCCAATGTGGCAGAAAAAATTTTCAAATTTAATCCGATTCCCTTAAAACGTGTTACTCGGGGGCTTTTGGGGTCGCAGATTATAAATATAAAGTTACTTTGCAGAAATTCAAAATAGCGGATCAAATTTTTTAATTGGATCAGATTTAATTAAAAAGTGTTACTCGGTGGTTTTTAGCGTATCTAATTATGAATTTGAAGTCTCAAACACAAAGTAACTTCATATTCATAATCTGCGACCCCAAAAGCCCCCGAGTAACACGTTTTAAGGGAATCGGATCAAATTTGAAAAATTTTTCCGCTATATTGGATCCGCCATTTTGAATTTTTAAAAAGTGACTTCAGATTCGTAATCAGCGACCCTAAAAACCCCAGAGTAACAAGTTTTAATCGAATCTGATCAAATTTGAATTTTGTCCGCCATATTGAATTCGCCATTTTGGAATTAAAAAAAAACTTTAGATTTATATTTGGGGGAACCCTAAAAACTGATAAAGAATGAGTTACAGAATTAATTACCTCGTTTTTTGCTTTTAATTCATAAAAGTATTTTGAGATTTTTGGACCTTTTGACTTTTGACAGTTCTATTGGCATCGGAAATAGAATTTTTCAAAAAACGCCCATCGGCATCTTAAAGTACATGAACGTAGGAATCTTTTAAGCCCTAGAACGTTTAAATCCATCAAAACAATTTTTGTTTAGAGCTCTGTCTGTGTTGACATGGAATGTCCCATAGATAGAGCAAACAAAAATTTTTAGTACAAAAGAGATTGAAATTAGTTATTTAAACAATATAAAATTTTCTTTTGTGAAGTTCTTATGCATTTTTTCCATGGTACAAAACTGTCTACAGATATTTATAATGAAAATTTATTAACATTTTGCAATTTAAAATTGTATTAATTAGAAATATTTATTTATTTTCTCACTAAGATCATGGATTTACTTTAAACAAAAATTACATTTAATCCAAAAAGGACGTTATTTATTTAAAAGTAATTTCCATCATATTTGTCAACTTTACGAAATAAACCCATGGTTATTAAAAAAGAATTAGCTTAAGTGATAAAAATTATAATATAATAGATTATAAAAATGCATTGTTGAATAATAATCATATGAATGAATTTTTAAAAGCACAATCTGGCCACTAGATTGACACTTATTATGATGAAACCAGACTTTATATTTTTGACAGTTTTAACAAAGACTCTTTAAATGAGGATCAAATGAACTATTTAATTAAATAATATCCATTTAAACCACCAGTGGTTTTTTTAAAAGTTCATCAACAACCGTTAGGCAGTGTTGATTGTGGACTATGTGCAATAGCATTTGCAACATCTTTATTTTTTAATGAAATACCAAACACTCATTATGATTATTGTCATATGAGGAATCATTTGAAGTAAATTTTTAAAACCAATCATTTAAGTCGTTTTCCAAGAGAAAAAATTATGTTATATTAATCCACGTTTAATTGTTAAGTATGATTGGAAGTGTCTTTCAAGTGATCCAGTTGAAAAACTCCTATGTAGATAAATTAACCTTAATAAAATTATTGATCAAGAAATTCCGTGTGGAAAAATTTTAAATAGTGCAAAGAAAATTAACAATCCTTCAAATCGCAACAATATTGTGCCATACTCAAATCCAAAAAATCTTTTTATAAAAAAGCAGTGTACAATGTCAAAAATAATATAGAGAAGTATTGCTTAAGCATAAAAATTTGTTTAGTCAAATTATTGATTCAAATGATGGTAACATGGAATCTGTTAATTTAGAAAATATCGTTGCTCCTATTCATTTGCACTTCTATACATGATATTGTAAAGGAAACAAATTCTTTATTTAAAACTTTTTTTATTTAAAATTAATAATATAAATCTTTCAGACGAAGTAGATCTTACGTCTATAAAAATAAAAAAAGCTAGGGGGAATAACAAAAAAATATAAGGAACAAATGAAATTAAAAAAAGCAAATGAAATAAGCTCTTTAATTGATGATTCGAAAAATGGAAATTCTAATCCATCCATTGATTTAATAAATCCAATTTCTCCTGTTCTATCAATAAAAAATTCACAATTACATGATAGTAGTCAAAAGGAAAAAACTCTTCAATTAAAAAAATTTTAAAAAGTAGGGATAAAATTAAAAAATTATTATGAGAGACAACAAATTTTTTAATTCTTTATTATTTAAATATTTAAATTTATTTATTTTAAAAACGGATTACTTTAATTAAATTTAATACTTTATTTTAATTATTTGAGTTTAACAGGATATTTTAAAAATAAAATATTACAAACTAAAAAATAAAATATGTTTGATTTATAAAATTTTTAAAACTATTTTTCAAATTATTACCAAAATATATTTAATTTAATCAATTTTTTATTATTATAAAGTTTCCTATAAATAATTAATTGTTATATTATTCCATGCAAGTATTTATACACGCAGAAAAATCCGATTGAAAATTGTGGAGTTCAGCGCTAGTAACTTAGATTTCATTCCCAAACTTGTCTACCTTTGCGGCTCCAGGATAGAAAACAGGGAAATGAATCGTAAAAGGTTTAAAGCACGTCAGTAGGCTTAAAATGTTTTCGTTCTTATGCACACTTATACGCGGAACAAAGCAGACTAAACACATTGATAGGCGCTTCTGGGCGGAGTCCAAGGCAAGTCTGGTGCCGCGTCCCATACTGAATATAATGTGAGCAGATCTTCTAGTGACCTACAATATTACTTTTATTTGTCAAAATATTTACTTTTATTGGAATATTCAATTTGAAACTAAATATAAAATCGAAAAATAAAACAACTGGATATATTAAAATACTTTGAATTTTATAAAACTTCTCACTGGGATTTTTATTATTCTTTAGATATTTAAACGTAGAATCTTTTTAAAAATTAAATACAAGTCCTTTGCCATTTTAACTAAAATGATCTGTTTTAAAACGTTTAAAGAAAGAGATTTTATTTAAATATCTACAGATTAAATAAAAATTACAATGCGAAGATTTTTAAAATTCAAAGTATTCTCTATTTTTTTAAATATTATTTCATTTTAGACTTTACATTTTGTTGCCTAAATTGAACATTACAATAAAATATAAAAACAATTAGGCATTGAATAACAGGCTAAAAACAAAATAAACACACTCCTAATCTGAAAATGAGATCAAACATTTCACATAGATATTCTTCTACATTCATTTGTAACACTAAAACTTTATTACAAAACTGCACTCACTATTATATTTAAAACTAAAATTTTTATTAATTGAAACAATTAATACACTAAGAACTACAACGAGACTTCCGTGTATATCAAAAACGAAGAAACTGAACAAACGCGGGCGCAGGCGCGCCACAGAGTTTCACATTCATAAAAACTGTTTGGGAATGAATCTAAGGACTCTCGCACAGAACAGTTCCCGTTTAAGTAAACGTTTATACAAAGTTTGTAACAATTGAGTAGCTGAATTAAAATAAGTGCAAATAATAATAATTTCACCTTTGAATTAATTACGGAATCTAATTGCACTTGTTGAAAGAAGACTATTGGCGTTTATTAAGACATTTAGCATTGATCTTCATTAAAAATTGTTACTAAACTTTTTAGGAAAGAGAACCGATATTTAATATTTCTTCCTATGATAATACAAATCATTCAACTTGTTTTATATTCAGTCCGAAATCTGAATTTTCATTTTTCTCCGTGTAATTAATAATAAGTAATAGATTTGTTAATTTTTATTGTATTAAATTATAAAATAATTCTTTATTTAAAATAATATTATTTTTAATTAATTTTATAATAATTATAAAAAATTAATTGAAAGACGGATTAATTATAACCTAATAAAATACTTAATTTATTCAAAACATTGATAAATTTGAATTTACTACTCAATTTAAATGTAGTTTTAATTACGACATCAAATCATTTTTGGATTTGAGTGTTTCTGATATGGGTGATTCTTCTAAAAGTGACATTTTTGATTTCTCGATTAATTTTATAAAATCTACTTTCTAGTTAACCATTTTATTTGTAAACCATTTTCATAGTAAAAATGTAGCACTTACTTATCATTAAAAAAAAGAAATTAAACAATTTTATTCTACTGAATTTATGCAACAGCTAAAATAATTTCATCTCCGAAGCCTTTTTAGCATGTCTCCAATAGATCTTCTATTAGAAAACTAAATTTTTCCTTTTTTTCAAACTCTTAGAAATTTTTTAAAAATAGTGTCAGAAAGTACAATGTTTTTTATCATTATGTGCTTTTAAAAATTTTTCATAACGCGGTGCAAAAAAAGGCACTTTTTTGCACCTTGTTATGAAAAATATCGTTCGTAACTAGTGCTAGCAGTTGCCAATTTTTGAACGAGCACTTTTTTTGGAACAAACTGTAGGCGAAGCTTCGCTTCGCCTACAGTTCGTTCCAAAAAAAGTGCTCATTCAAAAATTGACAACTGCTCGCACTCGTTACGAAATATACTATTTTAGACCTCCGTTTTATATATAATAAAAATTTTAAAACTTTGTCTTCAGTTTTAGGTTAAAATTACCTCACGATGATTAATAATATTTTTATACATTAAAGCTGAGTCTAAAATGAGAGAAAATGTTCATAGCTATAGGTATACCACCCCAATAAGAAATAGCCATTAGTCTACCATTGGTGCATTAATGGCCCAATATTGGTAGCCATTGGTTTTCTCTAGGTTTTTTACTGGCACCCAATAATGGACCACTAATCGTAAAATCTTGGGATGTCCACGCCGATGCCAATAATTGGCTGCCATTAAAAAACCAATAATAAAAAAAATTTTTTTTATTAAATAATAAATTTATTTATTTAATAATTATTTTATTTATTATTATTATTTAATATTAAAAATATTAATTTTTTTAATTCTACAAATAGTCGTGGGAATGCTGCCTCCTTATATACTTTTCAAGTTTCATGTTAGTTGCGAGAGAGTTTGAAACAACACCTCCTACGGAGCGTTGAGTGAACTACATACTTACGGAATGATAATTTCTGCAGCGTCGGTAAGTAATTGTATGTAGTTCGCTCAACGCTCTGTAGGAGGTGTTGTTTCAAACTCTGTCGCAACTAACATGAAACTTGAAAAGTATATAAAGAGGCAGCATTCTCACGAACATTTCGATGTGATAGAAAATAATAACCATTTCTATAAAATAATAATTAATTTAAAAAATTAATATTTTTAATAATAAATAATAATAATAATAATAATAATAAATAAAATAATTATTAAATAAATAAATTTATTATTTAATAAAAGTTAATAAAAAATTTTTTTTATAAATGGTTTTTTAATGGCTTAATGGTTTTTTAAGTAATGGCTCAATAATGGAAAATAATGGTTGCAATTATTGGCATCGGCGTGGACATCCCACGATTTTACCATTAGTAGTCCATTATTGGGTGCCAATAATGGAATGGTGGCTCCCATTATTGGGTCATTAATGCGCCAATGATTTTTTTCCCATTGAGACAGCATGCTTTAGTATACCTATAGCTATGAACATAATTGCGCACCTTCTCTCAATGTAGACTCACCTTAAAACTATTCTAAACAAAATTTTAATGCACATACTAAAATAAAGTTGAGAGTCTGACGTATAATTTGCCCATATATTAGTACATTTTACTAAAAAATATATTTTAATTCTGCCCCTAATGTGAATAAATGCGAAAAAAAATTTATTTTTCATTTCCGAAGCCTTTTCATTGAAATGTGCAAGTTTTTCTTTTGTTTTTAGTATTTACCTGCATTGATTTGAAAATATTAATCTAAATAACCATCAAATCAGATACTTTAACTAGATTTATATTTTAATCGAACTAAATATATTAAGTGGGTGTAACCATGCCTAAAATATCAATGTTGTCCCCTAGTCCTTCGATTTTGATGAAACTTGATAAAATGATAAAGGAATATATGTAGATGAAGTGCCTAGAAGTAATTTTTAAAAATATCAACAATTTTTGGATTTACGGGATTTTCAAAGAAATTTTCAAAATATTGAAAACGATATATCTCGTAGAAAAGTAAATGGATTTCAATGATTTTTACACACATTACTTATTATATAGAGACACATAAAAAAAATTATATGACCAAGAAAAAAAATTGTTTAAACAAAAAAAATTTATTATTAATTGTTTAAACAAATTTTTTGTTTAAAAGCGTATTTTTTAATTTTTTATAATGTTCATATTTCGATTTCGCATGATTCAACGATTCTTTTAAGACCTCAAAATCTATGGTATGTCTATAACTTTCGGAAATACCGAATTTTTTGTCATTGTGTGCAGGAACAAAATGCGAGTTTCTGCAATGACATATGATGTTTCAAAGTCGCTAGAAACCATAATTCTTAACCTATTTTTGATTTTTCTTTTGCAGAATACTTGTGATATCATATAGGTGATTTGGAGTTTTATAATTATTAAACTTTAATAACAATCGTTTAAATAATTACAACTTTTGAAAAGTTTATTTATATATCTTTTCACAGAATCACATTTCTGATAAAACTTTAATCAACTTTTCATTTGATAAAAAACGAAACGTAAAATTCATTCTAATTGTTTTAACAATATTGTTATAAAAAAATATTATACTTATTATTAGTAAAATTTCATTTTTCGATTCTGAATTTTAAAATCGTTAGCGCCTCGTCGACCACTTTGCGGTCGACATGTTGCTGCTCTGTCTTTCAATTCTATTTTATTTTGAATTTTTATTTTATAAAAAATTTAAATTTGTAATTATGCATGTCAAGCATATTATTTTTTCTACTTTGTCATTTATTTTTTCATATCCCTCCTTTCTCATTATAAAAAAACCAGTTTTTTCATTAATAAAAATAAAATATAAGAAACTATAAATACATTTGCTGTCGAAAATTAACAAGACTGCTTAGTTATCAGAACTGAACCGATAGTCGCCTTTACTATTCTTTTCTCTCCGTGTGAACAGCTTCATCTATTTCTTTTCTATTCATTGTGTAAGATGTGATTCTATGTTCTTTTTTATTAGGTATTTATACTATTTAATTCTTATTTCGATGCTTATTGAGTTCGACATTTTTATGCTCCGTTTTTAAAAAAAAGGATTTATGTGCTCTAGATCACACTGCGACTCCCTTTGCGCTTGCGTATTAGTTTATCTAAAAGATGGTATTAGTGAAGTTTTGTTTATTTTTTGCACGTTTATTATTTTAAGTATAGGTTTAGGTAGTAAGTATTGTAATAATCTTTTAGGTTAAGATCTTTTAGTTGTTAAGATTTCTTCATTTTTATTTTTTTCAGGCTTCTTTTATGGATATAGGGTTTTTTATCTATGTTTTGCTTTTTTATATTATAAGTTTAAGTGATAAATATAGGTATTTTGCTGTTATACTGTTTCACTAAACGTAATTTGGTTTTTAAGTACTGTTGTAATCCTCTGGAAAAGAAGAATCATTCTTCAATGAGGATTGATGAGAGGAATCTTCGACTTGTTAATGTTTCTCTGCAAACAAAATTTGATATTTTCGAAAGTTATAGACATACCATAGTTTTTGAGTTCTTAAAAGAATCGTGGAATCATGCGGAATCGAAATATCAACATTAGAAAAAATTAAAAAATACGCTTTTAAACAAAAAATTTGTTTAAACAATTAATAATAAATTTTTTTTGTTTAAACAATTTTTTTTTCTTGGTCATATAATTTTTTTATGTGTCTCTATATAATAAGTAATGTGTGTAAAAATCATTGAAATCCATTCACTTTTCTGCAAGATATAACGTTTTCAAAATTTTGAAAAAAAATTTGAAAATCCCGTAAATCAAAAAATTGTTGATATTTTTAAAAATTACTTCTAGGCATTTCATCTACATATATTCCTTTATCATTTTATCAAGTTTCATCAAAATCGAAGAACTAGGGGACAACATTGATATTTTAGGCATGGGTTCACCCAAGTATTAAAATATGCAAATTATAATTTTTTTAAACAGTGTAATTTTATTATGAATTATGTGAATTATATTAGTGTCTATATTTAATAAAAAAAACTCACGATGTAAATAAGACTAACCAATTGGAGCAACAAAGTCAATCTTCTTTATAGAAAAAAAAACTGTAATATTTTTAACAAAAATTTTACGCAACTTAAATTCTTACTCTTGAGTATAAAATAAAGTAAATTCAATAGAAAAAACCATATAATTAAAAAAAAAAGTTGAAAAATCGAATTTCAAAAGTGGCACTTTCAGAAGAAGCACCCATATATATGTAACTAGAAGTTCGTTTTGTCAAACAATTCAAAATAACTGTTTGGTTATCAAGTCGACTACAAAACAAAAATTTCGTTCGACTAATGTTTCGTTTCGTCCGAATGAATCACTTGTGATTTGGCTAACTTTTTTATATGTCCCAAAAAAATAACATATTTTTCATAGATTTATTTCCCAAGTAGCACGCTGTATCACCTAAGTGTCATGGCGATATCTATCGGGCATATTTCTGTGATACTGAGGAAGTATCATAATGTCCGCCTTTTTGAACATACCTGTGACATTCCTGTGACATTGAGGGGATATTGCCGTGACATCGAGGAGATACTGCTGCGATATTGAGGCGTGATAGGGGAGAGTGGGGCAAGACGGGGTAGCGGGTAAGAAGGAGTACCGGCCTTATTTAACAAACGAATTAACCAATTGCGATTATATTTTACATAACACTGCACCGAGACGATAGTTTCTTGTTTACAAAACCTAAAAGCCATGAGAACAAATCTTTTATCTGTTTTACTAAAAAAACTGTTTTTGACGATTTTCTGGTCATTTTTTCACTTTTTTTAGGAGGTGTTTATTACTTAATAATAACAGTTAATGAACTGTATAAATTTCTTTCTAACTGTCAAGGGTTACAGAAGAAGGGAAGCATATGTTTTTTTTTCTTTGTTGAATCGTAAATTGTAGTAATTGATCGTTTTATTCAATTTCGTAGGTGCGGGCAAGATGAAGTAGGGGAGAATGGGGCAAGACGGGGTTTACAAATTAAGCAAAAAAAAAAGAGAAATAAGAGAAGTTAAGAAAACTACTAAAATCAAGACTGAATAAAATAAGAGTGACCAAAAAGAAAAAAGCTTGTCAGGTTAAATCATCAATTAGCGATGGTAAAGTGGAAAATACACCTTGTCTCTATTGTAATGGTTATTATTTAGACTTAAATGAAAGCTGGGCTGCTTTTTTGTCTGCGGCCAATGGGCTCACTGCAGTTATGCATGAAGATGAAGATGCAACCTTTACTTGTGAAATTTGTCGACAGAAATAGGTTGCTTTCTTGAGTACCCCATCTTACCCGCCGGTGGGGCAAGATAGGTAGATTTGCAATTTTTTTAATATCATTAATTATAAGCTTTTTTAAGAAACAGATGGCCTTTGTACGCCTTTTTTACGAAAGACTGATTCCCAAAGATAATAATTAAAAATAATAATAAAGTATATATTCGATAATTTTCTTTTTTTTGCGCTTTAAACCTTAAGTACCCCGTCTTGCCCCACTCTCCTCTATTGATGTGATATTGAGGGAATATTGCTGCGATATTAAAAGAAATTATGATACTTCCTCAGTACCTCAGGAATATCCCCGATAGATATCGCCATGAAACTCAGGTGATACAGCGTGCTACTAGGGTTGTAACAAATTTTTTATAGAGTTGATATTTTTACAAGACTTTATCTACATACATTCATTTAGAAAGTGCAAGTATAATGTATTAAAATTTGTAAGTTACTTTTACAATTGAATAATAATTTTTGTATATAAATTATATACTAGGTATTATATTATTACAGTAGTGTTACAGTAATGTCACCGTAATGATGCGAAAAAAGATTACCAAATTGCATATAAGAAGAATTGTTTTTATCTTTCTTTGCGATAATACTTTCACATTACTGTAATATTACAGTAATATTACAATGTAATGTAACTGCAATAACTTAAAATATCACATTGGGGTGGACATGTTAATGTTATTGAAATTTTAATTTGATGTTACATTAATATATTAATAACATTACATGGAACATTACGGTCACATTACGATAATGTCATATGTTACTTAGGTAATATTTAAAAATACCCTGCATATTTTCTAAAGATGTTCCCCCATTTCTATACAATTAGGGTATCACAAGGATATTTGTAGGACGTCCATAAATAACATTATTACATACATCTAATTGATATCTTAATTTCCAAAGACTAATGAATAATCTCAAGATGTCTATAGGAGATATCTAAAATATTCTATGATATCTGTAGAATATTAGAATTCTTCGCTCTACTGGATATTCGAAATATTTTATTTGAACATTTTTAAGATATTGAAGCATATGAAAATTACTTAAATGTATTGTGGGATTCGTGTGATATTTTTAAGTGATTTACATATTTAAAAAATTAAAGTTTTTATTTTAAGCGTTTTTGTTTAAAAGCATACTATCCGCGAGAAAATGTTAGGCCCCTGAAAAATGTTCGAATTTGACTTGAAATTTCTCTGTTAAAAAATTATTTGAACAAAATGAGAAATATTTTTGGAAAGAGTGGAATCTTATATGTTTGTATACGAAAGGCCAATATTGGAAAAAAATTTTGCACCGTACAGGTGCAGAATTACATCACAGTGTACCCCATTTTTCGACATTTTCAAAAATGGTCGACTTTGGTACAAGATTTTACACGGAAGCGATTATTCAAAAAATTCGAAAAAAGAACTATTTATTAACTGAATCTGTCCAAACGAATTTGCTTTATAATTATTGAAAAATCTTAATTATTATTGTATTAATTAACAATAATAGGAGACAATGTTATCTCTGGTTTTAATAGTCTAATTGAAATAAATCAAATTGGAAGTTGTAAATAATTAATCTTTTTATTATCTTAGCTGATTAAGAAAAACGAAATTCTTCTATTAATTTTTATTTTTATAATTTTTGTTTAATATATTTATTTGTTTAATTATTTATTTTTAATAATTCATGTAAATAATAAATAATTTATTATTTATAAATTATAATTATTTAAAAATGCAGCAGCTATTAGGAAATAGCATTCTGCAAAAAAATTCTATCATTGAAAAATCAATGATAGGCGAGAGAAATCCGCGTCTTTAAATAGATTCGCATATGATAGACAAGAGATATCCGCGTCATTAAACGGATTCGCAGATATACTCTGGTCTCGCGACGAATTTCTCGATACTTATATACACTGGAGTCGCCGTGTCAGTTGCGAGAACGGTTACAGCGTCCCTCTTGCGGCAGAGATAAGAATTGTCACGTAAACTGCTAAATCGCTTTACCGACCGCCTTATTATACCCGCAGTTTACGTGACAATTCTTATCTCCGCCGAAAGAGGGACGCTGTAACCGTTCTCGCAACTGACACGGCGACTCCAGTGCATATAAGTATCGAGAGATTCGTCGCGAGACCAAAGTATATCTGCGAATCCGTTTAATGACGCGGATATCTCTTGTCTATCATCTGCGAATCTATTTAAAGACGCGGATTTCTCTCGCCTATCATTGATTTTTCAATGATAGAATTTTTTTGCAGAATGCTATTTTCTAATAGCTGCTGCATTTTTAAATAATTATAATTTATAAATAATAAATTATTTATTATTTACATGAATTATTAAAAATAAATAATTAAACAAATAAATATATTAAACAAAAAAATTATAAACATTAATTTTTTATTATTATTATTTAATTAAAAAAATTTATTTAAAAAAATTTTTTCTCTTGGTTGCCAATATTCGGCCAATATTGGACCAATATTAACAACCGAAACGTCGCAATTTTGACGATACATTGAATTTTTTCAATTCTTCACCTTCCCATGATCATTTATTTTACTACTAACAATTAAACTATGGAAGGATTTAACGCTTATCACTCAATAAATTTGAGTCTTGGATCGGAGATAGACTCACGTTCTTCATCAACTTCCTTTTTCACATATATTGGTGAAAAATATGGCACACACTTTAAATGTCTCTTAAAGCAATGGACATCCATTGGCAAACAACTGGCAACAGCACTTTCAAAAAGAGTTTTTCTCTTGAGCTGCAGAAATAATGGCGTCTTTCCTCAACACATTATTAATATACAAAGACGTCTAAACACTACTTCTTTCTACAGTAAATCTTGTAAAAAATCTTTTTTTAATTTAAATGTATCCTACCTAAAAAAACTTCTTAACATCGAAATCAATGATATTCATTTACATGTCGCCTTTTTACAAAAATGTCTGAACAACTATAAGGAAAAGATTGTAAATTCTAATTTTGATGACCTGTCTCGCGAAAGATTTTTTGAGTTTTTTAAGATAAAATTCACTCGTATTTTAAATTTTAATAACAACATTCATAAAAATAAACTAAAAACATTAACAAAAAAACAACTTAATAAACCTCAATTTAGCCGTGATTCTTGGTATAAAAATTTGACTGATATTGAAGTTCCTTCAGAAGTGGTGGAAGTTGCATCTCTTGGCCCTAATTTCTGTTTTACAGAAAACATTGGCAAAAAAGATGTTGTAAATTCTATTAAAAACCTGGAGTCTTCTTTATCTACACTTGACATTAATGATAACTCTAAGAATAATTTAAGGGGAAAATTTTCTGATGTCCTGTTAAGTAATTTAAATAATAAAAATCTTTCTAAAAACCAAGATAGGTAATTTGCTAAAAAATTACAAAGCACAAAAAGTTTTTTAAAGAGTAATCCTGATGTTTTTTTCACTCCAGCCGATAAAGGCAACGTGACTGTACTCATAAAAAAGTCCGAATACAATAAAAAAATGTCGGATATGTTTTCTGACGTGTCAACATACGAACTTATAAAAAAGAATCCGCTTAAAAAACTAATCAAAGAAACATCAAGCATTTTAAAATATCTGAATGAAAATGAATTTCTCGACAAAAACTACCATCCTAATCAATTGACCCTGACTGACACTGTATTAGCGAAGGCATATGGACTTCCAAAAATACACAAAGAAAATGTTCCACTTCGTCCAATTATATCTCTAATAAACAGTCCAACACATTTTCTTGCAAAAATATTGTATAATTCATTAAAAAATTGTATTACTCTACCTCGTTCACATATTAATAATAGTTTAGAACTTAAAAATAAACTGAGCAATCTTGTTATGGACGATAACACAAGCCTGCAAAAAAATAAAAATTTCGGTTGTCTGAGATCGAGAAGTCATTTCCCGCAGTATTTGGTGCGCTGAATCCGAATCTGGCAACGAAAACCTCCCATCACGTCAGGATTTTGAGAAAAGTGGGGGTAAATTCCTAAAAATCATGTTTTTCGCAGTTTTTGAAAATTTCTACCGGGTAAGTCTGACGTGCTAGAGACTTGTCATAAGAGTCAAATTAAAGCCAGAACCCAGTACTTTAAGAAAATAAACCGATATTGCTGACAACAAACTAAATTAGCCGTCAAAAATGATTTTTTTTAACAGTTGGCAATCATAAAAATTGACTGACACTGTCCGTAAATACAACTATTTTAAAAAATGATTGGATTCGCTTAGAATTTACTGCTTTGGGGTTTTCGGGGTCGTTGCTTACAAATATGATGTCAAAATAAAAAATCTGTAGTTGGATTCATAATCAACGACCCTAAAAACCCCCGAGTAACAAGTTTCAAGTGAATTTGATCAATTCTGAAAAATAAGTCCGCCATATTGTATCCGACATTTTGAATTTTAATAATCTGACAACATATTCGTAATCAGCGACCCCAAAAACCCCTGAGTAACAAATTTTAAGCGAATTCAATCATTTTTCAAATAGTTTTGTTTACGGACAGTGTTAGTCAATTTTTATACTTGACAACTGTTAAAAAAATCATTTTTTATGGCTAAGTTAGTTTGTTGTTAGGAATATCGCTGTATCTTCTTAAAGTACAGGGTTCAGGCTTTAATTTGACTCCTATGACAAGTCTCTAGCACGTCAGACTTACCCGGTAGAAATTTTCAAAAACTGCGAAAAACATGATTTTTAGGAATTTACCCCCACTTTTCTCAAAATCTTGACGTGATGGGAGGTTTTCGTTGCCAGATTCGGATTCAGCGCACCAAATACTGCGGGAAATGACTTCTCGATCTCAGACAACCGAAATTTTCATTTTTTTGCAGGCTTGTGTAACTATACTTTTATTTCTCTCGACGTAAGTTCTATGTTTACAAACGTTTCTTGTGAACTGGTCATTCAGAGTTTAGATCGACGTATTCATTCTATAAGACAGAAATGTAAGATTCCTTTCTCAGATATTATCGACTGTACTAAATTTGTATTTAACAACACCTATTTTTCTCTTGGAGGAAAATTTTATCGACAAATTTATGGTACACCGATGGGTTCACCAATTTCAGCCTTTGTTTCAGACATTGTCATGGATGATCTGGAAACTGATTGTTTAACGAAATTAAAGGAGGAGCACAATTGTGTCCCTCTTTTTTATTTTAGATATGTTGATGATACAATATTAGCTGTAAAAAAAGAACATGTCAACTTAGTCATCAATACTTTTAATGCTTACAATCAAAAATTACAATTTACTATTAAGAAAGAAAAGAATAACTCTATTAACTTTCTTGATTTAAAACTTACTAGAAAAAACAACAAAATTGTCACAAATTGGTATCAAAAGCCGACTTCATCGGATAGACTCATTAATTACTTTTCAAATCATCCAATCCAACAAAAAAAGAATATTGTATACAATCTGGTTGATAGAGCGATTTCATTGTCCAACAAAGAGTTTCATTTTGATAACTTAAAGAAGATAAGATCCATCTTAAAAAACAATAACTATCCTTTGGATTTTATTGATAAACATATAAAAATTCGTACAAACCATATAAAATTTTCTCAGGTTTATAATAATAATAATAACAATAATCGAAATAAAATTAGTATTTACAGTCAAATCCCGAAGGTTTGTGTACCGTTCAATGAAAAATGTTTCTTTAAGTTGTCAAATATTCTCAAAGAGTTTCATTTTACTGCGATTCCACTTATTAATAAAAACTCCAATTCTATAATTAGACTTGGTAAAGATTCATCTAAAAAATGGGACAGAACAAATGTTGTATATAAGTTTGACTGTAAAGATTGTCCTGCGACATATATAGGTGAAACAAAACGATCATTGTTAACTCGCATAAATGAACATAAAAAAGTAAATAATAACTCTGTGGTCTACCGCCATCGAATTAATTGTAATCATGACTTCGATTGGGAAAATGCCAAAGTTTTGGACAATGAACCAAATTTTGTAAAACGACGAATATCTGAAATGATCCATATAAAAACAAATCATTCCACTATTAATAGAAAGGAAAATATTTTCACTCTAAACAGAACTTTTTTTCCTCTTCTCAGACGTTTATACTCTTGTCTATAATGACACAACAATAACACAACTTGCTCCCTCTATGATAAAACTGTGTTTACATTCAGTTGATTGACTTTTTCTTTATCTTGATTCTTTTGACTTTCTCGAAATAGCAAATTTTAATTTATTTCAGTTGACACTGAACTAGTGTGCTGAAATGTCTTCCTTTCATATGAATAAACTTTTCATTTTTAATTCACATGTGGAAATTTTTATAAAAAAATATTTTTTCTCAATGAAATCTTTTTTATTTTGACGAGTTAGAACGCGATTTTTATGTTTTAACGAATCTGGTAGGATATTCTTTAAACATATTTTAGTATTGTGTATAGTGTTGTTTTAAACCTTTATAACCCGTTACATCCCAAGCATCAGCCCATATTGGTTCAATATTGGGAGCCTTTATTGGACCGATGATCGGTCTCTTGGCTCCCAATATTGGACCGATATTGGACCGGTGAGAAATTTCTCACTGGGTACTTTTCCGCGTCAAATATTTATTTTATAAGTTTAAATTAATTCTAAGGTATATATAAATACAAAGTCAAATATAAATATGTTCCAATACAGTAATTAATTTTTTTTATTTTAATTAGTTTTTTTTTTATTGTTTATACTCCTGCCCTATTGGCCTTACGCACTTCGGCAAGAGTCCCCGAGAAATACTTTTTGGATTAAGCATAACCATACTACTTAGACATTTTCTATATATTAACCTAATTTGCGTCTACAGCCGACTTTATTACGAGTACTCGCATTCTGCCTGGACCACCCGTCAATGGGTTTTCTAGCCAGAAAAGAGGGAAACTGTAGAAAACCTCTCTGAGTACAACCGGTTTATCGACAGTCGAGTTTTAATGGTGTGTACCGGACAATAATCGACGGTGCACATCATTATACCTCGACGTCAAACCTCCCGCTCAGATTATCTCACGTGCCGGAAAAATACCAAGCCAAATGGGCACGAACCAAGGATACTTATAGGTACCCTTGGTCCTTAAACGACCGCCAATTCGAGGCATCTATCCGACTGAGCTAATCTGTCGGTTATTTTAATTAGTTTTTCTTTTATTTGATAATAAGAATTTGATTAGCATAGTATAATAATGATATTCCCCTCCAAAATTTTTTATATTAGAAGTAAGTAGAAATTTCGATCCGTGGAAGGTAAAAGTATATACATATTGGTTTTATGTTATATTTTTATTAATGTCAAATAATTAAAATGATAGCGACGTTTTGATGACTTGGTTTGTCATCATCATCAGGCTAAGCCTAAATGAATAAACAAATTTAAACAAATTTAAATTTATTTTATGGTGTAACAATAAATTTACACCATAAATAAAGACAAAAAATAAGGACAAAAAGAAAAAAAATTAGCAATTTCAAATAATTATGATACACAGAGTAAATCTAATAATATTCTCTTATTAAATTTGACTAATTATCCTGGTCACTTTACTATGCTTGAATTTTATTACTTTGACTAGGATTCTATAGTGCACCGTAAAAAAAAATTATTTGATTCAAATAATCGATTAATTGAATATTATCAATTAAATATTTACTTGGGGGTTCGGGGGGCGGAGCCCCCGACTATAAAATAACCAAACTGAAAATATTATTTAAAGTAACCAACATTTTTAAGAACAGCATGTCAAGAAGCCCCAAGCTACTGGAGGGTAAAGCCCCCTGCAATAAAATCGCGTCCAGTAGCTTGGGGCTTCTTGACATGCACTTCTCGAATTATTACTAAATCTGATTTAGTAATAATTTTACTAACAAATAGTGAAATTTTACTAATTATTAGTAGATTTTACTAATATTATTAAAATTATATACTAATATTTGTATCAAATACAAATTACTTCAAAGAAAAATAATTGAAATAATTGGATCTAATAAATATTGCTTTAAATCAATTATGAAAATTACTTGATTCAATAATGCATGGTTTTTAATTTAAATAAATACTTATTTAGATCAATAAAATAATTTTTTTGAAATAACTAAATACTTATCTGTATCCAATATGCAATAATTGAGACTCCGGATCTTAAAAGGCCACTTTCCGCATACACTGTAAAAAAAGGGAGTTAAATTTTAACTCCCCCGGGGGGTCTCTCGCTCGCACCCATTGGGGAGTTAATGCCAGGGGAGTTAAATAAAGAGAGTTAAAATTTCACACCCAAATGCTAACTCCCCAAGGTAAAAATAACTCGCGCGGGTGTTGAATGAAGGGAGTTAGAAATTAACTCTCTTTTGGAGTTGATTTTTAACTCGAAAAATTTCACACCCAACTCCCGAGTCCGTTAACTCCCTAAATTTTTTACAGTGTAGACTTTACATGGTGAAAGTGCCCTTTTAAGATCCGGAGCCTCAATTGTTCTTCATAATTAATTATTTTAATTGAGACTAATATACTTTTAATTGCGTCAAATAATTAATTATTTAGTGCAAATTCTAAATTTATTTAAATCAAAACAAAGCAGTTTTGGATTCAAATAAATCTCAATTTGTGTTAAAGAAATGAATCTTTTTCCATTTCCATATACTTAAAATAATTTTAAGAATTCAAATATTGTTTTAAATGTTATTAAAATTTTTTTAACTTCGTCTTAAATTTTTATTAGTTTTAATTAAAATAAAACCTATGCTGAAATAATAACAATCTACAAATAGTTTTCCGAAGTTAGAATATTTGCAAAAGTTATTAAAGATCAAAATTACTTGTAGCATTTCAGTAAACTGAAAATTGACCAGTTGTTTATTTTGTATATTGCAAAAAAATAAAAATAAAATCATCTATGTTTTACAATAAAATTGTTTTATGTCAATAAATACAAAATATTTTGATATTACAATGAATTTTGTATTTGTTTAAACAAATTATTGTTGTTACATACCAACTTTTTACAGAATGCACCTAGAAAGAAGCAGTTTTTTCTAATTTTGCAATTTACTAAACTCTACATGATTACAGATTACAATTTATAAACAAATTATTAATTTGTTTAAAAACTGTTTAAATAATAATTTAACTTTTATTCTTTATCTGTAATCATATAGAGTTTAGTAAATTGCAAAATTAGGAAGAAAACTGCAATTTTCTAGGTGCATTCAGTAAAAAGTTTTTAAATAAAAATAATAATTTGCTTAAAAATTATTTAGATAATAATTCAATTGTTATTCTTCATCTGTAATCATATAGAATTTAGTAAATTCCAAAATTAGGGCCTCAGAGATGAAATTGAATTTTTACTCGGGCCAATAAGTAAAACTTGATTATTTATGAAAGCAATAATTCTTCTCCTTTCCACAAATAATATATGGGCAAATTAAACCTCAGACTCTCAAATTTACCCACATAGAAATTTCAACTCTGTTATGATCAGTCACTGTAAAGATGTCCTAGATTCTGGCCAGGTATTGACCAGAAAATCTGTCAAGTGATTGCTTAGAAATGTAACGCGCTGCTTTAGCAGTCACTGGTTAGATTATCTGGCAAGTAACTGACCAGTAACTGCTCAAAATCTAGAATAAAATATAATTTTTCCTGGCTTTTTTATTTTGATTATATTTACATATTTATTTATATTTTTGTGTTTAATCAAATATTTAAGACTAATGAACAATTGTTCATTGTTCACTCTACCAATAACACTTAAATCTAAGAATGAAAAATTCGCACGCATGGGGATCGAACCCTAGACCCTGGAGACACAACGCATGTGCATTACCACGCAGCCACGGTGACTAGATACTAACTTATTATAACTACAAGTTTAAGAACTGAAGAACTGGTCACCGACTGTGACCAGAATTTCTGGCCAGTGACTTGTCAGAAGTAATGATCAGAAATCATGACCAGATAAACTGTTTAGTCACTTGTCAGAGACTTGACGGCTTCTTTTGTCGAAATTTAGAAAAATGTAAACTTTGGTAATGTAACAGTGAAACGATCATATCTTTTATATAAAGTTACTTTAGACTTTTCTGTTTTTGACCATATGGAACATAAAAATTATTTTAAATATCTAATTATAAATGATTGACTAAGAGTGTATTTTTATGGGACTGGTGCTTTGTTTTTTTCCATAGTAACTGGTCAGTTTCTGTGTCCGCAGTTTCTTTTTTTAATAGTGTCAAGATTTTCTGGCTAGAAAATTTTATTTTAAAAATTAAAAATTTTATTTTAAAGTTTAAAAATTTTATTTTAAAATTAAAAAATTTTATTTTAAGATTTAAAAATTTTATTTTAAAATTAAAAAATTTTATTTTTTAATATAATCGACGCCTCCCGTTCATATAATGCTTATTCAAAAACAAATGCAAGATCATTCTTATTCAGTTTTTAGTGCAAGACAATTCTTATTCGATTTTCCGTGCAATAAAATGCTTATTCAAAATTCTATGCTAAAAAGTATAATTTGAAATTAGCTTACACTATGAGTTTTATAAAATTTTCAATTGAATATAATTTTTAATTACAATTGCTAAAACAATATTTCTTAATACGCAAGAGATAATCAAGTATTACATTTTCTAATAACAATAGATACGCACTGAAATTCTCAGATATTTAATTGCAATTTAATATTAAAAAGATGATTTAGGGTTACATTTTATGTTCTGTCAGTGGCAATTGTTTTGCATACAATTTTGAATAAGCATTTTATTGCACGGAAAATCGAATAAGAATTGTCTTGCACTAAAAACTAAATAAGAATGATCTTGCATTTGTTTTTCAATAAGCATTATATGAACGGGAGGCGTCGATATATTTAATTGAAGAAATTACAAATAATTAAAATTTCGTAAAATTTAATATTGTAAACAAATGGATTTGAAAATTGTGAAAGATCTTTTTCGAAAATTATTAGAAATAATCGATTTTAAAAAGAATTTTAGTTCAAAATTCTTAAAAAATCTAGAATAATTATTTTAATAGGATTCCGCAAGTTTTTCTGATCAGTGGTGGACCAGTTTTTCTAGGTGGAATCTTAAATAATTCTTCAAATCAGTGTCTGGAAAGAAAATCTTATCACTATTATGATCAGATTTTCTGGTAAGTGACTTGACAAAAGTACTGTTCACAAAGGAGAATTATTTTTATTTAGTGAAACTGGTCAGTCACTCATTCAGTACTGGCCAGATTGTCTTGGCAAGTAAAACTCGCTGTCGACTCTACAGCTACTGGAAGGAAACAAGTAATACTTGCCAAATTTCTACCTGGGTATTTTAGTGTGCATTAAAATTTTGTTTAGAATAGTTTTAATGTATAAAAATATCATTAATCATCGTGTGGTAATTTTAACTTAAAACTGAAGACAAAGTTTTACCATTTTTATCATATATAAAGCGGAGGTCTAAAAATTTTTAAAAAGCACATAATGATAGAAAAAATATTGTACTTTCTGACACTATTTTTAAAAAATTTCTAAGAGTTTGGAAAAAAGCATAAAAATTTAGTTTTCTTATAGAAGACCTATTGGAGACATGCTAAGAAGGCTTCGGAGATGAAATTATTTTAGCTGTTGCATAAATTCAGTAAAATAAAATTGCTTTTGTATATTGGAGAACGTTTTTACCATATTTTAGAAAATTTATGATTTTCTGAATGAAATGGTCAATCAAAAATCTGTAAAGTACGTAATAAAACGTACTTTACAGATTTTTGAGGGGCGCATGATTTCAGCCAAATTATTATATTTATAATTGTCATATATATCATTCGAGTAAATGATGATTATGAAGTTAAAAATTCAGATATATGACAATTATAAATATAATAATTTGGCTGAAATCATGCGCCCCATTTTTGATTGACCATGAGTATTTCATGAGTATGGATGTGCAAAATAAATATATGTTTTTAATTTTATTAAAAAATGGTGGCTGTGCAGCATTTCATTAGAAAGCGTCTCGTTTCAGGCTTCCATGTCCAGACAACTAACGTCCTTAATTTTTGATCTGGAAAAAAAACGAAAATGTTGTCATTTTCTATACACCAATAGCTATCGAAGGTTTTTTTATATTACTTAGGGGAGAGTCTCCAGCTGTGAGACAGGATTTATTTTTAACCCGTAAATTGTAAACAAGTAAACAAAATTGTAAATATATACACTGTTCGAAATGTAACAGAAATACGCAACTTTTATTAAAAGAAAGTGTTGTGTTTCGATGAACTCAAAAAATTTTACGATACATTTTCCGAGCACATCGCTTTTTAAAAAAAAAAATGTCTCCAGTTGTGAAACACTCATTAAAAATTGCTAAAATTTAATAAGTTTGACATAAAACGTTATGTTTAGTAGAAATAATTAAATATATTAATAATATATATTATTATATACTAAATAATAATATTTATTCGACAAAATATGACTATCAATATAAACACAATTTAATAGCTTCAACAAGAGCATTAAAATTGATTTCTTCTGAATCAATTGACTTTTTTCCACTTGACTTCCCAAAAAATACTAGAAAAAAATCAAAACAACATTTAAATAGTATGTATGCCTGCAAAGTCGTATTTTTCATGCTGCCCAGATGGGTGTTGACACCGTCTCACAACTGGTGATATGCTGTGTCTCACACCCAGAAATCGGCGCTATTTTGAAAAAGGGAAATTAAATTATTTTCAACCGTAGATTGGAACAATGCTATACTGCATCACAAAATATAAGGAAAACACTAAAAGAAAATGCATTACATTTACCTTTTCCAATTAATTAACTTGGAAAAAAAGTACTTTGCATTTATTGAAAAAACGCTTTTTAGTCAATTATCACACACAGTGTTGGTATTTAACAAAAACAGTTTATATATCCGCCTCGTTGTGCACGAAAAAGTTGGCTCATATAAAAAGAAATGTTTTTATATAAACCAATCGGCTTTTTAATATTGCATGTTAAAAAAATTGACTGTCTCACAACTGGAGGTGTCTTACAACTGGAGATTCTCCCCTACTTTTATTTTTATCAAAAATTTTTAGAATTTTTTTTGTTCGAAATTGTCATTTTTCTGTTTAATCACGCACCATTTTGCAAAAAATCAAAATATCGAAAAAATCCTACGTGTATTGATAGCTGTTGATGTATAGAAAATGACAACATTTTGGTTTTTTTTAAATTAAAAAGTGAGAACATTAGTAAGTTGTTCGGCTATAGAACCCTAAAAAACAGACGTCTTCCAATAAAATGCTGCAACGCAGCCATTTTGTAATCAAATTTTTTTGAAAAAATATAGTTTGCATATCAATACTCATGGAATAAAACGTACTTTACAGATTTTGAATTGGCCATTTTATTGAGCCAAAAAAATTCTTAAAATATGCCTAATTTTCGTGATTTTCCCCCTTAACATGTTTGCAACTACTACAAAAGCAAACTTTAAAAAGAATATGTATATATTTTTCCTTTATTTTAGTAAATAACAAATAGAAAAATCATTATATAAACCCAGGTGCAAAAATTTTTCTTTTTTTTGTTGAGCTGTGTAATCATTTACTAATAATGCAATTTATAATATTGACAGAAAGAGTTACTCATTGATATATACAGTGAAAATTCCACTGACGATGCAAGAAATCTATATACTTGAAGTTTGCAGTGGATTTTTTACTAATACGAAAAGATGGGAGTGTAAAAGAATAAAAATTTCTGCCCGCCTGAAAGAAAGAAAGATTTTGAAATGAAGATAAAAGAATGATATAAATTATTTATAAATCATTGCGGAATAGAAAAGTTAAAAGTAGAAATGGTTGGGGTGTCATAAATATAATCAACACACATAATTATATATACAGTAAGAATACTGTCAGTCCAGTCAGTCCACGAGTGCGAAGAGGACACTCTTATGCGGCGTTCAATGTGCGCTCACTCGCACTCACGCTTAGGGGTGATTCATAGTCATATATATGACTATGAACACATTTGTGTGCGGTTAGTTGAAAACGTGTTCTTCGGGGAAGGATATAAGGCGGAAGGAGGAGTGGATAGTCGTTAACGAAGGAATTCAAGAAGACGGAGCCATTAACGAAGGATCAGCTGTTCTTCATAATTTTTCAGGAGCGTGTGCGTTACATGGCTCATCGTCTGTTGCCTTAGGAGCCGAGAGTACCTGTTACATCTCGTTAAATCATCGAGAGCAAAATCTGTTATATTAAATGACCGCGCACGGGAGCGATGAGCGTGTATATAGTTTCAATTCGTGCGCAGGTATGAAAAAAAGAGGAACCGAGACCGATACAGATACAAATAAGCTGAAAGGGACTGAACGTATACCTATGCGAAAGAAAAGTGAACGCACTCTTAGGTATATTCATTCTATAAAATAAAATTTTAACTGACTGCTGACAGTGCAATTCGACAAATTAATTCTTTAAAAAAATTTAGAATAAAATTCATGTTTTTTCCTTTAGTATTTTTAATTACATATAAAATTTCTTTCAATGTATAAATTATTTTTGTTTATTTTTTTTCAAAAATATTCATTTCAAGTATTGTTTTAAATGTTTAGTTACTTAAAGGGAAAAAAGCAGTTGTAAAATCCCATTGAAATATGCCTATTTTTAGGTACCATTTTCGCAGCTCCAAATGATTATTTTTCATTAAGCCGAATTTTAAATTTTTCTGTGCCATTTTGAAAAAAATAATTAACGTTTTCCTGAAACATCACATTTCTCCACACTTAGTTACCACTTTCTCGAAAACAACTTAACGGATGCGGTTCTCTTTTTCTTAAAATACTTGTACATTAATGGACTGTAATCTGATCGTTCGGTTTTAGAAATAAATTAGTTTATTTAAAGTTATTTGATTATTTTACAAAAAACCAAGAAAACGAGTAATTATTTTTTCAAAATAGCACACACTGAGAAAACTGGAGTATTGGACTAAACATCTGAAGGGACAAATCGTTCATATTTGAGAGTTAGCTATTGGATAACAATCTAAATGTTTAAATACACCATTAACAGATATTCGTGCCATTTCTCTTGGAAGGAAAATGAGTTTATAACAGAGGGACAAATTAACCATCTTGAGAAATCCCTTCCTTATCCGGCGCGAAATGAATAAATATGGCAACCTAACCCCTAAATTAAATACATAAAATGTCAGAAAAATAATTTCGCGCGCATCAGATCGTACACATTTTCTGCGCAACTTTTAACCCTAAAGCTGAGTCTCCAATAGGTGCCAATATGCATGTGCCAGTGCCAAACCCATTTAAAATGTACACGGAGAAAATGTGTTCCTTATATTTTACCGAATTTTTCAATAAAGTTGGGATATAGTAGCATAATCGTAATTTTTAATAATTTTTATATTATTTTTTCGGTAACAATATTTAAAATCTAATGTGATATCTTTATTCCTTAAGAACTAGTACTGTAAAAGTTGAAAAAAAATTGAAACTGAACGTTTAATGTAAATTAAATACATACCTCCTTGATAGGCACTAACGTTTCAGGAATAGTTCGGTAAAACTTTCTTGACTTGCCGAAAGTGTTAGTTTTCAGGAATAGTTCGGTAAAACTTCCTTGACTTGCCTAAAGTTTTAGTTTTCTGGATTGAAATACTTTATTTCAAGTGTCCCGCAGCCAAATGAAAGACTTTCACACTAATAGTTGATTTTTTCCAACTTATTTAGACTTAATTAATAATCATTTTATTATTATTTAAATTAAAATGCAATTAATTAATTATTTTAAACACTTATTAATTGCCAAATATGTAATAAATGCTTTCAAATCATATAAAAAGAAAATATAAAATAGCAATAACATACTTATTTTTTTAACATATAATTTATTCATTTTAATTAAACATGAATAATAGTAAGTAAGTAAGCAAAAAGGAAATAAATAAGTTATCAATTAAACATATAAGTAAGTATGTAAGTAAGTAAATAAGTAGGTAAGCAAGTAAGCAAAAAGGAAATAACTTGCTTGCTTACTAGTTTACTTTCTTATTTGCATACTTACTTGCTTATTTCTTTCTTGCTTACTTGCTCACCTACTTATTTGCTTATTTCATTCCTGCTTACTTCCTGCCTTATTTACTTACTTCCTAATTTCCTTTTTGCTTTATTTGCTTACTTGCTTGTTTCCTTTCTGCTTACTTACTTCCTTATATGCTTACTTGCTTACTTTCTTATTTCCTTCTTGCTTACTTTGCTTATTTCCTTCTTGCTTACTTTGCTTACTTGCTTATTTCCTTCTTGATTACTTACTTTCTTATTTACTTACTTTCTTACTTGCTTATTTCCTTCTTGCTTACTTAATGCCTTATTTGCTTACTTGCTTATTTCCTTTTCGCTTTTTAATACCTCACAATTATTATTTAATATTTCAGAAAGATTAATTTTCTATTAATTAATTTAATAATTTCCAACTTGCACTTTTAATATGTATTATTTTTAATTTCAGACACAAAAATTTAAAAATAATAAGCATTTTCATAAATTATTGTTTTATTCCATTAAATACAAATTTAAACATTTTTCTTTAATAAAAACATAATTTAAAAATATTTCATAAATTGGCATTGAATATACATAGTTAGAAATGATTCATTAATATAAATAATTTTTAATTTTGTACAACGATAGTTTATTAATTTGAATCTTTCTCACAAGCGGTGAAATAAAATTGAGAAATAATATATAAGGACAGTTGAAACTTTCTGAAGCATTAATGTAAAGCGTGCGATGTATGTATTAGTGTATGCGTTTAGAATGTACTGTAGGCAGGTGTATCAATTAGTATTTGTTCGTAAACAATTGTAGGGGGTTTAGGTAGTGATTAAAGTAGGTAAATTGAGAGTTACGGCAGTATTAATATACATCTACTGAAGTAACATTATTTTTTATTTTTGTTCTTCAAGTTTTACCGAACTTTCAGTAAATTGCAACTCGTCAGTTTTACCGAAGACTTTATCTTACGTTTTACCGAACTATTCAATAAATTGCAACTCGTCAGTTTTACCGAAGACTTTATCTTACGTTTTACCGAACTATTCAATAAATATGAATGTAGCGAGCACTTGGCTTACGTTTTACCGAACTGTAAGTGAAGCGCTAATACATGTATCGTGAGCTTTATGATTTTTACATTATTTTTCAATGCAATTTCTTTTACAGTCTAGTTCTTGAAAAATTACTGTTTTGACACTTCATCCCAGTTTTACCGAACTAAATTCAGTAAAATTTCAGGAATAAATTTTCTCCGTGTATTGGAGATTGGCACTGGCACTGGCACTTGCACATACATTGGCACCTATTGGAGACTCAGCTTCAGATATAATGGGAGAGAATATACAAGTAGATTTCCATTACTAATTCAAAATTTGTGACGCGTCGCGAAGAAAAGCACTTAAGAATCAAAAAACCGATTTTTGGATTATGATTGCTTCAGATAAATTAAAGATTACTTTTTAACTATCTGAACTCAAAATTAATTTTTATCAAATACTTATCTGAAATACTTTCGTAATAATGATTTACAAAACAGAAATTCGTGCTAAGGGTTGATTTTCTCTTTCCTTTTTTCCTTCACCTGTAAAATTTTCGATATGCTTCTAAGGTGCTTTTCTTCGCGACGCGTCACATTTATTTTAGAAGGACTATTTAACTCTCTTCATAAGAGCAATTCCACGCCAAGTGATCATAAGAATTTTCGATGATTTTAGCAATATTAAAAATACTTTCAGAATTTCTTCCTTTTTATACATGAAATAAAAGTGTATAAAAGTTTTTTTAAAATTTTTAAAATTTTTTGAGTTACCTCTTACTCAAAATTTTGGTCGGTTTTTCAAAAAATGCACATAACTTTTTTTCTTGTTAACCGATTAAGATAATTTTTTTTGGAAAATACTCATAATAAGAAGTACTTTAAAGAAAAAAAATAAAATTTAATAAAAAAAATTTTTTTTGCCCGAAAAAAATTTCAAAAAATTTTTTGAATTCAAATTTTGAAAAAAATATATCTTCGATTTAAAAATTTTTTTTTGGTAAATATTGTCAATTAAGTAAAGAATACTTCCTGTAAATTTAATTATGGGACAAAAATAACTTTACGAGAAAAAAAATAAAGTGTGCAGCGCGGCGTGCCGGGACTTGTGCATGTATTCACTTATGGCCGCGCAAGTTTCGTTTCAAATCATACTATAGGTCACAATTCTTTACCAAAACGCTTTTTCTTTTTTATAAATCTTCGTAATTAAATTCTCTATCAATCTCTCGAGCCTTATTTTTGAATTTTTGTTTTAAACATTTTTTAAATAACAATGAGTATTAAAAAAATCATAAAATCGCAAAACATATGTTTTTTAGTTTTGTTGATTAAGAAAATTATTTAAAAAACCTATTAAAATAATGTTTGATTGATAAAGAATAAATTAATTAAACACTTTTTAATTAATTAATTGTTGTTATTTTTTATAAACTGTATACTTAGACCTAGAAATTACTAGTTTCTTCTCAATTGTACAATTTTTCATGAGTAATATATCTACTGATGATAAAAAACAATTATTTATTAAAACATTGTTTAAACAATTAATTGTTGCTATTTTTTCATAAACTATTTATACTTAGGGTAAGAAATTTATATTTGTTTCTTATGTACTTTTTTCATTTTTTCATAAGTTTCATTTGGGTTAGAAATTTCTAATTTTTTCTAATCAATTAATTGAAAAATTGAAAATTATAAACTGTTTAAACAAGGGTTAAATAATAAATTTTTAGTTTTTCTTTTATACTTGAATACTTTACTTATGAAAAATTGCACAATTCAGAAAAAATAGAAATTTTTAACCCTAAGTACAGTTTATGACAAAATAATAAATTTTTATTGTATAACAATTTTTGACTAAAGAATTTTTTATTTTTTATCAATCAAAAATTATTTTAATAAGTTTTTTGATTAATTTTCTTAATTAATAAAACTAAAAAAATATATTTTACGATTTTATGATTTTTTTAATACTTATTGTCATTTAAAAAATGTTTAAAAACAAAAATTTAAAAATAAGGCTCGAGAGATTGATAGAGAATTTAATTACGAAGATTTTGAAAAAAAGAAAAAGCGTTTTGGTAAAGAATTGTGACCTATTAGAGTGATTTGAAACGAAACTTGCGCCGCCATAAGCACAAGTCCCGGCACGCCGCGCTGCACACTTTATTTTTTTTCTCGTAAAGTTATTTTTGTCCCATAATTAAATTTACAGGAAGTATTCTTTACTTAATTGACAATATTTACCAAAAAAAAATTTTTAAATCGAAGATATATTTTTTTCAAAATTTGAATTCAAAAAATTTTTTGAAATTTTTTTCGGGCAAAAAAAATTTTTTTATTAAATTTTATTTTTTTTCTTTAAAGTACTTCTTATTATGAGTATTTTCCAAAAAAAATTATCTTAATCGGTGAACAAGAAAAAAAGTTATGTGCATTTTTTGAAAAACCGACCAAAATTTTGAGTAAGAGGTAACTCAAAAAATTTTGAAAATTTTAAAAAAACTTTTATACACTTTTATTTCATGTATAAAAAGAAAGAAATTCTGAAAGTATTTTTAATATTGCTAAAATCATCGAAAATTTTTATGATCACTTGGCGTGGAATTGCTCATAAGCAAAGGAAACATACACTTTTTGAACCTCCGAATTTGATACTCCAGTTTTCTCAGTGCAGAAACTTCAAAAATAAAAATTTGGCTTTATCGAACGATCAGATTTTAGTTCTTTGTATATCTATAAAATCATTGTAATAAAAGTTTTATAAAAAATAATCATTTGGAGCTGAGAAAATGATACCTAAAAATAGGCATGTTTCAATGGGATTTTACAACTGCTTTTTCCCCTTTAATAATTTTTTTTCTTGAATATTTATTTCTTCCATGTAAAAAGGAAGGAAGATCTCACTCTAAAATTGGATTTTTTAAAAATGTTGTAAATAAATAAATTATAGCAAGTGAAGTAACAAGCAGTACTACGTCAATCTTTAATAATTACCGACTTATTAATTAATATCAATATTAATAAGATTTTTGAAATTTAATTAGAACAAAATTTTTTTTTTATATTTACTAACAAAAATAAAATCGTTGAGTGAGATACACTTCAAGAATAGGTGTCTTTTTGATATCTTAAAATAAGATGTAAAATGGAAAAATAGTATTTCATCTTAAAAAACGATGTCTTCTAAAGTATCTTATACTGATATCTAAGATGTTCTACACATACGTTTTAGTAGTGTTGAAGATATTGTTTCCATCTTAGAAATGTAAGTTACTTCGACAAGTTTCCTAAGGGGATGTGGGAAATATTTTTAAAAAAATTACTCCACTTTCAATCCTTAATAAAATAATTTCCTCGCAAAATTATTGCAAAAACGGAGAAGGGCACGGGTCCCGGAGTGTTTCTCTATATTTTCTAAAAAAATCTCGACTCAAAATGTTATTTTCTTTTTAAATGAGACGTTGATCACGAAAACATTTTTTCTCCCACCTGCCCTTAAAGTATCTTAATTAAGATGTTTCTGGCGCCATAAGATGTTTAGCGATAAGTTTCTTGTGAATTGTAAGATGCGACAAAAATGTAAAGTTACTAAAAACTAAGATGCATAAAATGGTTTACATATCAGTCCATAGTTAACCTCAAAACTTTTTTCCCAAAAAATATGCTGAAAATGTGTACGAAAATATACTTTAAACATCTTAAATTAGGATATTTCAAATAACTAAAAAGTGTCTGCCAAAACATCTTAGAAATGACTACCGAAACATCTTACTTATTTTTGTAGTGTAATTTTCTGTTAAAGTATTTTTCAAATTTTCCAAATCTCTTTAAACATTTTTGGCTATTGAAAAAAAAAAATAAAATTGTTATCAAGTATTATAAAGAAAGGCAGTTTTTAATCATTTCTGCGTCAGTTTTTAATATTTACTTTATAAACATTGTTAAAAATTATTTTTAAAGTAAAAAAAATTTTGTTTACATATAATCGTTAAGTGTTAAATGTAAATAAATAAATGAAAAGCAAGTAAAATATGTAAATGAATATAAATTTTTTGAAGCAAACTTTTAGAACTATTATTTGAAATTTAGGTACACTTTTTGGAACAAGTTGTGGCACATTTCGGCTTAAAGAGCAAGTTCGGGACCTCCGACAGGTGCCACTGACCTGGCGGTATGTCGAGTTTTAAAAAATCATCCCAAAGCCTGTCAAGCAGTGGCTTATTATCTTTATCCCAAATCCCCTTTAAACCGTCCTTTTTTTAAATTCCTCCATTCTGTATATTCATAAACACATTTCTCTATCTGTACACAACCACATTATATATTGCACTGAGAAAACTGGAGTATTGGACTAAACATCTGGAGGGACAAATCGTTCATATTTGAGAGTTAGCTATTGGATAACAATCTAAATGTTCAAATACACCATTGACAGATATTCGTGCCATTTCTCTTGGAGGGAAAATGAGTTTATAACAGAGGGACAAATTAACCATCTTGAGAAATCCCTTCCTTCTTCGGCGAGAAATGAATAAATATGGCAACCTAACCCCTAAATTAAATACATAAAATGTCAGAAAAATAATTTCGCGCGCATCAGATCGTACACATTTTCTGCGCAACTTTTAACCCTCAGATATAATGGGAGAGAATATACAAGTAGATTTCCATTATCAATTCAAAATTAATTTTAGAAGGACTTTTCAACTCTCTTCATAAGCAAAGGAAACATACACTTTTTGAACCTCTGAATTTGACTCTCCAGTTTTCTCAGTGTGATGTTTATCGAAATATTCCTATTACAAAAATGTTTTAAATTTCAATATTCCTTCCTTCTGAATATTTTCCTTTTTACCATGTAACACAACACATAAAATAAAACGCAACAAATTAAACTATCGTACACGCAGAAAAATCCGATTGAAAATTGTGGAGTTCAGCGCTAGTAACTTAGATTTCATTCCCAAACTTGTCTACCTTTGCGGCTCCAGGATAGAAAACAGGGAAATGAATCGTAAAAGGTTTAAAGCACGTCAGTAGGCTTAAAATGTTTTCGTTCTTATGCACACTTATACGCGGAACAAAGCAGACTAAACACATTGATAGGCGCTTCTGGGCGGAGTCCAAGGCAAGTCTGGTGCCGCGTCCCATACTGAATATAATGTGAGCAGATCTTCTAGTGACCTACAATATTACTTTTATTTGTCAAAATATTTACTTTTATTGGAATATTCAATTTGAAACTAAATATAAAATCGAAAAATAAAACAACTGGATATATTAAAATACTTTAAATTTTATAAAACTTCTCACTGAGATTTTTATTATTCTTTAGATATTTAAACGTAGAATCTTTTTAAAAATTAAATACAAGTCCTTTGCCATTTTTACTAAAATGATCTGTTTTAAAACGTTTAAAGAAAGAGATTTTATTTAAATATCTACAGATTAAATAAAAATTACAATGCGAAGATTTTTAAAATTCAAAGTATTCTCTATTTTTTTTAAATATTATTTCATTTTAGACTTTACATTTAGTTGCCTAAATTGAACATTACAATAAAATATAAAAACAATTAGGCATTGAATAACAGGCTAAAAACAAAATAAACACACTCCTAATCTGAAAATGAGATCAAACATTTCACATAGATATTCTTCTACATTCATTTGTAACACTAAAACTTTATTACAAAACTGCACTCACTATTATATTTAAAACTAAAATTTTTATTAATTGAAACAATTAATACACTACGAACTACAACGAGACTTCCGTGTATATCAAAAACGAAGAAACTGAACAAACGCGGGCGCAGGCGCGCTACAGAGTTTCACATTCATAAAAACTGTTTGGGAATGAATCTAAGGACTCTCGCACAGAACAGTTCCCGTTTAAGTGAACGTTTATACAAAGTTTGTAACAATTGAGTAGCTGAATTAAAATAAGTGCAAATAATAATAATTGTACCTAATTCTTTTCACCTTTGAATTAATTACGGAATCTGATTGCACTTGTTGAAAGAAGACTATTGGCGTTTATTAAGACATTTAGCATTGATCTTCATTAAAAATAGTTACTAAACTTTTTAGGAAAGAGAACCGATATTTAATATTTCTTCCTATGATAATACAAATCATTCAACTTGTTTTATATTCAGTCCGAAATCTGAATTTTCATTTTTCTCCGTGTAGGTGAAGCGACGTTCTATGTTGTTTAACATTGGCTAATTTCACACGCAACAAAAGTCACACTAAGCTTTTCCTGTTAAATCCCAATATTACAAAATATTCCTTTTACATTCCTAGAATATTCCATCCATACTTTAGAAATATTAAAATCTCTAAAATTTTGAAATATTCCATAAATATATGAGAATATTCCATTGGAATTTTTAAAAAATATTTTTTCTAACACATTTGTTGATAGTACACCATTTTATTTTACTGTGTGCCTGTCGCAGAGAGAAGAAGTAACTTTTCCTCCTTGTAATGTCCCGTGCAGAAAAGTTGATTGAGCTAAGTATTGGCCTCAAATGCCGAACCCATAAGTTTTAATTTGTCAGTATAGGTAGAATTTAAAACATACAATTATTAAAGTTACAATTTTATTTACAATTTTAATTTATTTAAATAATTTGTTTTACACATATGTGAATATATGTATATATATAGGCAATTCTACGGGAAATTTTTCTACGACATTTTAGAATCGGTTAAACATATTTTTTTATCGTTCTTGATAGAAAAATATTAAACACGTATTTTTTTATTTTTCTATATTTGCCAAAATTTTCGAGTTATGAATTTTCGAAATTTTGGATTTTTAAAAGTAGACCTATTTTCAATAGCTTATAACTTTGAAAGTATTGAGTTTGGAAAAAAGTTGTCAAAAAAAGAAAGTTTTGGTTTTTCTTCAACTTTTAAAAGATTTAAAAAAAAAATTTTTTTCAATTTTTATTTTAAAAAAATTATTTTTTTATAAACAAATTAATTTTTTTTAAATTTGGGCGCGATTTTTTTTATTTTTTTTTATTTATTTATACCTACTAATATACAAAAAAATTTCCAAAAAGATTCGAGATGGGCCGACTTACGAGTCGGCCCATTTATTTATTTATTTATTTATTTTTATTTATTTATTTATTTATTTATTTTTTTTTTTTCGTTCCATAAATTTTTTATATAATGAAAACTGTGAATTATAAGTCTAATAGCTTGTAACTTTGAAAGTTTTGAGTTTAGAAAAAACTTGTCAGAGAAAGAAAATCTTGGTTTTTCTTTATCTTTTTTGTAATTTAAAAAAAAATTTTTTATTAATTTTTAAGAAAAAAAATTTTTTTTTTTATAAACAAATTAATTAAAAAATTTATAGAACAAAAACTATGAGTCGGCCCATCTCGAATCTTTTTGAAAATTTTTCTGTATATTAGTAGGTATAAATAAATAAAAAAAAAAAAATCGCGCCCAAATTTAAAAAAAATTAATTTGTTTATAAAAAAAAATTTTTTTGTTACTAAAAATTTAAAAAAAATTTTTTTTTTTAAATCTTTTAAAAGTTGAAGAAAAACTAAAACTTTCTTCCTTTGACAACTTTTTTCCAAACTCAATACTTTCAAAGTTATAAGCTATTGAAAGTAGGTCTACTTTTAAAAATCCAAAATTTCGAAAATTCATAACTCGAAAATTTTGGCAAATATGGAAAAATAAAAAAATTCGTATTTAATATTTTTCTATCAAGAACGATAAAAAAATATGTTTAACCGATTCTAAAATGTCGTAGAAAAATTTCCCGTGGAATTGCCCATATATATATATATATATATACTCTTATTATATGTATAAATATTAATTTATCAAACCTGTTACATACAAAAAATTAGAATTAATCCAATAAAGTGAGGTTATGTTACACATTGATGTATTGACGTTGACATATGTATGTGGGCAATTCCACGTGAGATTTAAGTCGACCTCTGAAAATCGGCCAAAATATTTCGAGTAATGAATTTTCGAAATTTTGGACTTTTAATTGTAGACCTATAATCAGTAGCTTATAAGTCCGAAAATATTGAGTTTAGGAAAAAGTTGTCAAAGAATGAAAGTTTTAGTTTTCTTTCGACAAAAAATTTAAAAAAAAATTTTTTTATTAAAAAAAGAATTTTTTTTTATAAACAAATTTATTCTTTTTAACTTTAGGCCGGATTTTTTTTATTTTTTTAAAATTTATACAGGGGGGTGTAACCATGCCTAAAATATCAATGTTGTCCCCTAGTCCTTCGATTTTGATGAAACTTGATAAAATGATAAAGGAATATATGTAGATGAAGTGCCTAGAAGTAATTTTTAAAAATATCAACAATTTTTGGATTTACGGGATTTTCAAAGAAATTTTCAAAATATTGAAAACGATATATCTCGTAGAAAAGTAAATGGATTTCAATGATTTTTACACACATTACTTATTATATAGAGACACATAAAAAAAATTATATGACCAAGAAAAAAAATTGTTTAAACAAAAAAAATTTATTATTAATTGTTTAAACAAATTTTTTGTTTAAAAGCGTATTTTTTAATTTTTTATAATGTTCATATTTCGATTTCGCATGATTCAACGATTCTTTTAAGACCTCAAAATCTATGGTATGTCTATAACTTTCGGAAATACCGAATTTTTTGTCATTGTGTGCAGGAACAAAATGCGAGTTTCTGCAATGACATATGATGTTTCAAAGTCGCTAGAAACCATAATTCTTAACCTATTTTTGATTTTTCTTTTGCAGAATACTTGTGATATCATATAGGTGATTTGGAGTTTTATAATTATTAAACTTTAATAACAATCGTTTAAATAATTACAACTTTTGAAAAGTTTATTTATATATCTTTTCACAGAATCACATTTCTGATAAAACTTTAATCAACTTTTCATTTGATAAAAAACGAAACGTAAAATTCATTCTAATTGTTTTAACAATATTGTTATAAAAAAATATTATACTTATTATTAGTAAAATTTCATTTTTCGATTCTGAATTTTAAAATCGTTAGCGCCTCGTCGACCACTTTGCGGTCGACATGTTGCTGCTCTGTCTTTCAATTCTATTTTATTTTGAATTTTTATTTTATAAAAAATTTAAATTTGTAATTATGCATGTCAAGCATATTATTTTTTCTACTTTGTCATTTATTTTTTCATATCCCTCCTTTCTCATTATAAAAAAACCAGTTTTTTCATTAATAAAAATAAAATATAAGAAACTATAAATACATTTGCTGTCGAAAATTAACAAGACTGCTTAGTTATCAGAACTGAACCGATAGTCGCCTTTACTATTCTTTTCTCTCCGTGTGAACAGCTTCATCTATTTCTTTTCTATTCATTGTGTAAGATGTGATTCTATGTTCTTTTTTATTAGGTATTTATACTATTTAATTCTTATTTCGATGCTTATTGAGTTCGACATTTTTATGCTCCGTTTTTAAAAAAAAGGATTTATGTGCTCTAGATCACACTGCGACTCCCTTTGCGCTTGCGTATTAGTTTATCTAAAAGATGGTATTAGTGAAGTTTTGTTTATTTTTTGCACGTTTATTATTTTAAGTATAGGTTTAGGTAGTAAGTATTGTAATAATCTTTTAGGTTAAGATCTTTTAGTTGTTAAGATTTCTTCATTTTTATTTTTTTCAGGCTTCTTTTATGGATATAGGGTTTTTTATCTATGTTTTGCTTTTTTATATTATAAGTTTAAGTGATAAATATAGGTATTTTGCTGTTATACTGTTTCACTAAACGTAATTTGGTTTTTAAGTACTGTTGTAATCCTCTGGAAAAGAAGAATCATTCTTCAATGAGGATTGATGAGAGGAATCTTCGACTTGTTAATGTTTCTCTGCAAACAAAATTTGATATTTTCGAAAGTTATAGACATACCATAGTTTTTGAGTTCTTAAAAGAATCGTGGAATCATGCGGAATCGAAATATCAACATTAGAAAAAATTAAAAAATACGCTTTTAAACAAAAAATTTGTTTAAACAATTAATAATAAATTTTTTTTGTTTAAACAATTTTTTTTTCTTGGTCATATAATTTTTTTATGTGTCTCTATATAATAAGTAATGTGTGTAAAAATCATTGAAATCCATTCACTTTTCTGCAAGATATAACGTTTTCAAAATTTTGAAAAAAAATTTGAAAATCCCGTAAATCAAAAAATTGTTGATATTTTTAAAAATTACTTCTAGGCATTTCATCTACATATATTCCTTTATCATTTTATCAAGTTTCATCAAAATCGAAGAACTAGGGGACAACATTGATATTTTAGGCATGGGTTCACCCAGGGGAAAGTATAGGCTACATTGAACCAGCGTCAACAGTGAACCACTTCAATTTTCTGAGAAATGACTGAGTGAAATTTTTTCTTATTTAATATATAAGTTAGTTTTACTGAAACAAACTATGTCCAAAAATTTCGGGCACGTAGGTTTATTATTTATAAAGAAAAACTAAAAAAACTGTTTTTCACGTACAAAACAAAAAATTTTGTGGAAATATAATCAAGTTTTTTTTGAAATAAGAAGTTTTAAAAATTAATAAGCTTGTGATTTATTTCGCTTAGGGTGTCAACTTCAATATTCCGATGTAATAAAGAATTTTAACTTTTACATAAATTTATTATAAACAATTTTTGTTGTGAATGTCATGTGAATACAGTGAGTGCGGCATCATTGAACCACCCGAAAAAGCAAAGAATTATTTAATTTTAAGAGTTGTAAAGTTGTCTGCTCTACTAATTAGTAAAAAAATACTGGAAGACATGCTTTTATCACAATTGTCAACGTGACAAACTTAAACTGTCACTTTTGCTACCTAACCTGACATTGAAATATATTAATCTCCTATATTAACAAATAATAACTATTTAACAATAATTTTCTATTTTATTGAGTAAAAAATAAGATTTTTTACAATGTGTAAGTGGAAATATTATTTTTGAAGTAAATTGTAGTATTTTATTAGAGGTGGTTCAATGTAGACACAGATCCTTCAAAATTAGAAAAGTGTAACTTGGTAGAAAAAAATTGAATTTAATTATTTAATCATAATAATTTGTGTTTGTAACGTGTTTATTAACTAAAGGAGTAATTCAGCTTAATTTTGATACAAAAACCTGATCGAAATTTGTAAAATTTAATTAGTTCTTATGGACTTTATAAAATACCCGGTTCAATGTAGCCTACCCTCCCCTATATTTTATAATATAGAGAAGATTTTCTAAAAAGTCCCGAAATGGGCCTGATTTGTTAAATGAGTTTTAAAACATTTTCAAAACATCACAGTGGGGTTTTTTTACAATTAACTTTATAAAACTGTCTACAGCGTATAATTTTTAATTTAAAACAAAGAACACTTAAATAGATTAAAAATTATACAGTTTTAAAAAGTTAATTGTAAAAAATCCCACTGTGATGTTAACTAGTGATTTTTGAAAATGTTTTAAAACTCATTTAACACATCAGGCCCATTTCTGGACTGTTTGGAAAATCTTCTTTATATTATAAAGTATAAATAAATTTTAAAAAAATATAAAAAAATCCGGCCCAAAGTTAAAAAAAATTAATTTGTTCATAAAAAAAAAATGTTTTGTTCACATTTCTTAAAAGTCGAAAGAAAACTAAAACTTTCATTCTTTGACAACTTTTTCCTAAACTCAATATTTTCGGACTTATAAGCTAAATATTATAAATATTATATATACATACACTCTAAATCTGAATCAGTGAAATTTTCACTGATTTCAATTCAGTGGCCCAGTTTTCTTTAATTCATCAGTGGGATTTCACTGAGAATCAGTAAAAACCACTGATTGTCAGTGAAATTCCACTGATTCATTAAAGAAAACTGGGTCACTGAATTGAAATCAGTGAAATTTTCACTGATTCAGATTTAGAGTGTAGGTCTACAATTAAAAGTCCAAAATTTCGAAAATTCATAACTCTAAAATTTAGACAATTAAACAAAAATAAAAAAAATACGTATTTGTTTTTTTTCGATACAGAATAGCAAAAAAATATTTTTGGCCGATTTTAAAAGGTCGACTTAAATCTCACTCTCAACAGAACTATCTATAAGTAATGGCACACAGTGGTCTGAGAGCCGATTCTAGCTGGCCAAATGTCAGAAAATCGAAGTGTTCAAATATTTTTTGTTGTTGTGATTTTATGATTTATGATATTTATTTTGTTTGATTAAGAATATTTCATCCATTAAAAATTGTTTTTATTGCTGTATCACAGGTTTAACCTCGTCAGTTTCGCGTATAGTTGATTTTGACGTAAAACTCACACCTTGAATTATTTGCAGCAAGTTACCTTATAAATGTTATTACAGTAGAACCTTGATTATCCGAGGTAAAGTGGGAAAGAGGTACCTCGGATAATCAAAAACTCGGATAACACGGAACCAATAAAAATTTCAAAATTTTTAATTATTTTTCATGTGTTTAAAATGTTAAAATATAATTAAATGACAAAAATGGACGAAATTTTAAATGCAATGATCACAAATAGTGGTTTTGTAAAATTTATTTTCCAAATTTAGTCGCTCGATCCGTTTTATCCGAGTTATTCCGCATTATCCGAGCATGTTTAGTGCCTCGGATAATCCGGAATCTCGGATAATCGAGGCTCGGATAATCGAGGTTCTACTGTATTTAAATAATGTTCAAATGAATTTTGCAGTTGGTTTTACTGGCTGTTAGGTATTGTAATACATATCCCTCTATTTTTAATTCTGGTATTAAAAAAGCACCAATGAAGGTAAGTATTTACAGTATTTGTATATTACAAAATTTAAGATACTATAACTCAAGCCTGCCGACCTCTGCCGAGATATTATTTATTGAGAAATATTCATGAAGACGTCAACTTTTAGAAGACGTAAAAGATTCTTGCCAGTTTTTGACAGATTTTAAAATATCTGTCTTTAAATCGACTGGCGCGCGACACAGCATCCATATTGGATCCACCATTTTGAATGATTAAAAACTGGCTTTGTATTTGTAATCAGCGACCCTGAAAACCCCTATATACAATGTTTTAATAGAATCCACTACATTTTTAACATCCATGTCCGCCATATTGGATCCGCCATTTTGAATTTTTAAAAACTGACCTCAGATTCGTAATCAGCAATCTAAAAAACCTCCGAGTAACTAATTTTAAGTAAATCCATCCAAGAAATTTTGAGAAAAAAGTTTTGTCCACCTAGATTCGAGTTTCAGACCACTGTGTGGCAGTAACCGGTAACAGCTTATTATTACTAATTCCTTACGGAAAAATAGACATAATTCTAGCTATACCAGCAAATTATTTCTTTCAGTGTATACAGTGTATTTATGGAAAATGTCTAAACAACACTGTTCAGTTGCTGGACTGTCGGTAAGCGCTAGCATAGCGCCACGACAGACTTTGAAACTTAATTTCTCGGAACGCCTAGACAGTACCATAAAAATAACTGGACAGACAGAACTTCTATACACAGTAATAATCAATAAGTTCAACTTTAGAGTGTTATGAAGTAGTTGTCTAGTAATTCGCCAGTTGAGCTAGAAAAGATAAAAAAGGAAACTGCTTTACCTGCTGTACGTTACAGTAAGGTTTTTACTTTTCTGAAATTGTCCACCGACTAGAACGGCCGTGATGTGTAAGCGTGCGTATAGGTATTTCGTCCCAGCGGGGACCCGAGTTCGCTCCCCGTTACCGATATATATTTTTCGTTTGAACTGAATTAGTTCTTCATTAAGGTTTACTTATAAGTTTGTAGTGTGATAAAATAATAATATTTATTTCAGTGTTGTGCTTAATTCCAGGAAAAAGTGAATATTGTTTAAAGTAAAAAATCACATGTGTAAAAGATTCAGTAATGTTTATAATTTATTTTTTTAATTATGTTAGTGTCAAAATTTGTGAAGTGAACCATCATTTTTGGATAGGTGAGTATTTTCTATGATTTTAACTTTTTTCTACTCTATACGATAAAACAAAAATACAAGTTGAACAGTTTTGCGAAATTTTAATTATTACAATAGTTATTGTTAATAACATTTTTTTGTATGAATTTTGAAATTATTAATTATCTATCGTTCTATAAAAGGAATCTACTTGAATTTTGGAATGGATAATAAGGAATAATAATACTTTTGATTAATATTTGTCATTATATAAAATTTAAAAAATTGTGAAAATTATAAAAAATTTATTTAAACAATTAAAAATATTTTCATAGAAAAAAACTTTTCTATTGAATATTACTCCTTATTTAATCACGAATAATTAAGAAAAAGAAAAGTGAGTATTCTTAATTAGGTAAAAAGTTATTCAGGTTTTTTTCTGAGCGCGCCATGCGTTACAGGCGTAAACGTCGCGTCGTCCCGGGACGCACAGTGGGATTTTTTTTACAATTTACTGTTCAAAAATGTCTACAGCCTACAATTTTTTAACGATTTGAGTGTTCTTTGATTTAAATTAAAGGGGAATTAACTCTTTAGACATCCCTTAAAGTTGATTTTTAAAATTTTAATTGTTTATAATTTTTTAGTTCAATTAAAGTTAACAAATTAATACAATTTTTTAAAAAAGGACGTTTATTTTCTTATTCCGCTACTACACATGATCTAAATCAGTTCAAATTAATCCAATATGACCACCAGGCAATTAATAAAACGTAAAATAATTTATTTAAATTGTTGTAAACAATATTAATTAACAAATAGATAACTTTGATTCCTCTTCACTAAAAAAAGTTTTTTTCCGCGTTTACTTTTTTATTTAGGTTCATGTAAAGAATATATGTCCTCTTTTTTATAAAAACTTATTTAAATTGTTATAAACATTGTTAATTAACAAATAGTTAACTTTTGTTCCTCTTCACGAATAAAATTTTTTTTTCACGTGTAGTTTTTTATTTAGGTCCATTTAAAAAATATAAGAATGTAAGTGTAACTATTTATTTTAAATAGGATGTAAACTTAAAATAAGTACTTATACTTATATTTTTATATTCTTTAAATGAACCTAAATAAAAAACTAGACATGAAAAAAAAATTCTGAATGGAGAGGAATCAAAGTTATCTATTTCTTAATTAATATTGTTTATAACAATTTAAATATGTAATTTCTTAAATAAGGATAACACATATTCTTTAAATGAACATAATTAAAAAAGAAAATGTAAAAAAAAACATTTTTTAGAAATAGTAGAAAATTTCCTTCCGAATTATTTATTTGTAAAATGGTATCGGTATTTTAAACGCAACGACAAGACATAGTTTTATACTTATTGACATGTTACTATGCCATGCCATAGAAACGTCGGTGTTTTGTTAAATAAATGAAATAACACTATCTGTTGTTATTTATCTACCTTCCATTGGATCAAAATTTTCCATTTTACAAATAAAAACATTTTTTAATGGAGAGGGACAAAAATTAACTATTTGTTAATTAACCATGCTTATAACAATTTAAATTATTTTTTTTAAACAAGGAGGACATATGTGACCGGGTCTGAGAAAAGGGACCTACTTACCAAAATCAACTTTGCGAGAAAAACGCGTTTAAAGTTTTCTATCCAAATAAATTAGATTTCTTGAAACATTTTACATTTTAAATTAACATGATGAGTGTTCTTTATGTATTTTTTTATGCTGAATCCGTTTTTCATGGTTAAATAATTGTTCAAAAAACCCTGTAATTGTTATAAACAATTTACTTTGCAAAAGTCAAATTATGGAATTTTTAAAATAATTTTAAAAGACTATCGGATGTCCTAGAGGTCTGAAATTTTTTATGCAAGTTCAGAACTAATACGATAATATGAATAATTCTAAACTCTACAATAATCCATAGTTATTTTTTGACTTGCACAACCAGGTTGCCGATGACGGGTATACTTGGGGCTCATCTTCAAGGAATTAAGTCGAATTTTTTGTAAATGGTTTAGGCATTCAATTGAGGATTTAGAGGAAATATTCTTGACACTTAGACAACCAAGAGTAATTTTTGTCTCAAAATTACTTATATTTTCATAAAAAAAATTAAAAAATTTTTTTTTTAAATTTGTTTAAACAATTGCAAAAAAAAATTTTTAACAATCGAGACTGATTGCATTGTATTTCTAGGACCTTAAACTTTAGGAAACTATCATAAAAGAAATCGATTTTTTGGTAAGTAGGCCCCTTTTCTTAGACCCAGTTATATTCTTTACATGAACTTAAATAAAAAAGTAAACGCGAAAAAAACCTTTTTTAGTGAAGAGGAATCAAAGTTATCTATTTGTTAATTAATATTGTTAACAACAATTTAAATAAATTATTTTACGTTTTATTAATTGCCTGGTGGTCATATTGGATTAATTTGAACTGATTTAGATCATGTGTAGTAGCGGAATAAGAAACTAAACGTCCTTTTTTAAAAAATTGTATTAATTTGTTAACTTTAATTGAACTAAAAAATTATAAACAATTAAAATTTTAAAAATCAACTTTAAGGGATGTCTAAAGAATTTATTCCCCTTTAATTTAAATCAAAGAACACTCAAATCGTTAAAAAAATTGTAGGCTGTGGACATTTTTGAACAGTAAATTGTAAAAAAAATCCCACTGTGCGTCCCGGGACGACGCGACGTTTACGCCTGTCACGCATGGCGCGCTCAGAGAAAAATCTGAATAACTTTTTACCTAATTAAGAATACTCACTTTTCTTTTTCTTAATTATTCGTGATTAAATAAGGAGTAATATTCAATAAAAAAGTTTTTTTAAATGTTGGGAGAACATGAAAATATTTTTAATTGTTTAAATAAATTGTTTATAATTTTCACAATTTTTAAAATTTTATATGACAAATATTAATCAAAAGTAGTATCATTCCTTATTATCCATTCCAAAATTCAAATAGATTCCTTTTATAGAATCAAAATCAAAATCACTTAACAGTTTTTAGCCAGTTTAACTGTAAAGTGCCGCGAAATTTTCCAGTGGAATTGTCCAATGCCCTTATAGATACTATGACAAATTTATATTAAGTTCATACCTTTTTTTATTGTACATAATGGTAAGCAATAAAGGAAATATTGTATACCTAAAAGATTCTCCCTATAGCAGAGTACAAAAATGACGACTTCGAGAAGAAGCAATGAAAATTTGTTGAAAATTAGTAAAAGCAAAAAGTTGCCATATATTTATGAAAATACCAAAAGAATAAGTCAAAAAGCTAAGATCAAATGGATTGAAAAGAATCTACTAATACCTACTTTACAGATTCAAATAAAGCAGTCGCGCCTGTCAAATTCTACTGCTACCAATTTTCATTTAATTGATTCCTGCCTCTTATATTCAGGGACACTATTATCAAATTAAGATGTTCTTGATCTAATAAGATGATTAGCAATAAAATATTTGTCAATCGAATAATGCTCCAAAAACGAAACCGACTAAAACATAAGAAGCATAAACTGTTTTACATAAATGTGTCATTCCACGTCAAGTGATCTGAGTCAAAAATTTACATGGAATATTTGAAAAATTTGTAGTTTCTTTAAAACAAAATATTTCATTGATTTTCTACAGTGGCCCAATTCTGGCGACCATGCTCAACTCTAACAACATTTTTTTTTAAGTTGCTTATAACTCTGAATCTTTTGGTCAAATTTTTTTTACAATGTTCAGCAAAAACATTGCAATTGAGTTGATCTTTCTAACCATATGCGCGAAATCGCGAAATTCGTTCTGCAGGGGAAGTTATGAAGAAAAGTCAAAACTATGCCCAACTCTAACAACTCTCTTCTACGTTTTGAATCACAATTATTTTCTAATTTTTGTCTGAAAAATAAATTGTTTTTATTAACAATTTAAAAAAAAATTTGCTAAACAAAAAATTACGCTAATTAATTATTTCTTTAATTAATTATTTCTTATTGTCTTTTGCAAATTTACGCCGGTATTTTTGCCGGCTACACTGCCTCCGAACTTAGTTTCATGGAAACCAAGGTCATGCGCATTTTCTCATCACCTGATTCCGAAAGTCTACAATTATTTTAATATTTATTCACGCACCACTATATCGCAATTCAATCAAGCTGTCCGACCAAATGTCCAAGGCCCGAGATGAATTTAAAGGTATAAGCGAAACTATAAATAAATTTTTACAATGTTTACCAACAACACAACGCATGCAAGTACTACCACAAGTACAAGCTCAATGTGTGAACACGCGCCAATCGCTTCTCACACCAAAAAACGACAATGGTTTACCGCGAATGCATATATACACTACCGTCGGGAATTATCGGTACGGCTGCACGCGCACGGCCCAAAAACATACCAATCTTTAAATCACAATTTTTTGTAAATACAAATGTCAGAAAATTAACAAATATACCATTCGAAAGATTATTAAATTCTACGATTAATGGTACATAACTGAAAATTTTAATAATTTATACAAAGATTGCAGCAATCGACAAATTTGACAAAAAAATTTTAAAAATACAATTTTTTTGGAAATTTTTTCAACCCCTGCACATTTTTTAAAAATTGTAGAAAAAATTTGAAACTTACATAAGTGTGATCATTCAAATTTCATCTTTAATTTAAGACCAAAAGAGTTTAAAAATCTTATTCGGTTCGTGAGATATCATTATAAACGTCCTAGCATGTTTTTTGACAAATGCATTGAATTAGTCAATTTTGAACGGTTTTTGGCTGAAAATGCTCGTCCGTTTATAATGATATCTCGCTAACCGATTAAGATTTTTGAATTCTTTTAGTCTTAAATTAAAGATATGAGACTTGAATGATCACACCTATATAAGTTTCAAATTTTTTCTGCAATTTTTAAAAATGTGCAGAGGTTGAAAAAATTTCCAAAAAAATTGTATTTTTAAAACTTTTTTGTCAAATTTGTCAATTGCTGCAATCTTTGTATAAATTATTAAAATTTACAGTTATGTACCATTAATCGTAGAATTTAATAATTTTTCGAATGGTATATTTGTTAATTTTCTGACATTTGTATTTACAAAAAAATCGTGATTTAAAGATTGGTATGTTTTTGGGCCCTGCGCGAGCAGCCGTACCGATAATTCTCGACGGTAGTATGTACATCGCACAAACCTTGATTCTGAAGTCAGAAGGATGTCTTAACATCAACAACATTGCTGATCACTTGTTTTTTCCTGACACCTATGTTGCCATGGACCGACAAACAACTTGCTGTCGTTTCCAAGCTTCAAGAATGCTTATCATTTGAGTGCGCAGAAAATCTAGTCTTCGCAATATTGGAGCATCGAAGGATGACATCGGAGGATCATTAGGAAGATCAAGTTAAAGCGCATGATCTGGTCGATAAGAAGTTAACGAAATTCGCAAAGAAAAAGATGACTTCTGTATCAACCCGGATAACATTCATTTTTACAAACGTTAATTATTTAAGCAATTTAAAAGAAATGCGTTTACTTTTATTATATCGAATATCAATTAAAAATTATCATTTAAAAAATGAGCAGTTGCGAGCCATCATTTATTAAAATATTTTAATTTCTATTATTTGATATACTTAACGATTATTTAATATTTTCTATTTAAATTTCATTTAGAAAAATTCCTAATTATCGAGACAAGTGAGTACCAGGTGAAATTGTTGAGTCAAATGGGAACGATTGATCGAACCTACACTGAGAAAACTGGAGAGTCAAATTTAGAGGTTCAAAAAGTGTATGTTTCCTTTGCTTATAAAGAGAGTTAAATAGTCCTTCTAAAATAAATTTTGAATTGATAATGGGAATCTACTTGTATATGTGACCGGGACTGAGAAAAGGGACCTACTTACACTACCGGTCAAAATTGAGAGACCACCCATTTTTAGATGATTGAAAAACATTTTAAAACAAAAAATGTAGGGAAACTAAAATTTTTTTCTTTTTATTCATTGAAAGATGTTAAAATTTCGAAAAGAACAAGATCTTTTACAAGTCATTTGGCCAATATTTAATTTACATATTTTTAAAAAATCGTCATTTTTAATGTTTTACAAAAATTTGAATAACTTCTAAAATAATGAACGCTTTTTAATGATCTAAGGCTTATTTTAAAGGTCATTTGTTACACTAAAAGAATTACTTATAGGCATTAACGTATAATTTTTTTCTCAAAAAATGCAGGCCATTAAACTTGGACCAAAAAAATTCAAAAAATTTGAAACAATTTTTCTGTACTAAAAACGATTCCAGAAAATATATAAAACATCATATGGTGTAGGTTTTTCAAGAGAATTTAATAAAAAAAATGTTTGAATTTTAAAAATTATTTTTCTGTTAATAAGAATGATCCAAATTTTTTGAATTTCTTTGGTCCAAGTTTGACGGCCTGCATTTTTTGAGAAAAAAAATTATACGTTAATGCCTTTAAGTAATTCTTATAGTGTAACAAATTACCTTCAAAATAAGCCTAAGATCATTAAAAAGCGTTCATTATTTTAGAAGTTATTCAAATTTTTGTAAAACATTGAAAATGACGATTTTTTAAAAATATATAAATTAAATATTGACTAAATGACTTCTAAAAGATCTTGTTTTTTTCAAAATTTTAACATCTTTCAAAAAATAAAAAGAAACAAATTTTAGTTTCAATACATTTTATGTTTTAAAACGTTTTTCAATCGCCTGACAATGGATGGTCTCTCAATTTTGACCGGTAATGTACCAAAAAATCGATTTTTTATGATGGTTTCTTATAGTTTAAGGTTCCAGAAATACAATGCAATCAGTCCGGATTGTTAAAAAAAATTTTTTGCAATTGTTTAAACAAATTTAAAAAAAAAATTTTTTTAAAATTTTTTTTATGAAAATATAAGTAATTTTAAGACAAAAATTACTCTTGGTTGTCTAAGTGTCAAGAATATATCCCCTAAATCTTAAATTGAATGCCTAAACCATTTACAAAAAATTCGACTTAATTCCTCGAAGATGATCCCCAAGTATACCCCGTCATCGGCAACCTGGTTCTGCAAGTCAAAAAATAACTATGGATTATTGTAGAGTTCAGAATTATTCATTATTGTTTCAGTTCTGAACTTGCATAAAAAATTTCAGACCTCTAGGACATCCCGAAGTCTTTTTAATTAATTTTGAAAATTCCATAATTTGACTTTTACAAAATAAATTGTTTATAACAATTACAGGGTTGTTTGAACAATTTTTTAACCATAAAAATCGGATTCGGCATAAAAAAATACATAAAGAACACTCATCATGTTAATTTAAATGTAAAATGTTTCAAGAAATCTAATTTATTTGGATAGAAAACTTTAAACGCGTTTTTTCTCGAAAAGTTGATTTTGGTAAGTAGGTCCCTTTTCTCAGTCCCGGTCACATATTCTCTCCTATTATATCTGAGGGTCAAAAGTTGCGCAGAAAATGTGTACGATCTGATGCGCGCGAAATTATTTTTCTGACATTTTATGTATTTAATTTAGGGGTTAGGTTGCCATATTTATTCATTTCGCGCCGGATAAGGAAGGGATTTCTCAAGATAGGTAATTTGTCCCTCTGTTATAAACTCATTTTCCCTCCAAGAGAAATGGCACGAATATCTGTCAATGGTGTATTTGAACATTTAGATTGTTATCCAATAGCTAACTCAAATATCAACGATTTGTCCCTTCAGATGTTTAGTCCAATACTCCAGTTTTCTCAGTGTAGACAAATGACCGGTAATGCCAATTTAAGAAGGGGGAATTGTAACGATTCAAATCGTTTTCCTTATTTTTGTAAATATGCCGTTCTTGTAGTTTCTCCGTCTTCCAACTTATCGCGCCCAGCAATAGCCCATAAGGTACCGCAACCTTCGGTAATTAACTGAATTATATATTCGGGTATCATCGGGCCACACACGAAACGTGTCATGGATCACGATGACGATCTCAATTGATTCTCTCATCAGAGAGAAGCGAGACTTCAAACCGCGATTTTCCGCGCGTAATCGATGCGCTGCGTCGCATCTTCTTTATTTTGTATATAGTTTACATTTATTCTTTAATTGAATGTTTTTTAATTATTAATCTTATTGTTTTTCTTGTGTTGTGCGCCTTCTTTCTAATAGGTTTTTTTTCGTCTTATCAGCGAACTTGGTAAGTTTGATCAATCTTTACTCATCTGTGTGGCTCGTCTCAATTCGCAACTGCTCATCGAACAGCGTCGCAGGTTGGATTGCATTTTCATAGATTATGGAATCTCTGCTCAACTTATTGTGTCGGCTATCACGAGCCGAACCCTGACTTTCGCTCTTTTAAAAATATTTAAAGACTCGCGTAGTTCGTCATAAATTATATTAGTTAATTAAAAAAATTGTACTGTATCAACATTCTTACTTAATTTCTTTTTGGAAAAAATTGGAAATTATGTTTAGTGTTAACTTGACTAAAACCTAGATTTATTTCATTTCCAATTAAAGATGAAAGTTAATATATTCTGAAATATAAAAATTAAATTTCATATTCTATTTTTGTATTACCCACATTTAAAAAATTTTTTTAATCAACTCAATTAACAAATTAAAAATATTCACATTGTAAAAATTCTTAATATTCGTTATTATTATTCGTCGCATTAAATACTTTTAAGACTCTGCAAAATAATAAACGTATCTATTTCACGTGTTGGTTACAAGGGACATTTTCTGAGAAATCATTATAGTCTCCCTTGGTCGAGCGCGTCTAGGCGCCTTCCAGAACGGTTGAGCCCTGTAGTGCGCTATGGTCGAGAGCTCGAATCTCGGGAGTCTCAATAGTTTGAGAAATTCTGAGAATGTGTTTTTTTTATTTATTCTCATTTTTTTATTTTATTAACATTATTAATATTAAATTTAAGCAAAATGTAACACTCTCTTAATTTATTATATTACTTTTAAAGTGCGTATTATATTTTTATTGCCGGACCGTATTTCTGTAATTTCGGTAGACCGGGCCGCGGGCGGGCGATATTGCCAGCAATGGCAATGCACCTAAATGGCAAGCATTTTGTTATCTGGGTACAATCTATTGATGGAAATATGATGGTGTTACTTTCATACAGCGCGAATTGAGAAAAATGTAAAATACCAAAAAATGTTGTCCAAGGTCTAAACAATACGTTCCATACATTTACCTGACTCAATTTTCGAAAAATCTTCACTCTGGCACTGTTAACGCCAAAGTCTGTAACATTTCTAGAACAAAACTAGAACATTCTTTTAGAACAAATATATAACAATTCTATAACAAAAACGATTTATCATAAATAATACCCAAGCAGAAATTTAATAGTTGCATAGAACAAATAAATGTTTATGAGTATGAATAATAATATGAATAATTAATAGAATATCTTTTCTTGCAATAAGTTTTTAAAAAATATTTTTCTTATTTTCTTTAATAATTTAAACAGACTATCTTATTTATGTAAATTAATGACTAAATTATTATTATTATCATTGTTAATAATTATTTAAACTTATACTTTATGTAACAATATTCAGAACTATACACAGAACACTTAAAACTAAGAATGAAAAATTTCGCACGCACGGGGGATCGAAACCTAGACCTAGAGGACACAAGTTGAATACGTATACCGCATAGCCACGCAAGCTTGGAAGTGATTTTACTTCAACTTCCTTTTGAATTGTGAGACCGTTATGTGCAGTGCTAAAATTATAAATTGAAATAGGGTAATAGGGGAGACCGAGGAGGAAAGTAACAGAGGAGAAAAGTAACAACGCTTATAGCTTTTAAACAAATTAGCCGATATACAAAGTTAAATTTTTTTTTAATCTGTAGTGCCCCCCACAACTTCTCCATAGTGTGTAAGAGCATTTCCGGTTAGGTTAGGTCCGCTAGTGATATGACGTTACAAAAATACGTCAAAAGTAAGTTTTCGTTTAAATTTTCAAAACCTCATATTTTTTTAATTACACAGTTTTATAAAATGTGCGTTTCGTTTTTTTGAAGCTTAATTATCTGTCTTTAAGTTGTAACAGTGTATTTTTAAATTACGTGTAATACTTTTCTGTAATTTTAACTTTTTTCTTGAAAAATAGAGTGAGGAGTTTCATCCTCACTCTATTTTTCGGAAGAAAGTAACACGTTGTTATGTTCCTCCTCGTTTCAATATTGTGCATACTTTATGAAATGAGTGAAGTAAATCATATTTAAAGTGACAGATTACATTTTGTTTGTTAAAAAATAATGAATTACAAGTAAATTGACTTTTGTTTTGACATATTAACGTAACTTAAAAATGATTTATTGAATCAGAAAACATTTTTATTCTGCGTTCATATTTTGTTTTATTTTATGTTTGTCAGAATTGTTAATTTTTGCTTTTAAACTTTAGATAAAGTTATTTTTATGTTTTAAAAGATTAATGTTTTATTTTTTATTTTGTTTAATGACAAAAATATGGAACATGAAAAATTTGGCTACTTTTTTTAAAGGGTAACACTCTAGAGGCAGAAAAAGAGACCTATATATTTGATGAATTGTTTTGAAAAAATAAAAAATAGAATAGGATTTCTTTTTGAAAGGTTTATTAAATACTTATTGAAATATGAAAAAAAAACTTTTTGTTTACATTATATAACAAAATGACGGCGGTAAATTTTTATGTTCAAAATCGACTATTTTTTTACGGCCAGAATACTTTTTTGAAAAGTTTAAGTCCTAGAACAAAAAACAAAGAAATTTTATAATCTGTTTACTATAAAATTTGGAAGTACATATAGATTTTTCAACTTTCAAGTTAAAAAATCACAATGTAAACTTTATATTTTATAAAGAATTTACTGTTTATTTTTTGGCAAAAATTCGATTACTTTACTCAAAAAGTGCGCAATTTTTACAAGAATTAATATAAAAAATCCCATATGTGCTACCCAGTAAAAAAAATTCGATACACGGACCGCGGAGTTCGTATACGAGCTCGGTAGCTCGTATGAGAAATATGAGAAAACTCTCATACGAGCCTTTCCCGTAATGAGAAGTGTATAGATGCTTGTATACGAGGTGACTTTTAAAGCATTTTTCTTAATATAACACTATTTTAAAGTTTTACTTTGAAAATTCATTTCTATTATCTACATTTACTTTAAAATAGTGTTATATTAAGAAAAATGTTTTTAAAGTTACCTCGTATACAAGCATCTATACACTGAAAAAAAAAGTTCATTGAATCAAGTAAATGCATTTTCTTGACCTGATTTACTTGAAACAAACCCATATTTTCTTATTGGGAGAAATTTATTTTCTTGTGTCAAGTAATTTTGAGCATTGATCAAAGTTATTGGAATAAGAAAATATGGGTTTGACATAAGTAAATATCTTACCGTTTCAAACGAACTGTTTTACATGCGCCAAGTCTCGAAAAAGTATTGAATCAAGAATATCATGTTCTCACGTCAAGTAATTTACCTTGAGTCATTTTGTATCTTGAGTCAAATAATTTTTTTATTTCCTTTAAAGCAACTATTTATTTCATCCAACACCCATAGTCTTGAGCCAAGAAAATGGGAAGATTAATACAAGTTAATAATTGTTTCAACTCAATTAAAAATTATTTTGTTTCAAAGAAATATTCATTAATCTAAGCATTTCTTTTACTTGAAGCATTTCTATATTCTCATGTTTCAAAATCATTAATTTCTTGCGAGAATGTTATATTTTCTGGAATGAAATATTTTATTTATTCAATTCAATTAAGTGTAAGATCTTAATATAAGTAAATATTTGTTTCAAGTCGATTAAAAATTATATTCAATTAATCCCATATTTATTTGAAGAAAGAAATTCATTTTCTTGTGTCAAGTAATTATTAGCATTGAACAGAATTCTTGAATTAAGAATGTAGTATTTGGCGGAACTAAATATGTAATTATTTCAACCAAATATTTTACTTTTCCGAAGTACCAAAAAGTATTGAATCTAGAATATATGTTCTTAAGCGAAATAATAAAGTATTGTCTGGAGAGTTCATGTTTCTTGAATCGAATCATTTTATTTATTTGCTTTGAAACTTTTTTTTACTTAACACAATGCCGGTGTTCTTGATCCAAGAAAATATTTTTCTTCAAATGTATATGCAACTTAAATATCAGTTTTTGAAAACTGTCCATTGAGGCTAGGATGGCATAGTGGTAGCGTGACGGCTTCTGGTGCGTGCAACCCGAGTTCAATTCCTCCGACCGTGGAAAATTTTCTTTCAAGGTATATTTGTTGTATTTGTGTTAAGTATTAATTAAATGTAAATATATATGTAAAATAATAATTATTTAATTATTTAAATAAAAAATATAAATGTTAATTAATTAAATAATAAAAATGTTTGACCTAAGTATTAGAAAAGATGGGATGGAGGTAAGGGAGGGGGGGGGGTAATTTAAGTAAATAATTTACTTGTATTGAGAAAGTATTTTTTTGATTGAAAACTATAAATTTTCTCAAATCAAGAAAATATTTTCTCGGACAGAGAACATACTTTCTTGATTTGATACATAAATGATTTTGAATTAATATATTCTGCATTTCTTACATGCTACTTAATTTCTTGGTAGAATTCCATATTTTCTTGGATCAAGAATATCTGTTCTTCTCACAAAATAAATGTTTTCTTCATTTAATCTTGAATTACTTGAACGAACGTTACAAAACATTGAATGAATCGAATGAAATAATTCAATCATCTATATATATCCTTAGAACAAGAAAATATTTTATTCATTTAATACATTTTATATTTCGTATAAGAAGATTAACTTCTTGGTCGAATTCCATATTTTCTTGGATCAAGAATATATGTTCTTCTCCCAAATATCCTATGTCAAGAAAATCGTTTTCTTGAATCAATACTTTAATAGTCTTGGCCGTATTCAATCCCACGATTTGCTTCAACCAAGAAAAATTTTCTTGGTTCAATACTTTTTTTTTTTCAGTGTACACTTCTCATTACGGAAAAGGTTCGTATGAGAGATTTCTCATATTTCTCATACGAGCTACCGAGCTCGTATACGAACTCCGCGGTCCGTGTATCGAATTTTTTTACTGGGTACCAAAGTTTCTTTTTTCATTTTCCCAAAACAAATTATCAACATTTAGCCTCTATGTCTGCCTCAAGAGTGTTGTTACTCCTGAAGTAGTGAAAGCTATTACTTCATTATTAATTATTAATAATTTAACTTAAACTGAAGACTTAGTATTTTTGTTACACATTTTAATAATTTAATATTGCACGTACGAAACTTTTAGAATTAGATGCTTTATCTATGATATGGATAAGAAGATAATATCTAGAAGACACAAATGTACCATAATGTGTTAAATATGTATTAAATTTGTGCCAAACGTGTACAATTTGTACTCTAAGTATCTTTGTATTTTTCTAAGTTCATAATAAAAATATTTTTAAATAATAATAGTCTTCAAATTGTAAAATTAGCCATAATTCTATAACGTTACTTTCCTCCTATGTGCTGTTACTTTCCTCCTCGGGGGTTAGGAGGAAAGTAACAAATGCAGAGGTCGTGAAAAAGTCATACTGTGAACTGGTTACTTAATCTAAATGTCTAATTCAAATTTTATTTAACAGGTGAAAGTTTAAGCTTTCAATTAAGGTGTCAACAAAAATTATTCGTTAAATAGTTTGAACGCTACAATGAAAAAACTGATTTTTGTTACTTTCCTCCTCGGTCTCCCCTACTTAAGGGGGGAACCTCCTTTAGACGATCGAAAAATGCATCATTTTTGGGATCTTTTTTCTCGGGTAAAATAACTCTAAACGTTTTCAATTTATATGGTACTTTAATACATGTTTTGAGAGTCTAAAAAACTGTTTGGAGAAAAAACAAAACATTTTTAGTATGGAAATATACACAGCGTCCATGGCACCTCATTTTATCTGTGAACATTCTAGCGCTCTAAATTTTTTTCTAAAACAAAGAAACCAACGTTTTTTTTAAACTTTAGGATAATACCTTCTATATGACATTTCGATTTTTTTAAAAAAATTTCGAGAATTGATTTTTTTACCCACTTTTAAGTTAAAAGTGATTTTTCGTGCATAAAAATTGACTTTAAAATTCCAAAAAAATATGAAAAAATTTTTTTTTTCAAGAAACACTAAATGTCATATTGAAGATTATTTAATTATCTTTAAAATGATATATCATAAAGCCCGATTGGTTCAAAAGGGCGTTCTCAATCGTGTTCACAAAATTAAAAAATGGTGTTTCGAGAAAAATGCGTTTGAAGTTTTTTTTAAATAAAGTGACTCGAATGTCAAACAAATGAAAGAAGGGTTGTCACATAGAAATTACAAATTATACTGACAGTGGTACTCTGAATGAAAGAAGAAGGCAGATTGAATGCTAAAACAGAAAAAATTCTGGACTCTGGTAAACATTTCACCAGACGACGCATGAAAAAAAAATAATTAAAAATTTTGTAACTTTTTCAATAATACAGAAATCGACTTAAGATTTGATGGGTATATTCTTGAATAGTTGTAGATTCAATTAAAATTATTTCCAGAAAGTCGATTTTTTTGACGCAATAAAGGAGGTTCCCCCCTTAATAAACAAATAACTATATATGGGGCATTCCAGGCCAAATCGGAAATTATTTTGCTTTTGTATCTCAAATTTGTTTTAAACATTTTTTTCTTTTAGTACTCTTTGAAATGAGCTACCTTGAATTTTTTTAAATTTTTTCATAAAGCGGTTCAGGAGATATACAGATTTATGAAAAATGACGTTTTTTACGTAAATTTTTTTTTAAATGCTTATAACTCGGTCAAAAATTGATCAAATTGGACGTTTTTATATTAAAAAGTTTTGTTTTCACACGTAGTTTTAAATAAAAATATTTTTGAGATGCAAAAGCAAAATAATTTCTGATTTGGCCTGGAATGCCCCATATATATATATTAAATTTAAAATGTCATTTTCATGTCCTGCCCAAAAATCTGGAATACTAGTTCATATATAAAAGTTTTTGAAGTCAATTAATTTTCTTAATCACTCCTTCTACTTAAATTAATAATTCTTAGTCGCTAGAAATTCTCTGAAAAAATTTGACAGAAGAATTAGAAGCAAAATGTCAGTGGTGTCCCCTATCCGCACTTAAGAAATCAGAACTTTACGTAATAATAAAAATTTTGATTCTCACATTTTTAGTACCAGAAAAATTATTTTGTACAGCTAAGAGTCTATATTTTTATATAGTAATTGTGCTAGCAGAATAATTTTGATCCAGTGCTAGAAAAAAAATCAAAATCGCCTGTCCGTAAGTTTCATATTTTTAAGTAATTATCGCAAATTTTGAATATCATGTCTGATATTTAAATAACCTAGTGCAGATAATTGCCTTATTAAGCGTTAATAGTATTGGTGATATGTATAGCTTCTTAAAGAAAAAACATTGAAACATTCTATCACATCTATAACTTGTACGGTTAGTGGCAGAAAGCACTGTCCCTTTTCTCAGTCCCGGTCACATATACCAGTACCAACCTTTGACGGGTTTTAGATAATACTATAGTACATTTGACAGTGTTTGACAATTGCACGGGGAAACCGATAAATAGCCGGGAGTTTAATTTGACCAAGAAAAACCGGGAATTTTCTTATCAAATTCAAACAGTTTTATTATATTAATTTGTTTTAAAAAACTGCTTTTTACTTTAATTTTTATTGTCTAATTGTGACACAATTATTTATAATTAGACTCTTCTTTGACTCCAAAAGCTGGTGTAAATTTAGGATTAATTTTTAATACATTAATTGCAGTACTACAAACGCACAAAGTACTACAAGTTGCCAAATACTGTTCCTGAATATGAAATTTGATAGAAAAAAATCTGTCACTGATTGAAATATAGTAATATTTTCCTCACGAAATAGTTAATGGTAACTAATTTTTAGTTTTTTTCCAGTAAAATTTAATTCCCGGCTATTTCCCGGTTGGTAGAAACCCTATCAAATGTATTCGCCGAAACTAAAACCCGTCGAAGACGGGTCCGACAGCTAGTATATATTCGATTAAAACTTGTTACTCGGGGGTTTTTAGGGTCGCTGATTACGAATCTAAAGTCACTTTTAAAAAATTCAAAATGGCGGATCCAATATGGCAGAAAAAATTTTCAAATTTGATCCGATTCCCTTAAAACGTGTTACTCGGGGGCTTTTGGGGTCGCAGATTATGAATATGAAGTTACTTTGTAGAAATTCAAAATGGCGGATCAAATTTTTTAATTTGATCAGATTTAATTAAAAAGTGTTACTCGGTGGTTTTTAGCGTATCTGATTATGAATTTGAAGTCTCAAACACAAAGTAACTTCATATTCATAATCTGCGACCCCAAAAGCCCCCGAGTAACACGTTTTAAGGGAATCGGATCAAATTTGAAAATTTTTTCTGCCATATTGGATCCGCCATTTTTAATTTTTTAAAAGTGACTTTAGATTCGTAATCAGCGACCCTAAAAACCCCCGAGTAACAAGTTTTAATCGAATCTGATCAAATTTGAATTTTGTCTGCCATATTGAATTCGCCATTTTTGATTTTTTAAAAAAAACTTTAGATTTATATTCGGGAACCCTAAAAACTGATAAAGAATGAGTTACAGAATTATTTACCTCGTTTTTTGCTTTTAATTCATAAAAGTATTTTGAGATTTTTGGACCTTTTGACTTTTGACAGTTCTATTGGCATCGGAAATGGAATTTCTCAAAAAACGCCCATCGGCATCTTAAAGTACATGAACGTAGAAATCTTTTAAGCTCTAGAACGTTTAAATCCATCAAAGCAATATATATCAAAGCAATATATATATATATATATATATATATATATATATATATATATATATATATATATATATATATATATATATATATATATATAATTTTTTTTATTAGAAATAATAATATATAATTATGCTACAAATAATAATAAATTTTAAATAATTAGTTAATAATAATAATTTATTATTGTTTTTTTATGATATACCTATTAATTAATAAATAATTGATAATAAATTAATTAAATATTTGATGTTATTGTTGGTGAATAATGTTTTTAAAAATCTTGAAAATTTATGCAAGCTGACAGTGAAAAATTATTTAATTTTTCACGAATCATCTATACGAGTCTTTCTAAGTATCTAAATTCAAAAGATTTTTTGTAATTCATGCAAAAACGCGGCTGTACTCTACACTTGTAAAATACTTTTATAAAATTTAATAATAACATCTTTCCGTGTAGTGAAAATAAACACGAGTTTATAGTGAAAGAACAGTTATATTAAATTTTTGTAACAGTGTTCTAGAACACTGCAGGAACAATGTTACTTCAAAATTCTATAACTAATTTAGAACAAATGTTACATGTCTGTTATAGAACAGATAAAGAACAACGCATTAATGGTCCAATATTGGGAGCCAGCAGTACCAATCGCTTGCTGGGTCCCGTGTAGAAAAATTGTTGGGTTCTAGTGTGGTGCCAGAAAGACAGTCTATTCTGTAACTGGGCGCTGAAAAGACTGTCTGACCATGGGCTAATTAGACCAGTGACGATCGTACCACGCGTTGGTCCAGACTGGACGTGCTAATCAGGGCTAATGAGCAGTGCTAATATTTAAAATTTTAGGTTCGATTTCAATATTTCAGTTTTTTAATTTTAAATAATTTACCCAAATTTACTGGGTTCTTACGTTTATTCAATGTAATGTGAAAATTTGAATTATTAATAATAATAAATATTATCTTTAGAATTTTTAATTAAACTCATTGAAAATTTTATTTATAATAATTCATATAAACCTACAATATTTATTTTTTAACGATTCTTTAGATTGACTAAATTATTCCATTGAATTTTGAAGTGACAATCTATGTATAAATTCAAAGAAGACCGACAAATCGGGCACTAAAGTCTTGATTGTACTGTGATTTGTACTTTAAACATTTTGAATTCTAGTGATGCCAATGAAGTCCCATATAGCATACAGTTAGACAGTCTAAATTAGACCGCCCAGAAAAATCCCATATAGGACACAGTTAGACCGTCCAGATGCGTCTAGTTGGGGCAATCTATGGACTCCAGACTGCCCCGAAATTTTTCTACACGGGGTGTAAAAACATGATACCTCGGACTTGACTTAAAAAACATGACATATCGTCGTTTGAGTTGAAGAACATGACACGCCCGTGTAGAAAAATTTCGGGGCAGTCTGGAGTCCAGAGATTGCCCCAACTAGACGCATCTGGACGGTCTATTCTGGTCGGTCTAACTGTATCCTATATGGGATTTTTCTGGACGGTCTAATTTAGACTGTCTAACTGTATGCTATATGGGACTTCATTGGCATCACTAGAATTCAAAATTTTTAAAGTACAAATCAAAGTACAATCAAGACTTTAGTGCCCGATTTGTCGGTCTTCTTTGAATTTATACATGGATTGTCACTTCAAAATTCAATGGAATAATTTAGTATCTAAAGAATCGTTCAAAAATAAATATTGTAGGTTTATATGAATTATTATAAATAAAATTTTCAATGAGTTTAATTAAAAATTCTAAAGATCTTATATTTTTGAAAAATGCCTAATAATTCAAATTCTCCTGAAATTAGATAAATTTTTTAACATATTGTATTTGATTAATTATTAAAAATAATTTATCTGTAGAAGAATTTTAGTTAAAAACACTATAAACAATTGAGTGTTGGAAAAGTTACAGATTATTGTAAAAATTTAATTATTTTCAAAAGAAACAAAATTCTACACAGAAATTCAATTATGTTCAAAAATTTGTTTAAATTCTCATCAAAATTTCAATTATCTTTATAAATAATAAAATCGTTCTCTGAAATTGAATTATTTTCTAAATTTTTAACTAGATTCTTGGCAAAATAAAATGTAAGCAAAAATTTAATTACTTTCATAAATAAAAAACCTTTCACAAAAATTCAATAAGTATTTACAAATTTTTTATAAGTTTCTTCTCAATAATTCAATTATTTTTATAAATAATAAAATTCTCAGAATTTTTTTATTATTTAAAATTTCTTAGTTAATTTCAGAATTGTTTAATGATTATAATTGTAGTAAGAATTATTTATTTAAATATTTATATATAATAATTAAAATAATTCAGGATTATTATGTGTAATAATTTTAGTCATAGTTTTCACTTCATCCTTATAAGCAACAGAATATATGACACAGGCATTGATATAGTAAGTTAGGAGAGTTCGCACCCAGACTTCAGTGGCCGTGCGCTTTAAGTGCTTCGAGTCGGGTCGTCAAGGATGGGGGGCTTGAGTTCGATCCCACATGCGAGCGGATATTTTTCATTGTAAGTGTTATATAAAATAATAAAATTACTATATTTAATCTGTATAAGTGTTATAAATTGAAATTGTAAACATGTTTGTAAATAATGTTAAAGGCCTGTTAAAGAATGAATTCAAAAAATGTACCAATTAACACAAATTGTTTTTTTTTATTAAAATTATTTTTCAATATTACTATTTAAAATGATATTTACTGCTAGTGCAGTATATTATTTATTTGAAAATAATATAATTATTATTATAATAAGTTATTGTCATTAAATACATATACACACATATATATGAATAACAATAATATTTATTATTATTAATAATTCATATTTTCACATTACATTGAATAAACGTGAGAACCGAGTAAATTTGGGTAAACTATTTAAAATTAAAAAACTGAAAAATTTTGAAATCGAACCTAAAATTTTAAATATTAGCACTGCTCATTAGCCCTGATTAGCACGTCCAGTCTGGACCAACGCGTGGTTCGATCGTCACTGGTCTGATTAGCCCATGGTCAGACAGTCTTTTCAGTGCCCAGTTAGAGAATAGACTGTCTTTCTGGCACCACACTAGAACCCAATAATTTTTCTACACGGGCGTCGAAAAAGAAAATTTTTTATTCAAATTTCAGTTGGTACAATATAACGTGTGTACAGTTTTAATTTCACACATATTTACACCTCCAAATTCCTTGTCTCTTTTTTCTTCTGACAAATAACCTTTTTTGGAATATGGTCACTTTATTATTATTTCATAGAAGTTTCAAAGATTTGAGACATTTTAAGATTCGCGGTCAGTGGTACCTACCGAAATTTGAATAAATAATTTTCGTTTTCGATGTGTCATGTTCTTCAACTCAAACGACGATATGTCATGTTTTTCAAGTCAAATCCGAGGTATTATGTTTTTCAACGCCAATCCGATGTATCATGTTTTTACACTCAGCAAGCGCAATGATGGTGCAATAATAGCAACCAATGTTGGCCCACTATTGCTAGAGTCTTTGGATGATCACGCCTTCGCCAAGCATTGTCAGCCAATATTGGATCACAATTGGCTGCGAAGGCAAATGCCGTACTTTCCAAGCCTTGGTTATTCATTGGCAACAAACATTGGACCAATATTAATGACCAATTATTTACCAATGCTTTAAAATTCAATTAATGCTTGGTTATTTCTTGGTTACCAATACTGAACCAACGTTTGAAATCAATATTTCATAAATACCAACACATAGCAACAATTTTCCAAAAAAAAATTAAATTACTAATCTATAGAAGGAAAAATAATTAATTTTATTAGAACACTCTGTTAAAAACAGAATGTAATACAAATCAGACAAAGATAATATTTGTCTAAGTTTGAGAATGCAAGCGTCTCTTATATAGAACTGGTAACACAACTTGTTAGTGAGTGAAAGAAGCTCTGGCGCACCCTGGTGTTCGATTTTGAAATGTCTCGCGCTGCTTCAAAGTATATGCTTGAAATTACTTTGGATAAGTGCCACCAGGGTGCGCCAAAGTTTCTTCCTCTCGTTACCAAGTTGTTTCACCTGTTCTGTATAAGAAGAGACGCTTGCATTCTCAAACTTAGACAAATATTATCTTTGTCTGATGTTTATCACATTCTGTTTTTAACAGAATGTTCTAATTAAATTAATTATTTTTTCTTCTCTATATTAGTAATTTAATTTTTTTTAAAAAATTTTTGCTATGTGTTGGTATTTATAGAATATTAATTTCAAACGTTGGTCCAGTATTGGTAACCAAGAAATAACCAAGCATTAATTTAATTTTAAAGCATTGGTAAATAATTGGTCATTAATATCGATCCAATCTTTGTTGCCAATGAATAACCAAGGTTTAGAAAGTCCGGCATTTGCCTTGGCAGCCAATAATGATTCAATATTGGCTGCCAATGCTTGGCAAAGTCGTGATCATCCTAAGACTCTAGCAATAATAGCCCAATATTGGTTGCCAATGTTCGACCAAGAAAAAGCTGTTGGCAGCCAATATTGGTCCATTATTTAGCCAATGGTGACCATTGGCAATTTCCCATTGGGTACATGCCAGATTTGACAAGTCCGCCACCATACCTTACACGCCACGATACCTTACATTCCCCTAAATTAATACCTAATATTTGGTATTTTTAATTGTATCTAATAGGACTACTGTTTGTGCAAACTTTTAACCTGATCCCAAACATTTCAAATTTAAACTCGGATCACTTGAGGTGGAATGCCACAAATATGCAATAAAATAGATAAAAAAATTATTACACGAATACATTCGGACAAGTGTTTTTTTAATATAAAAATTACTCCAAAGTTTCGAAATCAATACGATTTCCTCTTCAGGGAGTCTACAAAATAATACAGAAAACAAAAATAAAAATTACAGAAAAATCCATACAGAAAACAAAAAATAAAAATACGAAAAACACTAAGACGTTAAATAATAATTTAGAAACATTAAGCAATAAATAAAATAATAATAATAATAATAATAATAATACAGAAAACAATACTAAGAATACACGAAGACTTTAAATAATAATTTAAAAAATATCAAATAATAAATAAAAATACAGAAATAATGTAAACTTGAAACAGACTTGACTTAAGAGCATCCGGGAAATGTCCCTCTCAAAAAGTGGTTTCCCGCATTTCGTCTCACTGCTAAATAAGATTTTTTATCCCACATGCACAAAAATGGCGCTTTTAGATAGCTGACAACAGGGAGTAAAGTCATTCATTTGTTCGACCGTATGAAAATGGCAACATTTTTTCCCAAATTCAAAAAAACAGCTGGTCCCATGCTTTTTTTGCCCATTGTAAAAAATTGCCGCCATTTTCATACAAGTCGAACAAGTGAATGATTTTTACTCCCTGACGTCTGCTATCTGAAATCGACACTTTTGTGCATTAGGAATAAAAAATATCGTAAGTAACACAGGAATAAAGGCAGCCAATTTGTTAACGATGATTTTTGTGACACGAGTGGAGGTCGAGGGTGTTGAAAATTTTCCAGTTTTTGAGGTTCCACTTATAGACATGATGACAATGAATCAAAAGCCGTTTTGATTTTTCAAAATCGCTTCATAAGAACTCGAGATATCACTCTTACCAGATCAAAAAAGACATTTTGAGATAAACGCACTTCAAGTTTTGATTGATAACCCAATGGGAAAAAGACAATTGGCGCATTAATGGCCCAATATTGGGTGCCAACAGTTCCAATATTGTCCCATTATTGGCACCCAATAATGGACCACTAATGGTAAAATCGTGTGATGTCCACGCCGATGCCAATAATTGGAAACCTTTATTGGCCCATTATTGGACCAATAATTAAAAAACCATTAAGCCATTAAAAAACCATAAATAAAAAAAAAATTTTATTAACTTTTATTAAATAATACATTTATTTAGGGGAGAGTGGGGCAAACCGGACCCCCTAACGGTTTTTTGACTCTTGTAACTAAACGAATCAACCGATTTCATTTTTCGATGACTTGTTTGAAAGATCATTTAATTGCTCAACTTTTTCCCAGAGACACCTATACTTTATCTTTTATTGTTTAGTTGCTGTGTTAACTTTAAAAAATTTTGCATACGGTCCGGTTTGCCCCACCCCCTGGGGTAAACCGGACCGTTTGGTTTTTTATTTATAATATTGCATTTATATAATCTACAATAAACAAAAACATAAATAATCATGTAAACAATGGTTGTAGTAATGAAAATAATAATACGGGATTGAATTTTAATTAAATAAATATTTTTTTTAATAAAAAAATAAAAATGTTTGTCATTATCAGAGAAACAATATTAATGGGTCCAATTCTCATTGGAAGACAATTATTTTTCATTGTAAGTAAATATTTTAATGAAAGAAACATTTTATTTAAAAATAATTTTTATGAAACTTTAATTCAATGGAAATATCCTATGGCCGGTTTGCCCCACCGAAAACGGTCCGGTTTGCCCCAAAGGCCCATTTTGAGAATAAATGTTTGTCAAAAAGAAACGCTTTGCAAATTCATCAAAGTTTTTGGTGGTAAATATTCCTGAGGTGTGTACCTTCAAAACCTAAGACCTAATATTTGGAAACATTACACGATTTCCTCAGAATTTCCTTAATAAAAAATTCGTAAAAACTAAAAAAAAACTTTTGCTCTCTTCGTCGCACAAATGCAAGCTAAAACTGTCAGATTGAAAAAATAAGGTATACTAAACATGGTTGTTTTAAATTTGTAAACAACACTTTTTCCAATTTTCACCATTTCGGAAATATTGAGAGGGGTCCGATTTACCCACCGGTCCGGTTTGCCACACTCTCCCCTATTTAATAATTATTTTATTTATTATTATTATTTATTATTAAAAATATTAATTTTTTTAATTAAGGGGGTAAGGTTTGTTACGTCTAAAAAAAGACCTTTTTTCATGAATTTTTTTAGAAGAAATTATTGCTGTCGATTTATTTTACATATTATTATATAATAGTGTAACATTTGAAGAATAAAAAAAAAATTTGGTAAAAAATAGATAAAAATAACGAAGTTATTGCAGATCTCCGCAGGTGCCTAGAAAAAAAGTGTTTGTGCGGTGACCAGCCTACAGCATCACTGGATCAACTAAAACCAAAAAGTAAAAATGTTTTGTTTAGTTTATTTCTTTATCTCTCAAGTGACGAAGAGTTTTTTTAAAATTTTTGACACCATTTTAAAGCCAAAATGATGCTGTAGGCTGGTCACCGCATAAACACTTTTTTTTCTAGGCACCTGCAGAGATCTGCAATAACTTCGTTATTTCTATCTATTTTTTAACAAAATTTTTTGTTAATATTCTTCAAATGTTACACTATCATATAATAATATGTAAAATAAATCGACAGCAATAATTTCTTCTAAAAAAATTCATGAAAAAAGGTCTTTTTTAGACGAAACAAACCTTACCCCCCCTTAATTATTTTATAGAAATGGTTATTATTTTCTATCACATCGAAATGTGAATAACCCTTTCGTTCAGAGTCTAAAAATTATTTACCTCACATCCATCAGTGAAAAAATAGGAGAGGACGGGGAGAATAAAATTCCACAAATATTTGTGAGAATGCTGCCTCTTTATATACTTTTCAAGTTTCATGTTAGTTGCGAGAGAGTTTGAAACAGCACCTCCTACGGAGCGTTGAGCGAATTACATATTTACCGCATGATAATTTCTGCAGCGTATGTAAGTATGTAGTTAGCTCAACGCTACGTAGGAGGTGCTGTTTCAAACTCTCTCTCAACTAACATGAAACTTGAAAAGTATATAAAGAGGCAGCATTCTCACGAATATTTGTGGAATTTTATTCTGCCCGTCCTTTTCTATTTTTGCACTGATGGATGTGAGGTAAATAATTTTTAGACTGAACGAAAGGGTTATTCACATTTCGATGTGATAGAAAATAATAACCATTTCTATAAAATAATTAATTAAAAAAATTAATATTTTTAATAATAAATAATAATAAATAAAATAATTATTAAATAAATAAATTTATTATTTAATAAAATTTAATAAAAAACCTTTTTTTTTATTATTGGTTTTTTAATGGCAGCCAATAATGTGCCAATAATGGTTGCCAATTATTGGCATCGGCGTGGACATCCCACGATTTTACCATTAGTGGTCCATTATTGGGTGCCAATAATAAGCCTAGAGAAAACCAATGGCTCCCAATATTGGGCCATTAATGCACCAATGGTAGACTAATGGCTATTTCCCATTAGGAAGTTTGGACAATTTTTTTTTTAAATCATCGGATTTGCTTGAAAATCGTTACTGTGGGATGTTTGGGGTCGCAGCTTATGAATATGATATTAAATTTTTGAAATTCAAAATTGATTAATTTTGAAAAATTGCCCGCCATATTGGATCCGCCATATTGAATTTTTAAAAACTGATGTCAGATTCGTAATCAATAACCCCGAAAACCCTCGAGTAACGATTTTCAAGCAAATCCGATGATTTTTTAAAAAAATTGGCCGTCATATTGGATCAGCCATTTTGAATTTCAAAAATATGACATATTCGTAATCAACGACCCTAAAAACTCGCGAGCAACGATTTTCAAGCAAATCCACTTGATTTTTAATTTTCTCTTCCGTCATATTGGATCCGCCATTTTCAATTTTGAAAATTTGATATCTAATTTGTGATTTTTGTCTTTTTTACAAAATGCAAATAAGAAAACATTTAAATCATTCGATTTAAATTAAATTTTTATCCGCATATAATAATATCTTTGACATGGCGAAGAATAAGTTAGTATATGAGTCAAAACGCGTCAACCGTGAATAATGAATTTTTGCATTATTTAAGAAAAAAATTAATAACTCATTACTGTTTTGCTAAAAATTAATGGCAATTTTTTTGGTAGTCATTGAATATCCACTCTTTTAAATAAACTTAATTGTGAAAAAAAATTTTGAAAAATTTTTAATTTTTAATAACAATTTTATAAACAATTAGTGTTTTTTATGCTTTCTAGAGTAAGGACTTCAATGAAATTTATATGTAAGATACATTGAACCTTCATCTTTATATTCCCGAAAAAAAAAATTTGTATTTCCAATTACAACCGGAGATTTTGAATTTTTTGTTGCGCCGTGCGCCGTCACCGCGGCACCCATCGCTGTGATAAATGCCGCGGTAAACGAGCAGACGGCGCACGGCGCAACAAAAAATTCAAAATCTCCGGTTATAATTGTAAATACAAATTTTTTTTCGGGAATATACTGACGCGCGCATACTAGAAATTGAACGACTCGTGAATCGGACACTGGTCAGCTGTTGAACGACTCGCGAGAACTCACTGTGCAATCAAACATAGGCCGCTGTTTGGTCGCGCAGGGGGGGGGTAGGGGGTCCCCCTCGATGGGGTCCAGAGACAGCGTCCAAACCGGGGGTTGGGAGGCGAAGCCCCCCGACAATAAAAAAACCAACTCAAAATATTAATTTTTAATGTCATTCAAAAAGTAAACAATTTGTCTCAGTAGTAATGTTGCAAATGTAATTTAAAAAATTGGGTTTCTGAAAAATGGAGTATTTTTTATGTTGTAGATGAGGATAAATAGTTTTCTTAACTAAAAACTACATAGATGAATGTATGTAAACCTTGTCGATTTCTTGTAGTGTTATTGAGTCGAAAGCTCGTATTTCGAGATACTTCATTCACATATATGTACCTGTATTTTATGCGACTTCATTCATGACTCCAATAGGATTCAGTCTGTAATGAACGGAAATTGCTTCTTCTTTTACACCCCTTCATTCAATTTTCTCTCTCGGTGCTATGTCACCCCTTGTAATTCAAGGGTTCAAGCCACTGCTCTAAAGGGTTACAAAAGCTGTAATCAAAATCTTATTATATAGCTTTCAAGGTTTTTACGTCATTCCCAAAAAATTTCTAATCATTTTATAAATTTTTTTATTGGTATTAAAACATAGGGTCATCTTCTTCTAATTTGATGTAATAAGTTAAAAAATACTTAATCGGAAATTGTTTATGACGTTCGTTATTGATTTAATAGCTTCTATTAATATTTTACCGAATTTTTCTATAAAGTTGGAATATAGAGACATAATCTAAATTTTACATCATTTTTAAATTATTCTTCTTAGTAATAATAGTTAAAAATAATCAAAAATCTTGTGATGTAATATAAGGTTGCTTCATAGAAAAATAGTGTTTTCCACACAGTAAGCAATTCCGGTAAGCAATTATTATAATTAATTATAGCTTTTCATAACTAACATTTCCATTAAATTTTCTAAAGAGCAATATTTTATAATATTTTAATACAATTAATGAAGTGACAATCGTTACAATTTGAATTAATACAGCAATTTGTGATGCCATTTTTAAATATTCCTCTGCTTTTCAAAAAGACACAAGTTATGAAACTTGTATAATAAATTAAAGTCTGATTCTGTCTGAGATTAGTCTGTTTTCTTGTGTGAGCGCAAGTGGTGGACACTTTTAAATTATAGTTGATGTAGATTGTGTCGAATGAAACGCGCCTATCTGTATTAATCATTCAAAAAAAAATAAACCAGCTTGCTTTAGCTTATAATGGATTAAAAGTGCGTCAAGCATATCGTTTTTCCTCTACAAACGAATTACTGACGAGCACGACACATACGCTGAAGTGCTCGCATTATTCTGACGTATGATGCTAATGCGATTATGCTTACGACGCTCATTGTCATACATGTATATGTGTATAAAGTGGGAGGCCTTTTTTCCCTCCGTCCTTTCTTTTATCACAAATAGCGTGAATGATCACTCGATCGATTTTGTGGCTCTTTCAACATGGCACACGACTTGAAGAATTTCTAATAATTGAAAATGTACATTAGTCGAATTAATGAAGGACAAAGGTTTTGAAAATAAATTATTCCTAATGCGAAAAAAAAGAAAAATAAATGGTTAGAAATTGTCACTAAAAATAATTGCAAATTGAGTAATGTACATTATTTTGGTATAACTTCATAGCAATCTTGTTTTTTTCACTCTAGGATTAAAAAGTTTATTTCAGCCACTAGTGCCTAAAAGAAATATATTTATGGTACTGACATAAATATAGCCAATTCTCACATATTATATTGGGGGATATGGGACTGATATACAGTATTTCTGTTTCAGCCATACGCAGTGTAGAACAGCCATATGTATGTAAGAGACAGTAATATGTATGTGAAGAACACCAATACTGTATTTAAAGAACCAAAATACAGTATTGCTGTTTCAGCTATACGTCCTAACCATACTCGTATGTCGGAATTGACAATATCATTTTTTTCAGTGTGGTAAGAAAGTCACTTTTACAAATCGACCGAAGAAAATGTTTTAGACCCTAAAACTAAAAGGTTTATTTCACCCCCTAGTGATATTATTTTGCAAATCGGATGAAATTGAAAAATTTAAACTTGATTTATTCGTAAAGAATCTAATTTTACTCCTGATGTTTAAACAGACGTTTTTTTTCACACAAAAAAAATGTTTTCAATTTTAGACGATTCCTCTTCTTTTGCAGCATTTTTTCCTCTTACATATGGACACTAAATAATTCTTCCTTTCTAATTGAGAGGATTTTCCTCTTTTATATTTCCTATTAAATGTCACTTTTCAAACAGTTGGAAGCTACGTTCAGAAAAACATTTTTAAAATCTTCTTTCTAGTATAAATTTGTTTCAATTTGAGAGGAATATTTTCAATCAAAGAAGAAAGATTAAAATTCATTTTATAGTTAAAAAACTTTCAAATATAAACAAAAATTCCTCTCTTTTGTAGATGAATATTCGATTGTAGGACACTTTTCCCAAAACAAGTTTCCCAACGATTTCTTTTCCCAAAAATCTTTTTTCCCAAAGACAATTTTCCCAAAAAGTTTGAATAATTTAATTACTTATTTATGACAGCTAAAATTTTATGTGATATCCAACAGTCTGTAAGTAAGATCGTATATCATTATCATAATCGTAATCTCTATACAACAGTTATAAGTTATAAGTTCCTTTTGTAATTCGCTTAAGGGGTTACACCACTGTAGACATTAAAAAAATTTTTTTATTTTTTTATTAGCTTGAAAAATTTTTTGAACCTGTAACGGATATTAAATAAGTTAAACGAATCAAATTAATCAAAATTACAGAATATATATTTATATGAACGAAAAACAAAGCAACGATCGATTTTTATCACAAACTCAATTTTTACTAGATTTTCTTATATTCAGTCAAAAGTTAACACAATTCAATTAATTATTATCTGATCAGATCCTAAATTACATCTCATACATTCAAACATTTACAAAACATTTACCAATCGAGTAGAAGTCAATTTTTTGGGCAGCTCGAACACGTGACGTCGTTTTTGCTCCGATCGGCGTCGGATTTTTCTCAAGCCGTGGGAAAACTGTTCCACGGGGTCCAATGAAAAATTAAATGAAGAAAGACAAGTGCCTCTCCTGTCGTCAATATTCTCGCCAATTTCGTCGAGACCTCAGATTGTTCAGTGCAACTGAACCTGGTTTCAAATTCAACTGCAATTCGCCTCGTTTTGGAAATAATTACTCGATGATACTTCGGTTGTTCACCAACCGCTATACACAATTAAATCTTATTGTTAACTAACAAATTATTGCCACATCCAAACGGTAAAAAAAACTACTTACCCCAATTGGGCGTAGTAATAAACTTAATTCCCTGACGCGAATAGCGTTCAACAATTAATAAAAGTTTTGGGTGAACTCCGTCGCCCTTTAATATCACGGGGACGGGTTCCTTGACCACACTGTTTCGACGATATGCCTTTTCGCGGGAATCGGGCTCATTCTCCCCCTCACACTTCAATATTCTCCCTCTTTTACAGAAATGTCGACGTTTTGACGAATTTTCATATCTCGCGACGAGATTCATGAAAATGCGTTCTTACAATCATCCCCCATTTTAATGTCGTACAGTCAGAAAAAGCATTAAAATTTACATCAGTCGTCGACAATAAAACATCAAATTTATCCCTAACTTTCTCATTTCCGAAAAGACCAATGACCAGACGTCGCTATAATATACGGAAATTTGTTACAAATCGAGTCAAAGAGAGTTAATTTGTCCTGCAACGTGTTTTCAATTTATCTATTGTTTATTAATTTTAATTTTACTAAGATGAACTAGACGGATAATACCGGCGAAGATGGACTCTGTTGTATGTTCCCTTAATCCGCGAATCATCGTCATGATCAACCAGAACAAAGGCATTTCGGTTTAAAATTTTCTTTATTTGATAAGGACCTTCAAATAAGTGGAAGAACTTTTGCGTTACCTTCCGCGCTGCATCGGACAAATGTGGCACTCTCAATAAAACCATTTCCCCTTCGTTCAAATCCATCACTCTCGCAACTTTCTTGCTCGCGACTTGTCTCTCAAATGCACGATGCATATGATCCTTCGCTAATTGCAATTGCACTACTCGTCGCGGCAAATTTTCTCGCAACATTGGAAAGAGTTCCACTAATTTGTCCCTGGGAGATTTTCCGAAATGCAACTCATACGGAACGGCTCCCGTACTTTGATGACTCATGATATTTAGACAGTTTTGAACCAACGGAATGTATTTGCTCCAACCGGCATGGTTCGTATCGCAATAGGTTCGAAAAAATCGGCCTAACTCGCGCATAGTTCGCTCCACCGGGTTAGATTGGGGGTGGCGAATCGAAGAAAAAACAACTTTCACGCCTTCGGCCTCCAACTCCGCTTTCCACACCGGGGACGTAAACTGTGATCCATGATCACTTAACACTCTCTTCGGTTTGCCCATTTTCGGAAAATAGCGCGTTTTTAATTTAGATAAACACACCCTGGTAGTTGCTCTTTTAATCGGGTAGAGTGATACCAATTTCGAAAAGACATCCTGTATAACAAATATATAGGTTACTCCTCCAACCGATGCCGGTAACGGACCGTAAAAATCTACAGCTACAAGATCGTTTGGTTTCGCAGATTCGACGAATTGCATCTCGCCCTCCATTTTATAATTTAAGTGTTTGGTACGCCGGCACACATCACAACTCCGAGTGTACATTTTTACATCGCGTCGCATATATTTCCAAAAAAAATAACGCTCTAAGTATCGATGTACTTTATAACTTCCGGCATGAGCGAATTCCTCATGTACTGATTTTAACATTAATGGCACTAAACTTCGCTGAATTACTATTTTCACTCTCGAATCATGACTATTCTGATAATATAAAATTCCTAAATTCTCTTGTAACCGAAATTTTTCGGACGATCTGCCCATCAACGCACGTGTCTCAGGATCGTTTTGCTGTGATAATCGTAAATTTCGCAATTCTCCTAATAATTGCGAATTTATCGGTATCACTGGGGTATCTCGAGATTTTGACATTTGCATCAAAGATTTCTCTTCCAAATCAACCCGAACTAGCTTACTTAACAAGAAATCGCAATCATTTCTTGCAATAACACTATTACCGAAATTTCTACTAAAAAAATCTGCTACTAGATTGTCTAAACCCCGGCAATGAGATATATTGAAGCTATATTCTTGCAAAAACAATGTCTAACGCATCAATTGCGAATTTTGATACGGCGTTGTTAACAAATACGTCAAAGCCTGGTGGTCGGTTAGTATTTTAAACTTCCACCCGATCAGATACATACGAAATTTAATTAGATAGTGAACTATCGCGAGAAGTTCTTTTTCAGAGGTGGTATAACGAGTTTCTGCATCCGACAGCACCCTACTGGTCAGCGAAATAATACGACTGTTATTTTCTTCGTCAATTTGATAAAGAATCCCGCTGATTCCCATATCACTCGCGTCCGTCTGTACGTGAAACTTTTTTTTCGGCAAGTAATGATTCAAGGTCACCGAACGAAGAAAGTTTTTTTTCATTTGCTCAAATGCTTCCGAATGCTCATTAGACCATTTCCAACTTCCTTTATCGCTTAACAAATCGCGAAACGGTGTGATAAAATCCGCATGTCTAACGCTAAATCGTCTATAATAACCGCAGACTCCTAAAAAGGCCTGAAGTTGTTTTTTATCACATGGGGGTGGAAAATTAGCAATCACCGATAGTCTATCTGCATCAGCTCGAATCCCCGCTGCGGACAACTGAAAACCTAAAAAGGATACTTTCTCTCGAAAAAAACAATGATTTTTTTAAACTAAGCGTAAAACCGGCTTCAATTAATTTTTTAAATAATCTACTTAAATGCTCAATATGCTCTTCGAACGTTTTCGACGCTATCAATAAATCGTCTATGTAGCATGAAATTACCTCCGATAATTCTTGTCCCAGCGCAAGATTAAGGGCGCGAATAAACCCACTCCCCGCAGTTTTAAGGCCAAACGGAATTCTCGTGAACTGATATAAATGACCTTCATGCAGAAAAGCGGTATACTTGCGAGATTCTTGCTCTAACGGAATTTGCCAATAACCTAATACAAGATCCGTCGTTGATAAAAATTTTGCGCCTTCAAATTTTTGAAGTATCTCTTCTACCCTCGGGGGTGATTCATTGTCCGATAAAATCCACGCATTGATAAATCTTGCATCTAAACAGAGTCGAATAGTACCGTCCTTTTTCATTACTATGCGCAACGGATTACAATAGTCACTATTAGATCGCTCTAAAATTTTTAATGCCAATAAATTTTCTATTTTTTTCGATACCGCATTTCGCTGACTCAGCGCGACCGGATATGACTTCTTTACAACTTTCTTTTCTTTTGTCAACGTAATCGTATGTTCGTACACATTAGTGCATCCCGGTTCTGTAGAAAAAGCTGCTTTATATTTTAAAAGAAGATTTTTTACCAACGATTTACTATATTCATCTAAAGAATTTAAATTTAGGACATATTCCTCGACTTCCTGTGTAAACGAATCCGCGCTACTCGAAATCTGTCGAATGTATCTCGCGCCATCTGATATTTTTTTCGTCTTTATTTAAATCGAATATTTCATCCCCCAAATTCTTATAATTTTCAGTAAATTTTTTATCTATTGTTTTAAGTCGATACCACACATCACTTGAATCAAACGATAAAGTGTCATTAACCAATAAATGTCTACAAGCATTTTTTTTATCACGCGGCATTCGAAATGTAACAATGGATTTGGACAATTCCTCCCCCCTCATTCGAATGCGCTGATTTTCTACGTCAATTACGCATTTAAAACGAGATAACCAGTCAATCCCTACCAAAACGTCGGTGGATAACCCCGGTACCACTAAAAATGGCGAAGTCAAATTAAATTTTCCTACGTTCAAGGTCAATTGGACCTGCCTTTTTCCCGAAGTATTTTTACTACCAACGGCAACGCTTACCGTTAAATAACTCACTGGCAACTCGACGATTTTAAATTTATTTTTTAACTCAATATAAAATTTTTCGGAAATAGCAGTCACTTCACTGCCACTGTCCACCAAAACCGCCACCTCATGACCTTCTATAATCGCTAAAATCCGCGGACTTACAATTTTAGTCCCCACATCGCTAACTACATTTTCCTTATCCGGTGCGACATCCCAGCAGAGGTCTTCTACAAATTCAGACATACTCGACTTTATAATAGCGCGAATTTCGCCTGACGGACTTTCTTTATCGTTAGTATTATCGCGCGTATTCTGCTTACGAGTATCGTTATCATCACGAGTTTGAAAACGCGACGCTTGTCCTGATGAACCTCCCCCCTGACGCCAACTACTGAATTTATCTCCGTCATTTCGAGGTCGAAATTGAGTATTACCGTATGAATCATTCCTTTTATTTGGATTATGATGTATTTTTTGATTATCTACTCCCGGAAGCGCTTTTTGATAATTATTAGAATTGGAAGAATAATTTTCTTTTAACCGAGGGGACCTTTCACTTCGATTGTCCCTACGAGTTACATCTAAACGAGCTAAGGCCTGCATAATTTTCGAAGTTTCATTATAATCTATGGTCGCTAACACTTCACGTGCTCTTTGAGGCAATTGTTTAACTATTAAAAAATTTATTTCGTATTCTGCTAACGACGATAAGCAATATTTTGCATCTCTTAATTGTTCGGTATAATAACCTTGGAGCGAACTATCATTTTCTCGAAAACGGCGATTTTCCCATTCTAGTTTTGCGTTCATGCGCGCTTCAATGGAGTAAAACTCCTCAAGAAATTTTTCTTTAAAATGTTTAAACGAAATAAAAGGGAATGCGCGAGCATCGTGCCACATTTTTGCTTTTCCTATCAATGAATCTTCAATAAGAATTAATTTTAAATTTTCCGTAACGTTTTTTCGCGCAAAATATTTCTCCAAATCTTTTATAAACTCCAAAGGATTCTATTTAACACCGTCGAATTTTGGCAACGGAATTGAAACTTGTAACGACTCAAGATATTTCATTAATCCACCCATAAGATTATTTTGATTTTCAAAATTACCCTGGCCTTCATATCCATTATTATCGAAATGATTGTCGCGATTATTTACTTCGGAAATTTTCTCATTATTATTACTTGTTGATTGTCTATTATTTTGATTTGTATTTAAACCGTCATGCCTTGCCTGGTCTCTCTCTACGCTAATTACTTTCTTACCACATTCTGCATCGACTATGTTATCAGTTTGCGCTTCAGCATCTGTTTTGGTCGCACCCTCGCCAGCAGCACCGACCACGTCATTTATTTGTTTTTGAAATTCTTCCTTCATGCGACGAATTTCCCTTCGCAATGTATCGTTTTCTTTGTCGGACTCGACACGCTGACCATTGACCCTCTTTAACTCCTAAATTGAACATTACAATAAAATATAATAACAATTAGACATTGCATAACTGGCTAAAAAAAATAAACACACACCTAACCTCTAAATGAGATCAAACATTTCACATAGATATTCTTCTACATTCATTTGTAACACTAGAACTTTATTACAAAACTGCACTCACTATTATATTTAAAACTAAAATTTTTATTAATTGAAACAATTAATACACTACGAACTACACCGAGACTTCCGTGTATATCAAAAACAAAGAAACTGAACAAACGCGGGCGCAGGCGCGCCACAGAGTTTCGCATTCCTGAAAACTGTTTGGGAATAAATCTAAGGACTCTCGCACAGAACAGTCCCCGTTTAAGTGAACGTTGATACAAAGTTTGTAACAATTGAGTAGCTGAATTAAAATAAATGCAAATAATAATAATTGTACCTAATTCTTTTCACCTTTGAATTAATTACGGAATCTGATTGCACTTGTTGAAAGAAGACTATTGGCGTTTATTAAGATATTTAGCATTGATCTTCATTGAAAATCGTTACTAAACATTTTAGGATAGAGAACCAAAATTTAATATTTCTTCCTATGATAATACAAATCGTTCAAATTGTTTTATATTCAGTCTGAAATCTGAATTTTCTTTTTTCTCCGTGTAGTTGTGTTGCTCTTTTAAGGCGTTTTTCTCAAAACACAGTTTTTGAAATCTGCAAGCAGTATAACTCAAACAATTTTCAATATTTTCAATCGGGTTTTTTTATTACATTTCTAAAATTAAATTTTGAACAGAAATACGTAGGGGTTTTTTAATAAGTTAATTTACACAATTGTTATAAACAATTAGGGGTCGTTTTTTTTTTGGTCGAAAAATGAGTTTTTTCTTCAAATGCTTGCCAATTACACAAAAATCAATATTTTTAAAATCCCCTACGTATTTCTGTAGCTATTCTCATGTAGATTAAGAAAAAAAATTTATTTGTTTCTAGACTGAAACTTACATTACTTATACTGCTTGCCGTAGAGCTCCTGGGAAAAAATATGCATTACTAGAATGGTTCCTGTGCCGCCATTTTGGAATATTTATTAATAAAAATTTGTAATTTTTTACTTGAATATACAGTCAATAACTTTCTAAAACATTATAACTATATGTCATTTCCTTCCATTAAAAAAAAATTCCTGAAAAAACGTTGTTTTTGAGGCATTTACAGCGGTGTAACCCCTTAAGAAAACATACAAGCTCGGATGATGTTTACCGACGACTAACTAAAACCTATTGTGCCAACCTTCAGATAAATTGTTTGTCCGTGCACTACCATCTAGGACAGAGTCATAATGGTTCCATAAGTTTCGACTATATCGTGCAGGATGACTTGTGAATCTCACGCCTCCACTTCGTCTTTTAACTTTTAATCAACGGACGTAAGTAACCTCGAAATAATCGATAATAGATTCCAATTTATCAGGTAATGTATCACGGATATCTAAAAAATGCTAAAGGACTTTGTCAACAGGAACAAAAGCTAAAGCACACAGATTGTGAAGACCTTCGCTTATCACATGACGATAAACGGATTGGCATAAATGGAAAAAACAACATTTCACTTTTCCTTCACCAAAAACATTATTTACAGCATTTATAATTCCCATTTCGAAGTCGCTCATTACAAGCCAAGGAGTCGTGTGTAGGCCCAGGTTTTCTCCCTCTCGCAGTACTATCTCAAAAATTTTTGTGTATTATGATTCTCGATGATTTTCTAGAAGCGCGTGTACAAACGGTAATCCAACGGTTTGTGGCTTAGGATTGACGCCAACTTGATTTACTGCCCCGAGTATGGAGAACATTTGGAAAAAAGAGAAGGCGCTGTCTTGAACGTTTCATCGACGAACCAGATATCACATTTAAAAAGTTGCGCTAAATTCTCAGTAGTACTAAATATTATTATTCTTTTCTGTTCATCCTCTTCTTCTTCGTAAATAGAATCGTACAAAAGAAATTTGGAATTACCTAATGTTCGTTTAGGCGTAGAATTCGAGCGGAGGGCATTTCTGGGTGTTCTTCAGCAACTCTTTTTATCCCAACTACTATTAGCAAAGCTTTCACCTCTTCACGATTAGGTGCATGAGTGTGAGGGGACTTATCAATGCCTTTATAAATTTTGATATTCTCTGGATTTGTTATAGGTCCTGTTGTTATTCGAGCGGAGCACTCACTTTTATTCCGACAATTCCAATATACGCGATTCTTTGGATTTGAGTGGAAAAGTTTTTTTGGGAAAAGAAATCGTTGGGAAACTTGTTTTGGGAAAAGTGTCCCCCTACCGAATATTCGTTTATTGAAAATCAAATATAAAAATATGTGTTAAGCGGAATTTTCTTCTCACTTTGAGATCTTATTTTTTTCGGTGCAGTAGAGTTGGAATATAACTTTCTGCTTCCTAGTATTTAAACATGTAGTATATAATATCCTAAAGATAATTAAATTTATTTTACTACCTTGTGTTAAAAAGTTAATTTTGCTCCCTAGTGTTAAAAATTTTTTCTACACTATACATAAAAAAGGGAAACTGATAAAAGTAATTTTCCCCAATAAGATCAAAAAAATTACAGTAAAATTGAATTATGTTGAGAAAATCACAGGAAGAAATTGAAAATTAACCGGAAAAAATTAATAATTTGCGTGCTGCAGTGTGGTTGAAATTGTGGTGATGCGCCAAAAAAAGGAAGCTCATGCACGAGTAAGGAGAATAAGTTTCAAGCGTATATATGCATTTAGAATTTTTATACCAAGAAAATTATATGAGATCCTAATAATTTGTGAAAAGAAATTCGTGAAGGAAAAAAAGGGAGCACATACACACACTGTTTTTAGGATTTTAAGGAGTTACCCTCTCTATAAAGTGAATAGAAGGGTATAAAAAGTGGGGTCCAGGATGCCAGTAATTGAATGGCAAAGCGTATTATTTCGCCGATTTAACCTGCGGCCAATATGATATAGAGAGTAGTGAGAGGAATGAGTATACTACATATATATATATATATATATATATATATATATATATATATATATATATATATATATATATATATATATATATGTGTGTGTGTGTGTGTATAGGGTGCCAGAGGAAAGAGAGAGCAAGTTAATTTAAACTAAAGGCCGGTGTAAAACGCTCTATATAGTCTCGCGCTGATAAGCTTCACGATTTAAACGCTCTACATATACATATAACCACGAAGGGCCTATATTTTGATGTCGTTAAGACCATCAGCTTTTCGATAATTAAATTCCCCAAGTACTCATAATTTTGCGACCTGTTCACACGCGGATTTTTTCTCGCACTTGTCTGCTATATTCAACGATGAAAAATGGGCAACGATTTTAAAACCGGAGATTATCCCCTCCCTTTCTTTATTAATAGGAAGTTATCAAAGTGATGTTTTCTTCATTCAAAAATTGCTAAACATTTAGCAAATTGTCATAAATATAAATACAATTAAATAGTAATTAAATTTAAAATTAATAGTTTAATGTTTTCTCTTCCCTTCTGTATGATTAAAAAGTTCTCTAAATAATAATTTTCTAATTGAAAAATTAAATTTATTCAGTAATAAATATTAATTAAATTTCTAATAAAAATTTCAATTTTTCCCCAGTCCTTCATTATGATTAAGAAGAATTATACTTTTGTTATAAAAAATTATTGAATTTATTTCATTCGTGTCATCTCTTAAGGGTTTGTATGAACCCTTAAGCTATTTTCTAGAATTCTTTTTACGATTCCTATAGATTATATTGATCTGCATTTTTTTTAGTTCAATAAATGTACTCTTTAACTTTATAAAAAATCTTATTTTATTAAAAAAATATTATTTGTTTATTTAAAATTTAACAATAATTTTAGACCTGCTAAAAATACCGATGCCAGCTGCGGAATTGATTTCTCAGGTTAGAAAAATCTAAAACACAAAATTCAAGTTGATTTATCTTCAGTAGGACTGTGCCTATCGCCCGAACTAGAATTTTTATTTTTTATGCAAAAATAACAAAATGGCGTCAATTTAAAAATTTTTTTTCGAAAATGAAGGTTTTTTTTGTCAGTTTTTCGGTTTAAAAAAAATAGTAAAAATTAATATTTTTAAATAATTCTAGTTCCGGCGATACCCACATGCTCAAATAGCACTGAAAAAAAATATTTTGAGTTCTGGGATCTTTCTAAAAATTTTACATTACATTTTTGACATAGTTGACTTTCAAAATCCGTAATAAAAAATTTTTGCTTTGTTGTAGATGATAAAGTGGTATGAACCCTTAATACAGAATGAGAAAAAATTAAAAATCAAAGTTTTAGAGTTTTAGTATTTTGATTCCCATTTGAATAAAAATAAACTAAAAATTCAAACCAAAATTTATAATTATTCTTTATTAGTGCTATAATAAAAATTGATTTTGATTTTTTAATTTGGTGAATTTAGTTAACAAATAATAAACTTTTTACCTTTACCATGAGAATTTAAAAGATTGGGGTAAATGTAATAACAGAACTTCACCTGCATTTTAAAAGAATATAATTTAATGAATTTGGTTTTTTTTCACAACTAAAATTCTTTGACAATGTAAAATTACATAGAAAAAGAAATTTGGGTCTTCTTTCATACCTTCTTCGTGTGATTAAACTGCAGGTCTAATATATATTTTGCATAATATATTCCAAAAGTTGATTTTTGATGTTATATGATGCATTATCAATCAACTGATTGAATTACTACACATCTACTACCAATTTTTTTCAGTTTTCCCATCCCTTAATACAGAAGTATACTTGACATAACGTTTTTCTTGACTAATTCTTAACAACAGTGGTGGTTACATTTACCCCAAATAGGAAAATTTTAAAATCTTAGGGTAAATGTAAACCAGTCAGTTTTATGTGATTCAGGATCATTATTATTTTCTTCCACCCCATACAATTTTTTTAGGGAAGTAAAGTAACAACCTTGTGGACACAGACATCCGTGGGATATCCTCAGGATATCCTTTTCAGAATTTTCTTAGGACATTGTAAAAAAACATCTATAAAATATCCTAAAGATATCTTAACAATGTCTTAAAAAGATATCCTGAAGATGTCTTAAAGGTAGACTTAAAGGCATCTTAATTAAATTCTACGTCTGGCCTGAAGATGTCCATATGTGTCATATGGATATTTTCAATAAGTGTTTGGGACATTCTCAGGAAATGTTGAGGACATTTTTAAGACATATAGGAGAATGCAGAGAATGCTCTGGACATGTTTAGAAAGAGCTTTAAATACATTTGGAAATTTCGTTGTACATTTTGGTTATCATAATTTTAATATTTTTAATATTTTAAATATTCAATATTTAAATATTTTAATATTTTAATATTTTTAATAATTTTAATATTTTTTATATTCTATTACACATTTATTTTTAAAAACATTGGAAAAAGATCTGCCAATATTCTAAACATGAGCTTAACATGTTTTAAATATGTCTCAAAAACTCGACGTACTAGTAATTACTGTGCGAATTTAATATGTGTTTTTGTGATGTGGTAAATAATTTCTTTTTAAATTTATAACTTTTAAATAATTTTTTTTTCGTCCTTATTTTTCGTCTTTATTTATGGTGTAAATTTATTGTTTAATTATTTAGGCTTAGCCTGATGATGATGACAAACCAAGTCATCGAAACGTTGCTATCATTTTAACCCTTTGAAGGGCGGTGGGACGTATACGTCCCACCTTTAAAATCTTCAATATCTTTGACGAAAATTAATATTTTTGAGTCAAATTTAGTGCGTTTTCTTCAGGAAGAATAGGGCTTTAAAAATATGTAACCTAGATCATGTTAAAAAAATCCCTATAGTTTAAAAAAAATTCATAAATTATTGTTAGAAATCACGAATTTTTTAAACATTTTAAAATCGACTAAAAATTGTTACTCGGGGGTTTTTGGGGTCGCTGATTACGAATATGACATCAGTTTTTAAAAATTCAAAATGGCGGATCCAATATTATATGTCAGATGACAAATGTAAAAATTTATTAGATTGTCACGAAACTTTTTATTCGAAGGTTGTTGTAGTCCCTGTTTACCAATGTTTAGTTTATTTTTAAATTTAAATTGTGAGTTAATAATTAGCGGAGAAATTTTTAAGTCAGTGACTTCGAAAATTTCCAAATAACAATTTTTAAGTAAATCCAATTAATTTAAAACAAAATTGACCGCTATGTTAGATCCGCCATTTTGAATTTTTAAAAACTAACATCAGATTCGTAATCAGCGACCTCAAAAACCTCCGAGTAAACATTTTCTAATGAATCCGATTAATTAAAAAAAATTGTCCGCCATATTAGATCCGACATTTTGAATTTTTAAAAACAAACTTCAAATTCGTAATCAGCGACCCCAAAAATATTAAGACATGAGTTGTAAAGAAAATCCGTCTATATGAATAATGTGCCCCTCAAAGGGTTAATTATTTGACATCAATAAAAAATATGACATAAAACCAATATGTCTATACTTTTACCTTCCACGGACCGAAATTTCTACTTACTTTTAATATAAAAAATTTCGGAAGGGAATATCATCATTATTATATTATAATATATAATGTCTTAAACACCCGGTAAGAAGCGTAGAATAGAAAAGAATTCAATTTTCAGAAAATATGCTTGAAAACGACAATTTTGAATTATTCTGAATACGCGAATTTACCTCGAAGCTCTATTCCACGGGAACCATCAAAATTTTAGAAAAATCAATTCTTCTCTATTGCTCACGTCCATTTGCAGATAGAAAAGAATCCAGAAAAGAATTCTAGGTAGTCAATTCAAAAGAATAGAATCTTCGACGAGTAAATATGAAATGTTTATTCTTCTCAATATAGACTGCTTCGAATTTCAGAAGCGCATTAAAAGGAATACAACTTTTGACAAACAATTTTGAAAAGCCTAATCTTTCCAATTGTCTGTAGGAGCTCCTCTAGTTATTGTCTTAAAATGTTTGTATAGAGTAGTGAATGTGTGAGTGATAAAAAAGATAAAAAAAGAGAAGTGGGTATTGTGAGGTTAGGTTTCTTGAAATGAGAGAGTGGAGAGAGAGATAGTGACAAGTAAAGTGATAAGGTAGATATCTAGAATGGTTGAATCTGACTCAAGTAGTGCAAGAATGGAAAAAAGATGACGTGTGAGGACTGCATGGATTTGTTGAAATTAGTATTAATGTTGAAAGATGTAATGAAGAAAGAATCTATGAGAGTAATATATAGATATAATATATAGATATATTTAACAATGTAATATGTATATAACTGGGGGGCAACTGCCCCTTTGCCCCCCCCCGGTTCCTACGCCACTGAATATGTATGAAGATGGGGAAGAAAGAGCCAGAGAGGTTGGAGAAATTGCAGGAAATGTGGAATGAGTGAGATATTAGTGGAAAAGGGAAGCATGTGGAGAAGAATGAAGGGTTTAGGAAGCACTAAAAAGTACACTTCTTGCGATCGTCTTTGGTTGGTGGAATAGTTTGAAATAGAATGCCTCATATATGTCCCAGGGGCGTTAAATGGTTAAGTAATTTTTATTAAAAATTTTAAAGATGTAGGTAAGTTTTTTGAAAAATTTTCGTTTAAATTCTTTTTAAATAAATATTAAATAGGGAAATCCTGGGGAGATGGGCCATATGGGAGAGATGGACAGTTCAAATATTTTACAGAATTTGTAAAGAATTATCACTTATTATGGATTATTCTTCAACCTTTTGTGACTGCTAATAAATGTAAACAACAAATTGTTCAAAAATAATGAAAATGTAAGTGTAATCCTTGTTCATTTTTTTTGTATGAGTCTAAAATAATTTGAGAATTTCAGATTTCTTATTGCTATATTGTTATTTTTTAACATAATTTTTAATTTTAAGTTTTATTGAGTAGTGCATAACTCGCACCCTTATGGATATAAACAAAAACTCCCCATTCCGGGAAAGATGGCCAAAAGCAAGTTTTGAGATTGTTTCTATAAACACGGAGAAAAAAGAAAATTCAGATTTCAGACTAAATATAAAACAATTTGAACGATTTGTATTATCATAGGAAGAAATATTAAATTTTGGTTCTCTATCCTAAAAAGTTTAGTAACGATTTTCAATGAAGATCAATGCTAAATATCTTAATAAACGCCAATAGTCTTTTTTCAACAAGTGCAATCAGATTCCGTAATTAATTCAAAGGTGAAAAGAATTAGGTACAATTATTATTATTTGCATTTATTTTAATTCAGCTACTCAATTGTTACAAACTTTGTATCAACGTTTACTTAAACGGGGACTGTTCTGTGCGAGAGTCCTTAGATTTATTCCCAAACAGTTTTTAGGAATGCAAAACTCTGTGGCGCGCCTGCGCCCGCGTTTGTTCAGTTTCTTCGTTTTTGATATACACGGAAGTCTCGGTGTAGTTCGTAGTGTATTAATTGTTTCAATTAATAAAAATTTTAGTTTTAAATATAATACTAAGTGCAGTTTTGTAATAAAGTTCTAGTGTTACAAATGAATGTAGAAGAATATCTATGTGAAATGTTTGATCTCATTTTGAGGTTAGGTGTGTGTTTATTTTTTTTAGCCAGTTATGCAATGCCTAATTGTTATTATATTTTATTGTAATGTTCAATTTAGGCAACTAAATGTAAAGTCTAAAATGAAATAATATTTAAAAAAATACAGAATACTTTGAATTTTAAAAATCTTCGCATTGTAATTTTTATTTAATCTGTAGATATTTAAATAAAATCTCTTTCTTTAAACGTTTTAAAACAGATTATTTTAGTAAAAATGGCAAAGGACTTGTATTTAATTTTTAAAGAGATTCTACGTTTAAATATCTAAAGAATAATAAAAATCCCAGTGAGAAGTTTTATAAAATTCAAAGTATTTTAATATATCCAGTTGTTTCATTTTTCGATTTTATATTTAGTTTCAAATTGAATATTCTAATAAAAGTAAATATTTTGACAAATAAAAGTAATAATGTAGGTCACTAGAAGATCTGCTTACATTATATTCAGTATGGGACTCGGCACTAGACTTGCCTTGGACTCCGCCCAGAAGCGCCTATCAATGTGTTTAGTCTGCTTTGTTTTGCGTATAAGTGTGCATAAGAACGAAAACATTTTAAGCCTACTGACGTGCTTAAACCATTTTACGATTCATTTCCCTGTTTTCTATCCTGGAGCCGCAAAGGTAGACAAGTTTGGGAATGAAATCTAAGTTACTAGCGCTGAACTCCTCAATTTTAAATCGGATTTTTCTGCGTGAAGATATTTTACTTCTCGTTACTTTAAAGATGAGTGTTCAATGTTTAATTATCAATAAAAGTTTAGCCAAAAAACGCTTTATTATAATTTTTACAGAGCTTTAAAAAAAATTATGGCCATCTCCCCCAGACTTACCCTTGTAGGAAAGAAATTTTCAAAAATATCGGAATGGCGAAATTCTTGAAATTCCATAGGCGCTAAAAAATTAACTTCGTTTATCTTTATGAAAAGTATAAATTCTATAAAATCAAGTTCGGAATAAAATCACCAAAGTAAAATGAAATTAAAAGCGATTAAAAAAATATTAAAAGATTCATATTAAAAGATTCAATATTTTATTTTAATTTTGGGGGTTCCGTACACCGTAGGTGTACTGACGGAACCCTTATGAAATCACTCGTGTGTCCGTCCCAGACACTCAGAATAGGCTGCCCCCCTTAACTTCTACATATCTCAACCTGGTGAGCTAAAATTCGGTACAGATACGTATTTTCACGTCTAGATTTCACGTCTAGGAAAAACATAGCGAACCCGATTGAAAGTCATGGTTACGAACTAGCACTGAATGAAATCGATTTTTTCAGAAAAAATTACGACAAATGACCCTGTCCACCCACCTTAACTTCTACATATTATGACCTAGTGAGCTAAAAATCGGTACATTTACTCAATTTTAAGTGTAGATTACAGGAAAAATATAGCAAACCTGATTGTATATTTTACCTTTTATATACGTCTTCCAAAAATCGAAAAAATTAATTTATGAACTAGAAAGGAAATAAACTAAATTTATTCAAAAAAAGTCCCCCCTTTACTTCTGGATATAAGGGCTTGGAGAGTTGAAATTCAATTCAGTACACATACTCATTTTTACGTGTAAATTACGGGAAAAATATAGCGAACCTGATTGGAGATCATATTTGCGAACTATGAGATAAAGAAATTTAATTTTTTCGAAAAAATGTCAAAAAATGACCTTGTTCCTATACTGAACTTGTACATATCGTCACCTATTGGGCTAAAATTCAATACACATTTTTATTTTCAATTGTATATTTGGGGAAAATTTTAGCGAACCTGATTGGGGGTCATATTTGCGAAGTTAAAAGGAATGAAATCAATTTTTTTCTAAAAAAATTTAAAAAATGAATAGTTCCTATCCTTAACTTCTACATTTTGGGACATGGTGAGCTAAAATTTAGTAAACATTTGTAGTTTTACCTGTAGAGTACAGAAAAAATATAGCGGATCTGATTGGAGGTCAAGGTGTCGAACGAGAAATGAAAGAAACTTATTTTTAAAAGAAAATTTCCAAAAATCACCCTTTCCCCCTTAACTTCTACATGACGGGACCTATTGGGCTAAATTTCGGTACACACATATGTTGTTTTACGTTTTGATTGCAGAATATTCATATTACTTACATTATAGAATAATACTACTATATTTTTCTTGTAATCTTATTGTGAGAACATGTATATGAATTTCATCTCAATGCAATAAGTTTATATATGTAGGGGAGACCGGGGCTAAACCGGACGGATTTGGTCTTTGACCAGAATACTCATAGAAAAAAATATTTTTTGCTAAAGAGTAATATACCGTTTTGAAGCTTGTTCTTTTACCTACAAATCGCACTTGTTTGTTTTTAAAAAACTACAATAGCTTAGGAGATTTATTGCTTTGAAGGTGACTACCTCAAAAACGAAAATCTAAAAATTGGTGGGGCTAAACCGGACACCCCATGGGGCTAAATCGGATACGTCTAATTAATTAAAGAGAGAGACACAAATTTTCGTTTTTTTTTGTAGAAAAGTCAAATCAATTCTTTGTTTACTTATTTGTAGGTAGTTATATGCAAAGAATGTAATATAAAATGTAAAATATGTAATTAATATAATATAAAATAAATTATAGTTTTCAGACTTGTTTGTTTTCAGCAGCTCGCATGCTAATTCATGTTTTAAAATAAATTCTTTATTTATTTATTGATAAAGTAGTTCTATGCAAAGAATATAATATAAAATAGGTCATTAATATAAAATAAATTATAGTATTCGCAAATTAGATTATGTAGTTGCTCTTCAAATTGTAAATATAATGCTTAATAAGTTAATTTAAGTTAAAGCTTTAGTAAACCCGAAAGTGGTCCCTAACTTTTGGCAGTACCCGTGATTCTATAACTGAAATAGCCAATTTCTCTTCCTTGAAGTAACAATTTTAAATAATGTTTAATAAAAAAAATTAATTTATTATTGCAGGTATACCTTGCCGATTTCTACACTTGTAATACTAATTTAGGAGACGCATGCTTATTCCCGAAATCTTTTTTGACCAAATAGTTATTTGATATAAAACTACTTAACTTAAAATTCACATAATATGCACATTATTCGACATAAATTTTATTGCACACAAAAACCATTTAACATAAATATCATTTGTCATAGAATTCATTAAACAGAAATATTATGTTACATAAAACTTAGATAACTTAATTCCCATTTGACATAAAAATTATGTAACATAAATTTCTATTGACATAAAAATCATTTAACATAAATTTCTTTTGACATAAAACTCATTTAACGTAAATTTTATTTGTTATAAAATTCATTTGACATCAATTTCATTTGGCATAAATGTCATTTAACGTAATTCTCATTTGACATAAATATCATTAGACATAAAATTAGGTTGACATAAATTTTATTTGACGTGAATATCATTTTTTTTTTTTTTTTTTTTTTTTTTTTTTATACTCCTGCCCTATTGGCCTTACGCACTTCGACAAGAGTCCCCGAGAAATACTTTTTTGGATTAAGCATAACCATTCTACTTTAGAAATTTTTCTATATATTAACCTAATGTTGCGTCTACAGCCGACTTTATTAGGAGTACTCGCATTATGCCTGGACCACCCGTCAATGGGTTTTATCGCCAGAGAAGAGGGAAACTGTAGAAAACCTCTCTGAGTACAACCGGTTTATCGACAGTCGAGTTCTAATGGTGTGAACCGGACAATAATCGACGGTGCACATCATTATACCTCGACGTCAAACCTCCCGCTCAGATTGTCTCACGTGCCGGAAAAATACCAAGCCAAGTGGGCGCGAACCAAGGGTACTTATACCCTTGGTCCTTAAACGACCACCAACGCCAGGCATCTATCCGACTGAGCCAATCTGTCGGTTACGTGAATATCATTTAACATAATTATTATTTAACGTAAAATTAAATTTATATAAATTTCATTAAGCATAAATGCTATTTAACATAATTCTCATTTGACATAAAATTTACTTGACATAAATTTCATTTGGTATAAATCCCATTTAACATAATTTTCATTTGACATAAAGTTCATTTGACATAAAAGACATTTAACACAATTCTCATTTGTCATAAAAGTCATTAAACAAAATTCTCATTTGACATAAAAATCATTTTACACAAATTCCATTTTACATAAAAATATCGGCGCCAATTTTAAAAGTAACCAATTAGATATATTCAACAACATTGTGATTCGCCAATTTTGAAATTCGCGCCTATATTTCTATGTCAAATGATCTTTATGTAAAATGAAATCTATGACATCTGAATTTTATGTCAAATGAGAATTATGTGTAATGACTTATCCGTCAAATGAAATTTATATCAAGTAAACTTTATGTCAAATGAAAATTATGTTAAATGGGATTTATACTAAATGAAATTTATGTCAAGTATATTTTATGTCAAATGAGAATTAAGCTAAATAGAATTGATGCTAAAAGAAATTTATATAAATTTAATTTTACGTTAAATAATAATTATGTTAAATGATATTCACGTCAAATGAAATTTATGTCAAGCTAATTTTATGTCTAATGATATTTATGTCAAATGAGAATTACGTTAAATGACATTTATGCCAAATGAAATTGATGTCAAATGAATTTTATAACAAATAAAATTTACGTTAAATGAGTTTTATTTTAAAAGAAATTTATGTTAAATGATTTTTATGTCAATAGAAATTTATGTTACATATCTTTTATGTCAAATGGGAATTAAGTTATCTGAGTTTTATGTAACATAATATTTCTGTTTAATGAATTCGAAGATACTTTTAACATCTTAAATTAAGATGTTTCAAATAACTAAAAAGTGTCTACCAAAACATCTTAGAAATGACTACCAAAACATCTTAAATTAAGATACTTCTTTTTGCAGTGTAAATCACTTATTAATTAGTAAGTTCCTATTTATGTTCAGTTATTTTAAAACTTTTTTTTTATTTATTTGGTTTATACATCTGTCTTCAGCCTTACATATTTGACTATTCAAGTGTTTTTATATTTTCGTAAATTTCTCTTACAAATTTTTTCCTGACAAACAGAATACTAAATTTTTGCGTCTACAGAACGGCTTGAAATTAGGAGTAGGGGAGACCGTGGCTAAACCGGACGGATTTGGTTTTTGATCAGAAAACTCATAGAAAAAAATATTTTTTGCTAAAGAGTAATATACCGTTTTATAGCTTGTTGTTCCTTCAACTACCTAGCTTTGGAGATATATTGCTTTGAAGGTGACTACCTCAAAAACGAAAATCTGAAAATTGGTGGGGCTAAACCGGACACCCCATCACTGCAAAACGAAGTATCTTAATTTAAGATGTTTTGGTAGTCATTTCTAAGATGTTTTGGTAGACAGTTTTTAGTTACTTGAAACATCTTTATTTAAGATGTTAAAAGTATTTTCGTACACATTTTCTGTGGAATTTTTGGGGTAAAAAGTTTTGAGGTTAACTATGGGCTCATTTTTTCATCTTACATCTTATTTTAAGATATCAAAAAAGACACCTATTTTTGCAGTGATGGGGCTAAATCGGACACGACTATTTAATTAAAGAGAGAGACACAAATTTTCGTTTTTTTTTGTAGAAAAGACAAACAATTCTTTGTTTATTTATTTGTAGGTAATGCAAAGAATATAATATAAAATATGTAATTAATATAATATAAAATGAATTATAGTTTTCAGACTTGTTTGTTTTCAGCAGCTCGCTTGCTAATTCGTGTTTTAAAATAAATTCTTTATTTATTTATTGATAAAGTGGTTCTATGCAAAGAATTTAATATGAAATAAATTGTAGTATTCGCAAATTTGATTGTTTTTATCACGACGTCCGATTTAGCCCCACACCGTCATCTAATAATTAACCTTTAATAAATTTTTTCTTCTTAACGTTTTCCATTAAACTTTTTTTCTACTAAGCTCAGTAGTGTAGAAGGGGGTAATGTAGTGCACTTTTCTTTCGAAGACTCCTGTGGTCGTAATTTTCAACCAATTTTGATCAATAAGGACTCGTTGGAAAGACAATGCTTCTAGCTACATTTATGGTGTACATTATTTTTTGTAGATGTTGATGGAGCTTTTCTATATGCAAATAACTGAAGGCACTTTTTTCGACATTCTAAAATTTGTGGGGCAATGTAGTGCACCACTTTCTTAGTGAAATAAAAAGCAGAGAATATATCATAAACAATTTTATTTTATTAGACATAATATTAGGAACATAAAAAACTTAAAAAACTATAAACTAGTAGTGATGTCCACAAGACGAGACTTTGCATGTAAAAACCGAGACGAAATCAAGACTTTGCATGGTATCATCTCATCTCGTGGATAGCACTATAAACTAGAGATTTCTTTGGTCCTGTGTTAGATAAAACTGAAAGAAAACTGCAAAAATTTGCAAAAAGCAAACATGGTTAAATAATACATATTTACGGTACTCTGTATAATTGCACTACATTGCCCCCAACCCCGTGCACTACAATGCCCCCAAGCACTTTTTTCACGTTGACTTCAATATCTCAATAAAAACAAAATTAAACGTCAAAACAATACTAAATTTAGGTTCAGAAGTAAATTTTACATGGAAAAATCACTTTCCTGATACTTTTTTAACGAGCCTCACATTTTTTTCAAGTCACTAAAAAAACGGAAATATGGTTTCGAAATCTAGTGTTTTTGAAGTGACGCCACAACTTCTTTTAGAAGAAGCACAATAAAGCCAAAATGATATACATTACTATTACTTGATACCTTAACCCTATTATACCAACGGCAAGTAATTCAATTCATTTGTTTAGTCAGTAAAGTCAGTGCACTACATTACCCCCCTCTACTCTACACCTTTAGCTAATAAAAAAATTGCCATATGATATGTGCACTTTAATTATAACGATAAAAACCCAAAAAGAATAAGAAAAATTTTTTTTACTTTTACTGCGAAAAACGACATTTTCATATATTAACGGCAACTATTATTACAAGAAAAATGACATGTCCCTAAAACCTCATGCAATATATGCTTCACGAAATAGCGCGTTCACAGGTTATTAACATTATTTGAAATTCTGCATAGTTTCGAATATATTTGACTTGTCCGGTTTAGCCCCGTGTCCGGTTTAGCCCCAGTCTCTCCTAGTATTTAAAAGGAGTGATATTGTTATTTAATCGATTTTTTTCTTTCCTAATTTGTATTTATTTCTTTTAATCAATCATATTTCTTCCCTATATATTTTTTATAAAAAAGGAGTTTAATTTTGGTGTACGGAACCCTCGATTTTAGTGTGAGTGTAACTCGCACTTGTCCAATTCTTTTTTATTAATAATTTGTATTGAGAAGAAGTTATGTTTCAAGTAACGAGAATTTCAATCATATACATCCAAACATAAGAGCCGGAAAAAAGAAGGATTCATTAATTTTTATCGTTTTATGTTTTTTTTTATCTCCCTCCTTCTCTCTTCCTGACAGAACTATCAGCACATCTAAAACACTAAACTGAAGAAGTAAATCTCGACATTTTTGAGAGGTGACCCTTGTGGCTAAACTCGTTTAAAGAAACACCGTTTACACTTTCAGGACCATGCACCTGTCCTGTTACTATCTCACTTTCAAACGGGCTAACGAACGAGGATGAATCCCTTTTGAATTTTATTTTCTTCTTTTTTCACAATTCAGTGGTTTATGTTTACGGTTAGTGAACTGTTTCAGAAATTGATAAAAACATTGTTTTCTCCTTTCTTTTTCCTTTTCATACTATCTGCTCGCGTACGTTATTTCCTCATTACAAATCAAACAAAAAAATTTATTTTCCCGCCTTTTATTAATTATCGCTTTCAATTTTTTTATTTTTTGGTCTTTTAATTATCAGTTACCTTTCAAATAAATTAATTTTTGGTTTATATTTAATTTTAAGAGAAAAGTAGCTTTTCATTGATCAAAATAGTTAATATTTTTATCCATATATATTGTTCGTTTGAAAAAAAGAATGTTTTCAAAAACTAAGCTGATTTATTGTCGAATTAAGTTGAAAAACAATTGTTGTCCATCCGTCTTTCTTTCCACGGTGCGTTTTAAACTCATTTAACCCAAAGGTCCTGGCATCTGGGATTTTCTTCTTGGTTTCGATTCTGGAGTGTGAACACATGATTTTACAACAAAAATTAAAATAATCGCCGGAGCCGTTTTTGATAACATCGATTTTTACATTTAAAAAAACGAAAATTCAAATTTGCTTAAAAAATTTTTTATTTAAAAAAAAATCTTTTTATAAAAGTTATAGATAATAAAATAGGGAATAATTTTCATTCAGGTCTTTTTCTAATACAATCAATACTTTCCGAGATAATCGGAAAAATAACATTTTACACATTTTTAAATCTAATTAGCTCAAAATTGCGAGTACCTTCAATTTTCTTGTTGATTTTGATAGTATCATGTAAACATATGATTTTCCAATAATATAGAAATATTTTCCCCAGCCTGTTTTGAGAATAGTCGATTTAAAAGTTTATTTTAAGAACAACAAAATGTTTACGTGAAACAAAATTCATAGAAACTAGCGTCATATTCCTCGCTCGCTTAGAAGACATTTTACTTATTTATTTCCACTTACATAAATTTTTATTATTATACATTATTAGGGGAGACTAGGTGCGGTTATTACGCTGTGCAGTTGTTACAAATGGAATATTTCAGAAACAGTGAATTGTAGAGATGGGGTTCCCAAAGGAAAAATGGTTAGTTTTTATGTACGAACTTTCTGCAATATGTTTAAAAATTATATGCAAGCTTTACAAGTAAAAAAATAGGCACATTGGTTTTTAGAGGCCAAAAGTATTTTTTCCAAAATTTAGCAGATTTGTTTGAAATGTAAAATATTTGTCAAAAATGTTATAACACACTTATTTTTTGCCACAACAGGTACATTTTTTACAATAAAACACTTTATTAAAAAAGTATACATTTAATGTGGACAACCAAGGCAGTTTTTTAAAGCTTAATCCTCATAGAATTGATATTTAAAAAATGTACTTTGTTGAGTATAAAGGTCTATAATTTATTTAAAAAATACCACACAGAGAAATATATACTTTTGGCCTCTAAAAACCAATGTGCCTATTTTTTTACTTGTAAAGCTTGCATATAATTTTTAAACATATTGCAGAAAGTTCGTACATAAAAACTAACCATTTTTCCTTTGAAAACCCCATCTCTACAATTCACTGTTTCTGAAATATTTCATTTGTAACAACTGCACAGCGTAATAACCGCACCTAGTCTCCCCTAATAATGTATAATAATAAAAATTTATGTAAGTGGAAATAAATAAGTAAAATGTCTTCTAAGCGAGCGAGGAATATGACGCTAGTTTCTATGAATTTTGTTTCACGTAAACATTTTGTTTTTCTTAAAATAAACTTTTAAATCGACAATTCTCAAAACAGGCTTGGGAAAATATTTCTATTTTATTGGAAAATCATGTTTACATGATACTATCAAAATCAACAAGAAAATTGAAGGTACCCGCAATTTTGAGCTAATTAGATTTAAAAATGTGTAAAATGTTATTTTTCCGATTATCTCCGAAAGTATTGATTGTATAAAAGAAAGACCTGAATAAAAAATATTCCCTATTTTATTATCTGTAACTTTTATAAAAAGAGTTTTTTCTAAATTAAAAAATTTTTTAGGCAAATTTAAATTTTCGTTTTTTAAAAGTAAAAATCGATGTTATCAAAAACGGCTCCGGCGATTATTTTAATTTTCGTTGTAAAATCATGTGTTCACACTCCAGAATCGAAACCAAGAAGAAAATCCCAGATGCCAGGACCTTTGGGTTAAATGAGTTTAAGACCCACCGTGTTTCTTTTATTTTGATAATTACGCAAAAATTTTTTTCAAATTTGCGTAATTTAAAAAATTTGACTTTTAAAAATCTGGTTTTTGGACAGATGTCTTACAAGTAACACTACCCAATCATGAATCGCGGATCGCATTCTATTATGGATCATTTTTTAGATAATCGAAAAATATTTGATACGTATTTTTTTATTTCGGCTGACATGCAATTTTTGGGGTTGAAAATGGGTGTTGAAAATACCAATTTTTATGTAATGTGTAAGGATCATATATGTAAACCAGTAGAAATATTAAGATAATTAATGATACAATAAAAGCATAATGTTAAACTATGATTCTTATAAGTTTCCGATTTCTTAAAATTCTAAAACATTAATTGTTTAAGCAATATTTCTTTAAAAAATAATTGTTTTATAATAGCGCCATGAAATTTACTATAAGTACATGAAGCTAATTAAATTTATTTTCAAAATGCAAATTGTTATAAAAAAATTAATAAACAATAATATTTTTTTAACCTATTAAGGACGGGATATACAAAATTTGTACACAATGTTTAAGGACATATTTCAATAATAAAATGCTACAAGAAAATTTTTTGAGTACACATTTCTTATTTGTCAAGAGTCCCTTTTCCGAATGGCGTGCTCAAAAAAACTAAAAAAATGTTAAATAAACAATTTATTTAACAATATATAACAAAAAACACGATTTTTTCAGAATTTTAAATTGGTTTTTTAAATTTTTTACAGCTTAACCCTTCAGCATACCTTCTACTGTTATAAATATCGCGTCAAAAATAGTTGGGCTACGCAAGATAGGACTATTTTGGGGATTAAATTTTTAAATAGCTGCCACAAAATGGCGACCAAAGTTACTTTTTTTAAACAATATTATAAACAAATAGAGGAAATTTTCAAAAATAGTTAACTTTGCTTGAAACTTGTCACTCGGGAGTTTTTGGGGTCGCTGATGACGAATATGACCTTATTTTTTGAAAATTCAAAATGGCGGATCCAATATGGCGGACGACAAATTTAAAAAATTATTGTATTCTTTTGAAACTTGTCACTTGGGGGTTTATGGGTTCGCTGATGACGAATATGACCTTATTTTTAAAAAATTCAAAATAGCGGATCCAATATGGCGGACGACAAATTCAAAAAATGATTGTATTCTTTTGAAACTTGTCACTTGGGGGTTTTTATGGTCGCTGATTACGAATATAACCTTATATTTTGAAAATTCAAAATGGCGGATCCAAAATGGCGGACGACAAATTAAAAAAATAATTGTATTCTCTTGAAACTTGTCACTTGGGGGTTTTTGGGTTCGCTGGTTACGAATATAACCTTAGATTTTAAAAATTCAAAATGACGGATTCAATATGGCGGACGACAAATTTAATAAATGATAGTATTCTCTTGAAACTTGTCACTCGGGAGTTTTTGGGGTCGCTGATGACGAATATGACCTTATTTTTTGAAAATTCAAAATGGCGGATCCAATATGGCGGACGACAAATTTAAAAAATTATTGTATTCTTTTGAAACTTGTCACTTGGGGGTTTATGGGTTCGCTGATGACGAATATGACCTTATTTTTTAAAAATTCAAAATAGCGGATCCAATATGGCGGACGACAAATTCAAAAAATGATTGTATTCTTTTGAAACTTGTCACTTGGGGGTTTTTATGGTCGCTGATTACGAATATAACCTTATATTTTGAAAATTCAGAATGGCGGATCCAAAATGGCGGACGACAAATTAAAAAAATAATTGTATTCTCTTGAAACTTGTCACTTGGGGGTTTTTGGGTTCGCTGGTTACGAATATAACCTTAGATTTTAAAAATTCAAAATGACGGATTCAATATGGCGGACGACAAATTTAATAAATGATAGTATTCTTTTGAAACTTGTCACTCGGGAGTTTTTGGGGTCGCTGATGATGAATTTCACCTCATTTTTTCAAAAATTAAAAATGGTGGATCCAAAATGGAGTACGAAAAACTTTTCAAATGATTGTATTCTCACCACGTGGAGTTAAACCGTTTTTAAAGAATCTTTTTTTTTATTTTCAAAAATTTTTTAATATTTTTGTTGCCTTTTATATTTTTTAAACATTATTTAGAAAATTTTTAATTTATTCTTAAAGACCGTTCATAAACTACGTCACACTATTTTGCATAATTTTTTCTACCCCCCCTACCCACGTCACAAATTTTACATGCTTTAGCGCAATTTTTTCTACAGAACGTCACATAAAATAAATTCCACTCCCCCTCTAAGGGGGATATAAATAGTAAATTGTATTTTCAAAATTCACTGATTTATAATTTCCCGCCAAATTACACTACCGGTCAAAATTGAGAGACCGACCATTTTCAGGTGATTAAAAAACATTTTAAACATATGTTAAACAATATATGGAATCTAAAAAATTGTTCTTTTTATTTCTGGAAAGATGATATTATTTTGAAAAGAACAAGATCTTTTAGAAGTCATTTTGACATTATTTTATTTAGATATTTTTAAAAAATCGACATTTTTAATGTTTTACAAAAAAATTTGAATTACTTCTAAAATAATGAACGCTTGTTAATGATGTTAGGCTTATTTTAAAGGTAATTTGCTACACTATAAGAATCACTTATAGTCATTAACGAGTAATTTTCTTCTTAGAAAGTGTAGACTGTCAAACTTGGAACAAGAAAATTCAAAAAATTTGAAACTTTTTTTCTGTACTAAAAACTATTTTAGAAAATATGATTAGAAGTTATTCAAATTTGTATAAAACATTTAAAAAATGACGATTTTTTAAAAAAAATGTAAATGAATTATTGGCTAAACGACTTCTAAAATATTTTGTTCTTTCTAAAATTTTATCAACTTTCAGAAAATAAACAAAAAAAATTTTAGTTTTAGTAAATTTTATGTTTTAATACGATTTTCATTCGCCTAAAAATGGGTGTTCTCTCAATTTTGACCGTTAGTGTAGTTCAATTTCGTACGCCATTTTGGATCCACCATTTTTAATTTTTGAAAAAATGAGGTCAAATTCATCATCAGCGACCCCAAAAACTCCCGAGTGACGTTTTAAGAGAATACAATCGTTTTTAAAATTTGTCGTCCGCCATATTCAATCCGCCATTTTGAATTTTTGAAATCTAAGGTAATATTCGTAACTAGCGAACTCAAAAACCCCTGAATAAGAAGTTTCATGAGAATTTGTATGATTTTTAAAAATAAGTCCGCCATATTGGATCCGCCATTTTGAATTTTTAAAATTTAGGGTTATATTCGTAACCAGCGACCCCAAAAACCCCCAAGTGACAAGTTTCAAGAGAATACAATCATTTTTTAAATTTGTCGTCCGCCATATTGGATCCGACATTTTGAATTTTTAAAAAATAAGGTCATATTTGTCATCAGCGTCCCCAAAAACCCCCGAGTGACAAGTTTCAAGCGAAGTTAACTATTTTTGAAAATTTCCTTCATTTGTTTATAATATTGTTTAAAATCAGTATTTTCAACCCCTAAAATTGTATGTCAGCCGAAATAAAAAAATAGGTATCAAATATTTTTCGATTATCTAAAAAATGAACCATAATAGAATGCGATCTGCGATTCATGATTGGGTAGTGTTACTTGTTAGTGATAATTTTTTTGCTGCATAATTTTTCCTTATATTCACATTACATATGTTCACATTTTATATATATATATATATCCCTATTCCCGGGTAGCAAAATCCAAGTCGCTACCAGAGTACAGATCTGATGCAGACCTGTTATTCTAGATCTGGAACGGATCTGGAATTTTACATGGTCCAAACCAGAAGCAGACTTGGTAACCAATTAAACAGCTCTATCTATATGCAGGTACCAAAACTACTAAACCAATTGCACAAATAATGAAAAGTCGGTAAGGTGAAACCGATTGAGCCCTTGAACAGGTAGGAAAATAAGGATAGCGACGTACAGAAGTATATTAAGAGAAAACCGAAATTTTAACTTTGTACTGCTACAAATTTCTCTTTACTATTTTAATGATCATTCTCTATATTTAAATTAGTTAAAAATAACTAATTTTCAGAAAAGCATATTTGATTGTCAGTTAAAAATAACTGATATTTTAGTACACTCATTTAACTGATTCAATTATAATTAAATAAGAATTATTAATTAAGCTTAATGAGATTAATTAATGAGTAGCTCATAATATTAATTTTTTCATTATATACTATAAAATACCGAATATTTATTCATAACAATAATAATTTGTAATACACTGAAATATTGATAAAATTTGACCAATTTTTAGTTGTTTTTTACTGATAACCATTAATTTTGTCATTGACAATAAGTTAATTTTAACTGATTGCAGAAGTAAAATGTCAGTCATTTATTGTTAGTTAACCCAGTCATTTTTGACTGATTCAAATTTAGAGAGCACAATTAAAATATAATTGTTCTTGTCGTTTCACGAATATTTATATTTTATGACCCTTGTAATGCAAAACATTTCCTTCTGTATGCTTTTTAAAATTACTTTACTAAACAGTTGGTTACTTAATGTATCTATTGGACTGAATTCAGATTTATAATTGTTTAACCTAATATTCGAAAATATTTACTCGGAAACAAATCCCTGTATTTACAATAAATTCTATAATTATTACTCTACACAAGTAATTTATGCTTACAAATTAAAAACCGAGAAATCTGAAAATGTACTATATAAACAACTTTTGGGAATTTCCCAAACGTAGCATGAGCGCGTAAAGTAACCCTGAACCGCAGGGGTTCTACCTATCTTTTCTTTCGGGTTTCAGTAAGTGAGAGAGAGAAAGAGAGTCTATTTGCTCTGCTTTTTGAATGCAATTTTTCTCTAAGCCCAGATTCTTAGACCTCCGAGATGGTCGAGCGGTTAAAGCGTTTTATCTTGCGTCCCCTACGTCACCAAAACCTGCGTTGCGATATATAGTTAGGTGCTCGAATCCCTGCGTTTAGGAATTTTCTTAATATAATTATAATCTACGACTTTAATAAAAAAAAAAAATGAAATACTGTGTTTAGGAGTGTGTATTTAAGTAGTTCTTCCAGCTTAAAATGAAAAAAAAATTGAAAAAAATTAAAAAATAAACAATTTAAAACATTTAAATTTAACTTAAATTTTGCTTTTTGTAATTTATTTAAAAACAATCTTATTCATTTGAAAAATGCCTATTTTATTAATTGCAAAAGATGAAAATATTATTATTGTATTTAAATTAAATATATTTTCAACTAAAAACACAAATTTTACAAAAAGCAAAGCTATTATAATAAACAGCAAAGCAATGACCAGAAAAAAGCAAGAACCCACGCTAGGTACTGTCGAACGCCTTGTTACCATACGAACAACAGAGAAAATCAAATCTGGTTATATACACGTTTCAGACATGTTCCGCGTTTCAAACCAGCTTTGGCACAGACTTGGTTACCAGATCTGGCCCAGATCTAACCAGATCAGTTACAGACCTGATCCAGACTTCAATTGCTACCCGGGTTGTGACGGAAACGAATTAAATCAAAGTTAAAATTTATTTATTTATTGAAAATGCGGAAAACGTTTTTTTTGTTTTGTATCCGACGCACGAAATTTTGTGTACGCTCCTGAGTGCTAATAGTGCGCGTGCGCTCAGTCTACGACCAATGGTGAGCGGTGAAGTTCTCTCCCACCGAGATCTTCTCCCTCCAGCGCAACCAGAATCGAGGACCCCGAATGCACGGTCCGAGAGCGTGACTTATCGAAGCGGTATTACCACGATACGGTCTCTGATGTGGTATTACCACGATGAGATCGAAGTGGTATTACCACAAGCGGTTTTACCGCAGAGCTTCAAGAGGTGTTACCTCACGGGTAGGAACGCGCTAATCCCACGAAATCATGGGTGGACGTTTCGATAGTCGTCGTTCGTACATTATTTTTCTTTGTCTTATTTTATTCGATAGCCGAAGTTAAATTAAATCGCGTTACGTTATTTCGTATATTTTGTCGTGCCGAGATCTATCGTTTTGTGAATTTGTAAATTTCTGTTCGCGCGTTTACCTCCTCGTCGCTTTTTATAATGATCGTTTTCGCGTCGTATTTATCGTCAAGCAACGTTTTGCTTCGACGAGGTTGTTTTCATCATTTGTATCGCACATTTATCACTGTTGTTTGTAAATATATTTTGAAGTTTCGATTCTGTAATTAAAATGTTAAAATTATTTAAATTTTACGAATTATGAATCGTTATTTGTTATAGTGTTCGATCGAATAATGGCTAAATCGTCGGTCCTAGATTTGTCCGCACCGAATTTAAACGCGATTATTAATACGACGTTGATCACTTATACAATTACGAACGATCACGATTTGTTTTACAAAAAGGACATTTTCCTTTTATTCACGCCATTTCCCTCTTTTGTTAACGCTTTACCGGAAATATTCAACGCCGCAGAATATTTCAACGCACCGAACGTTACGAATACGCCGTTAGTATCACCAAACCGAGAGAAAGGTCCGCGATCTAACGTTTCCGAAATATGAAGGGATGTCTTGACGTCGTAGAGACACTTCCCTAACCCTACGTCGCTACAGAAATATTTCAACGTTACGTTATTTCGTATATTTTGTCGTGCCGAGATCTATCGTTTTGTGAATTTGTAAATTTCCGTTCGCGCGTTTACGTCCTCGTCGCTTTTTATAATGATCGTTTTTGCGTCGTATTTATCGTCAAGCAACGTTTTGCTTCGACCAGTTTGTAATTCTCATTTGTACCTCACATTTTATCGCTTTGTTTTTTTGAATAAATATCGATAATTTGACTCTGTAATAGAAATGTAAAATTTCTTTAACGAACCCTGACCGACGAGCAATTCACACCATTAACATTCATTACATTACACTATAATATAAAATTATTTCGCCGCCGCCGCTGATTCAGTCATTTCTAAGGGCCCCTTAGAAAGGGCACATAGTCAAGGTTGGCCCACTGTTAAGGTAGGCCCATCGTCAGAAATAAGTTACATTTAAACCATATTCAGGTCAATTTTAAGGGCAGTTTTAACCTACAGGTCAAAAATTGATAAACTAATCCCTCTGTCCTCAAAATTAGGTCAGTTTTAAGGGCAGATTTAACCTACAGGTAAAAACTGACAAACTAACCACTATGCCCTCAAAATTTAAGTCAATTTTACGGGTAGTTTTGACTTAAAAGTCAAAAATTGACACACTTATCGCTCTGCCCTCAATATGTAGGTCGATTATAAGGGCAGTTTTAATAAACAGGTCAAAAATTGACAAACAATTCCCTCTACCCTCAAAATTTAGGTCAATTTTAAGAGCAGTTTTTATGTACAGGTCAAAAATTGATAAACAATTCCCTCTGCTCGAAAATTTTAGTTTAATTTTAAAGGCAGATTCAACATGCAGGTCAAAAAATGACAAACTTATCCCTCTGTCCTTAATATTCCTGTCAATTTGCAGGGTAGTTTTAACCTACAGGTAAAAAATTGACAAACAATTCCCTCTGCTCTCAAAATGTAGGTCAATTTTAAAAGATTTTGACGTAAACGGAGAAAATTGACGAACAATGCCCTCTGACCTCAAAATTTAGGTCAATTTTAAGAGCAGTGTTTTTATCTACACCGCAAAAATTGTCGAGAAAACTTCTTCAGACCTGACCTTCCCTCATAATTTAGGTCAAATTTGACATATTTTTCAACCTACTTATCAAAAAAGCAAATTATATTAAAATTTGACAAAATTTTTGACCTATAGGTTAAAAGAAGCTTGACTTAAATTTTAATAGTAAGTTGAATAAAAGATTTTCATCAATAAAAGATGTTATAAACTGACATCTATTTTTAAAAATTTTATTAAAATTTATTTTCCTTTAGAGGAAAACAACCTCAAACTTAGTTTAAAAGTTATAGGTGAGAGAGTAAAAATAAAACACCAAAATTAGGTCAAAATAATAGATGGGAAAGCAAACATAACTTTAGAATTAAATAGAGTTAAAATATAAGTCAAAATTTAATCTGATTTTTCACATATAGGTTAAAAAAAGGTCAATAACGGATTGTTTCATTACTTTAAAATCCATGTATACTTTGTCATATACTTATTGTAATTTATTATGATGCATTCATATTGAAAAAACATTATTTGAAATTTATAAAAATTAAAATAAATATAAAAAATACAGATAGGGGGTTGTATGTAATTTATTATGATGCATTCATATACACGGAAAAAACTGCATGGTTGGGACAACCATATATATTGAAAAAAAGGCATATCCATTTTTAAGGTTATCACATCCATATACCACATCCATTTCTTTATTTGACACATCCATAGAAAAAAATGGATATCCCGTATTTTTCAATATATATATATATATATATATATATGGTTGTCCCAACCATGCAGTTTTTTCCGTGTAAGAAAACATTATTTTAAATTTATAAAAAATTTAAATTAAAATAAATATAAAAATAGAGATAGGGGGTTGGCGCGCAAAGCGCGCAGGGGGGCCAAGCCCCCCTAGTATATATATATATATATATATATATATATATATATATATATATATATATATATATATATATATATATACAGTGAGTCCCCGCAACCTGCACATATTTCAGAATTTTTCCTTTCCCCCGAACTCGTTACCTGACAGTCCAGTCAGCCGCTCTCCCACCATTCATTTCCCACCACTTTCAGGGATGTATACACCCTTATATCGCATACAATTGTAGGCGCCCGCACTGAGAAAACGATACTTCTAATTTGAAACATAATATGTTTAATTCACTATCTTTGTTATACAGTCAAACATATTTAAGTTTAATTCAAACATATTTTTTAGTTGATAAAATATAATTCATTTAAACATAAATTTTGTTTGGTACAAAACTGTTATGTACTTAAACGTGTTTTATGTTTAATTCAAATATAATTTTTTTTAAATGAAACAAATCATATACAAGCAAATAATATTTTTAAATAAGAGTGATAGATATTTTTCATATATATTAAAATGAAACTTACAAACTCTGTTTAATTAAACAAAATCACTCAAACTGGTCTTTATTTTTAAAATGAATATTCTTTTTTCTCAGTGCGTGTATATTTTATAAATACAGAAATGTTTAGATAAATTTATTAATTTTAATATACTTTATGTAAAATATATGTATCAAATGAGTAATTGATAAGAAAAAAGAAAAAATTCAATTTTTTAAATTAATTTGTGGCACAACAAAAATTTTTAGTCGTCAAGAGAAACTTATGTACTGAGACACTTTTCGGCACTGAGCACGCGGTAAAAGTGAAAGTGAGTATAGTCACATAGCGAGTTTGGTCTATGTCGTCAGAGCGTCAGGTTTCGGGGATGTGCAGGTTGCGAGTTGCGCAGGTAGCGGGGACTGACTGTATATATATATATATATATATATATATATGGGGCAAAATTCCTCAACTGGCCAGGTCAAAAAATGAATTTTCTCTAAACTTTGTTAAAATGTTACTATTATTAGTAGAAGTGTAAATATAAGGGTGATTAATTTTAAAATGTCATTTTCATGTCCTGCCCAAAAATCTGGAATACTAGTTCATATATAAAAGTTTTTGAAGTCAATTAATTTTCTTAGTCACTCCTTTTGCTTAAATTAATAATTCTTAGTCGCTAGAAATTCTCTGAAAAAATTTGGCAGAAGAATTAGAAGCAAAATGTCAGTGGTGTCTCTTGTCCGCACTTAAGAAATCAGAACTTTACCTAATAATAAAAATTGTTGATTCTCACATTCTTAGTACCAGAAAAATTATTTTGTACAGCTAAGAGTCTATATTTTTACATAGTAATTGTGCTAGCAGAATAATTTTGATCCAGTGCTAGAAAAAAAATCAAAATCGCTTGTCCGTAAGTTTCATATTTTTATGTAATTATCGAAAATTTTGAATATAATGTCTGATATTTAAATAACCTAGTGCAGATAATTGCCTTATAAAGCGTTAATAGTATTGGTGATATGTATAGCTTCTTAAAGAAAAAACATTACAACATTCTATCACATCTATAACTTGTACGGTTGGTGGCAGAAAGCAAGTATCAGTTTGTCAAGCACACCATGTCAATGGTGTCCCCATCGAAAAATAGTTTATAATATTAATATTTTTTAAATATTAGTAAATTTCGTTTTCAGGTATTACACGTAGTTTAAAAACCGCACCGACTATTTAACTTAAAAATAAAGTCTTTCTTTTTCGAAATTGAGAAATGAAGCAAAATGTCAGTGGTGTCCCCTCAAAATTCTGTTTCTTGCAGCTTGTTATTTTATTTTTAATAAATTTGTGTTAAATTTACTCCTTATATGCAGTTAATGAAGATTTGATACTGGATTGTAATTTATAAGCTGATTTTTTTCTCACTATTCAAAAAAAATTATCAGTGAAATCTTTCAAAAATGTCAGTGGTGTCCCTCAATGTTCATATGTCTTTTTGGTCTTCAAAAGTATATTAATTTATGACAGAACTCAATACAAATATTTTTTAAGTCAAGTTGAAACATTCATTATTGTAATTTGAAATATTTTAACTTTTTGAAGTTGTAAGAATTTATTTGAAAAAAGAATAAACGAAAACAGAAAATTTCTTATCATTTCTGCCTATCGTTTTTCACCTGGTGAAAATTAAAATTTGCTTCCACCTGCTCGACCACTATTATTTTTGTCCATCATATATTCTAGTCAACCAAAATAGAGTATCGTTAAGTTCAAAATCCAACATCGAAAAATCAAAGTTAGTAGGATCAAAAATGACATTTTAAATTTAATCACCCATAAATTTTTTTTGAATTTGATAAAATATTTTTTGAGTTATTGAATTTTTAAAATTTTGATTTTTTTGAAAATATCTTTTTTTCGATTTAATATATTGATATGTAAAAATCAGAGTGGGACCATGGAACTTTTTTAAGAAATTAAATATAAATCATCATTTTTTATGTAAAATAATGATAAATTATTATTTTCCTCAAAAATTTCCATGGTCCCACTCTGATTTTTACATGGCTCATAGGAAAAAAGGTAAGCTTTCGATTGGGATAGGTTAGAAAAAAATAAAAAACATCGATTTTGAGATATTTTGAAATTAAGAGTTTGACCTTGAATTTCAAGGTCAAATTGAAAAAAAAATAATTTTTTTTATTATCAGCTTATAGCCCGTGAAAAACCCTTAAAAAATCACTATTCATACTTTAAATTTGATTAATTTTACTTATCAATATATTAAATCGAGAAAAATATATTTTAAAAAAAGCAAAATTTTGAAACTCTATAACTCAACAAATATTTTATCAAATTCAAAAAAAATTTATATTTACACTTCTACTAATAATAGTAACATTTTAGCAAAGTTTAGAGAAAATTCATTTTTTGACCTGCAGTTGAGGAATCTTGTCCCATATATATTATTTTAGCAGTAATTTCAATCGCGACGAAAAAAAATGAATAAAAGTTAACATGGGAACAAAAGCTGAATTCGCTTTTGAAATTGTAGAATTTCTTTGAATCCTTTCGTAGTGAGCAAAATGGTAATGTAAATAGCGTTGGGCGGACACGCATATTTTTAAGACGAGGGGTGGTGATCACCTGCCGTACAGATGCCCCCTACTTCCTCGTTACCTTGTAATTCAACCTTATAGAAACACTATATATAACACACCAATATTATTTTTATTAAATTCTTTAGTTTTCGTGTGGAAATTGAAAATTGGTCCTACCTAATATTGGTATTTTAGCTAGGTCTTTAAATGTTTTGTGATGCAATTAACAATTTTATTGCATAATATTTTAAATTTTCTTAGAATAATAAGAGGAAATTTACATGATGTGTATTATTAAATTATGCTATTTTCTAAATCCATTATTTCTCAATAAAAAAGTCATAAGTGATTTAAACGAGTGTTTAAATTTTGGTTTTAACTAGGCAACTAATTCATTTGAAGACAAATGAGATTTTAGGTTATACTTGTTTCTTATTTTTATTTTCTAATTGTCAAACAATAATTAATTAAATAAATTATAATTATAAAATATATTAAACATTTTAAAAACTTTTAAAACCCAACAATATTCAACTGAAAATTGTGAAAAATAATTGTTATTTTTTGGACACGGAAAAAAAGTTATACCTAGAACAGCGATAAGTTTCTCTAAAACAACTAAAAATTTAGTTAATCTATTTAAATTTGTAGCTAGGTTTCAGATGAATATTTTTTTCCGTGCACATGCAGCTTTTTGTTTATAAAATTATTGTAAATGAGGAGTAAGCGGCCAAAACTGGATAAGTCGCCATTTTTTACTATTTTGAGAAATTTAAACAAATGCACCCAGGAAACAAAAACCTATTGGCTTCCCGAGTCGAACTTTTAGACCTGCTTACCTCCTGGTAAGTATAATTTAACCCTAAGCTGCACCTAACAAACCCTTGGTCTTTTTTTCCTCCTGCGTAAGTTCTATTTAACTCTGGCAACTTCTTTTTAAGTCCTAATTGAACCTTAAACCCTGTATTTCGTCTACTACATTCTTACAATAGCAAATGTTACGCGCGGAACGAGATATTCAACTTATTATTGTTATGCAAATTACAAAATTTTTATTTTGAAAATTTCACGAAAGAATTCAATTATTTTCTAAAATTTTAATAAATCCTTTGGAAAAATTCAATTATTTTTATAAATAGTAAAATTCTTCGCAAGAATTCAGTTAATTTTATAAATAGTAAAATTTTTTGCAGGAATTCAATTATTTGCAAAACAATTTTAATTGAATTCCTTAGATGAATTAAAATATTTAAAATAATTTCATAAATTGCAATTAATTTCTTAAACTTTAATAAATTCTTCGAAATAATTCAACTATTTTTATAAATACTAAAATTCTTTGCAGGAATTAAATAATCATTAATTCAATTAAAATAAAATTAAACGAAAGAATTTAATTATTTTTAAAAATTTCCATAAAATTTAATTTCAACAAGAATTTAAAATTCTCTAAAAACAATTTAATTATTCTCAAAATATTTTTAAAAAATTCTATATAAAATTATTTTGATATATAGTAAAGTTCTTCGCAAGAAATCAATTATTTTCAATACAATTTTAATAAAATTCTTCTTCATAAAATGCAATTGCTTTCGAAATTTTTATTTAAAATTATTAAAGAAACTCCATTAGTTTAAAAAAAATTCAAAGAAATTTTTAAAAAGAATTTAATTAGGATTTTTAAAAATATTTTAAAAACTCTGCTTTCATCCTATTACATCCTAACAAACCCTCAGTTTTAAGGAGGTAAGCAGGTCTAAAAGTTCGACTCGGGTTGTTTTGAATCGGTCGAAAGCTCTCGTGAATCCGCATTCTTAAAAGGCGAAGGCAGATTAATTCTGATTATTTGCACGTCAATAATTTGAATCGGGATAACAAACTTTTTATTATCCGATTCACAATGCAACATGAATCAGAGGTGGCGTCGAATGAGAACAATGAGAATAGTATATGATAAAAATGTTTACAGATAAATAAATTAATATTAGGTATACTATTTTTCAAAATAAATTAACGAATGATAATTATTTTCAAAATAAATGTTTTATTAAATATTTACAAGAAGAAAAATGAAAAGTATTATCAACTCGAAAACTTTTTCGCACTGTAATATACAAACACTTCAAGTGCTAAAAATGTTCATCAAACGTCGTAGATTTCAACTTCAATAATAAAAATTGTTTAATATCTTTAAATATTTTACTAAGCTGACTTAATATTCACGAATCTAAGCACTCGATAACATAATGGTCCACTATTGCACATTATTTATTATATTATTAACCGTATTTCAAAAAACGCCACAAACCGAAGCCACATGGAACGCATTTGATATAATATACAGAGAGACGCACAACGTTAGGTTAGGTATGGATTTCAAAAGTTCTTCTTTCACTTCCAATTCGCGTTTTTTCATTTCAAAATAAATTAAAAGGCAGTACTAGTAAACAAAGGAAGTTAAATTTTAACTCCCCCGGGGGGGGGTCTATAAAAGTCGCACCTATTGGGGAGTTAATGCCAGGGGAGTTAAATAAAGAGAGTTAAAATTTCACACCCAAATGCTAACTCCCCAAGGAAAAAATAACTCGCGCGGGTGTTGAATGAAGGGAGTTAGAAATTAACTCTCTTTTGGAGTTGATTTTTAACTCGAAAAATTTCACTCCCAACTCCCGAGTCCGTTAACTCCCTAAATTTTTAAAAGTGTACGTTATTAAAAGAACATAACCTTTATAGTACCTATTCAATAATATTTAACACGATTCAGTCTGTATCGAAACTTTCTTATTAAACTTTACATTTTCATACTGCCTTTTCAAAAATACTCCCTTTTTCAATGGGAACCCTGGTAAAAATTTCGGACTAATTCCGGATTAAATACGGACAGAATATTACGGATTAGTCCGAAAATTGTACGAAAATGATCCGCATTAGTCTGATATTAATCGGAACGAAAACCTGAATCCGAAAACACTCCGATGTAATCCTAAATGTCTACGAATTGAGTCCGTAATTAGTCCGCAACAATCCGAATTTATGACCGGTGAAGAATTCTTCTAAAATAAGTACGGAATTATCAGAAATCAATATGTAAAGAATACGGAATCAGTCCGCAATAATCCGAATTTAATATAGTTAAAAAAACTTAATCCGTAAAATGTCCGAAGCAATCCGAACTCTGTAAGCAAGAAATCCGATATTAGTCCGCAACAATTTGAAATTAAGTGTTGCAAAATCCTATTCCGAAACAAGTACGAAAACTGTATGCAACGAATTCGGAAATTGTCTGCAACGATTGAGATTTAATCCAATTGAAAGACATAATCCGAAACAATCCGAAATCTATATACTAAGTATCCGAAAATTGTCTGAAATAATCCGGATTTAATTCAATTAAAAGGCATAATCCGAAACAAATACTAAACAATCCGAAATATGTATGCAAAGAATCCGGTAATAGTCAGCGGCAATCCGAATAATATTCGATCAAAACACCCCAGTCCGAAAAAAATTCTTATAATAATATGGAATTTGTAAATATATATATATATATATATATATATATATATATATATATATATATATACAATCCACAGACAGTCCAAAACAATCCATATTTAATCCAATTCAAAGACTTTATCCGGAATGATTTTGGTCAGATAAATTCAAACTATAATTATAATTTCGTATGACAAATACCTGACCATAACCAGATTAATTCCGGACTTAATCGGACCATTTGCAAATTGCGTATTATCAGACTAACTTCGGATTAGATCCGAATAATTCCGGATTCACTGGTTATACACAAACCGCATTTGGTTTGAATCTATCCGGACAAATTCCGAGCGACAAAAACCTATCCATAAGCAGACTGTTTCGGATTAGTTGCGGATTCACTGGTTAAACCAATCGGATTACTTCTGCATTTACTAGTTGCATATAATCTGACTAACTTCGGACTAAATAGGACTAATTACGGATTCAATAGTTATAAAAAACGGTATTGATTTTAAACTTAATTCAGGGTGAAAAACTCCACAATACCCTAGTAGAAATTTGTCCTAGTAATTATAAAGGAACTGTCCAGTCGCGCTTGAAATTGTCTAGTTACTTTACAAGCCAACTGAATAATAACTGGAACGAAGTGTCACGCTTTTTTCATCAAGTTATTATCAAGCCTAAATTTATAAATTCTGTTCAACGGTTCTGTAGAAAAACTAGACAAATTAATTCTTTTAAAATATTGAAAATTTGTTTATTATTAAGATTTACTGTAGTTAACACATTATTTATTTCATGCAATTAATATAAAATTTCTATTTAGCATTAAAGAAATTCAATAAAAAATATTTTTGGATAATTCCTGTATCCATTATAATATATACATAATAAATGGAATAGAATAAAAAAATATATAATATTTTATAATTTTTAATTAATTAGTTAAATTATTATATAAAAATAATGTAAATAGTAAATTATTACATGTAATTTTCTACATTACTTTTTGATTTTTAATTCAATTAAAAAAAAATTCTAAATTCGAATATCCTACATATTTACTGTTTTCAAACAACTTTCATTTTTTTAATGCACTATTATTAACAATAACACTGAAACAAATATTTTTTATTAGTATAAACAATTATAATTTATATAAACCTTAAAACGATAACGCAATTTCACCGAAAAAATCTTGGAGGGTAACGGGGAGCGAACCCGGGTCCCGCTGGACTAAAGTCGCACCGCTTCACGCACTCGGCCGTTCAACGCAATGGATACTGAGAATTAATAACCACTGCACATATGTTTCAGTTCAGTGCCGTAACTAGAGATTTTAAGCATTGGTATATACTTTTAATATTTTCTATGTAATAAAACATTTTAGATGATTTTTTAATTATTATAACTTTTTAGTAATTTAATTTGCAACGTTAACAATTCATAAATAAATTGATTACTGTAATTAAATTTTTAATTATTTTTATTAATTTATTATAAATTATTATAAATATTTATTAATTAATTTTATTATTTAATATGATTAATTGATTATTAATTAATAATAATAAATTCATTAAATTTTTAATTAATAGAAAATTATAATTAAACTAAAAATGGAATTTAAAAAAATTAATTTTTAACTAATTTTATTATTTTTATATTTATTATAAATGATTGTAAATATTTATTAAATTTTATTAATTAATATTATTAAACAAATTAAAATGAAAAGTTTTAAAATATTGGAAAGAATAAGAACAAATTTATCTCTAGCAAATAATCAGTCGAGCTGTCTAGTTATTAGTCATTATTGCAGTGTCATCGACACGACAAACTTAGAACTATAATTTCTAGGAGTACTTTAAAGTAACATTAAAAAAACTAGACAGAAGTTATGTCTAACCAATATAAAATTCAACTTGAATCTTTGACGAAGAGTGTTGGTCAGTAACTTCACAGTTATTTACCAGTCCGCCTATAATCAGCGTCCGTGACAAAAACTGTCCAGTAACTTGAACAATCGAGTGGCTCCATGATAAATTTCTACTAGGGTAAATCGTATTGTTGCGGACAAATTCCGGATTAGTTCGAAATCGGTCCGACTTTTTATTCAGGGTATTTACTTATGGTAAATAATAGTATATTGTGCAACGAGTGAAGAAAAAGGGCGATTTCTCGCGAGCTGAAGTTTGCTGCTCGAGCGTAGCGAGTGCAGCAATCAAGCGAGCGAAAATCGTTTTTCTCCACGAATTGTACACGATACTTTGTCCAACAACTGCAAAACTTATTTTATTTAACTCAATTTTTATTTATAAGATTTTTGTGGTTATAACAATGTTTATAATTAATATTTCAAAATGTGTAACTCACTTAGTATTACATTTTTAATAATTCAAAGCGAAAAAACTCTTTATGATTTGGTTATTGTTACGTAAGAACATAATTTACGTAATTCAAGAATATAATTTACGTAAATTACGTAAAAATATATGTTACGTACTTTACGTAAGAACATAACTTACGTAATTTACGCAAGAACATAACTTACGTATATTACGCAAGAACATAACTTACGTATTCGGGTATGTTACGTTATTTACGTAAATTGCGTACCTTGCGTAAACTATGTAAGTCATACCCTTAGTTTAGTTACGTAAGTTACATTAATATTAACAATTTAAAAGGAAAACACAAATAATTCTATTTTTCTTCCAGTCATTAAACTCATTTCTCCACTGGCCAAACCACCAGTGGAGGAAAGTAGAACATAACTTACGTATTTTACGTAAGAACACAACTTACGTATTCGGGTATGTTACGTTATTTACGTAAATTGCGTACCTTGCGTAAACTATGTAAGTCATACCCTTAGTTTAGTTACGTAAGTTACATTAATATTAACAATTTAAAAGGAAAACACAAATAATTCTATTTTTCTTCCAGTCATTAAACTCATTTCTCCACTGGCCAAACCACCAGTGGAGGAAAGTAGTACTTTCCTCCACTGGCCAACCACCAGTGGAGGAAAGTAGCACTTTCCTCCACTGGTGCCTAGCGTACAATAGTTCAATTCCACTGCAGGCGTTGGACAAAATATTTACTTTTGCAGTCAATTTGATTTTACACTAGTTTTATTAGTTATCTTTTTTAATATTATAAATAACACTGATGCGTTAGTTTTTTGTCATTTCTTTTCGTGGCACTTGATAAATTCTATTATGAATTTGAACTTCCATGCGAGCGTGGTATAGTGGTTAGTGTATTCAATTTCGGTGCGTTATAATGTTAGATAGGTGTAGGTTCGAATCCCCAAGCGTTAGAAATTTTAAGTTAATGTAAATAAAATTGCGATAGGTAAAAGGACCCTAAAGTTTCGAACGTTCATTTGAACGAAATTTTTTTCTTAAATATAAGAAACATTTTCAATAATCTTATTCAGAATAGTAAATAAAACAAATATCCATCAAAAAATTACAAAAATTTTAATATTAGGGGGGCAAAACAACCCCTATGTAAATACCACATATAGGTAATAAAAAGAATTATCCAAATCAAGAGAACTTGTTCGGATATTGGAAAACTAAAAACGCTAAAAATTTTCTAAAATTATAAGCAACTAATCCCACCAGGTTAGAACCGGCGCTCACACCCCTAAAACCCACCCCTACACGGAGAAACTTTGTATACTAGTTTCTGTTAAACTCACCATGTGTTCTTAGTAAATTGACTACTAAAGTGGGGAAAAACTGCGACGGTATCAATATTTCGTAGTCTGACTATTAAACACAGAAAAAGAGTTTGAAAATTTAGTAGTCAGTTGATCAACATTAAAAATTCACGATTTCGCTAAAAAAACAATGTCGAATGTCAGTGACAGTTATACAGAATGTCGCCACTTATAATTATTGAGTAAGGAAGAAATCTATTTTACCTAATGTCGATTGATAACTTAATTTTAATGCAACCTAATCTAATTCCCTAACATACAGATAAAGTAACGCACACTGTAATCGACGGAACGCATATACAATTCATATAGAGAAAATAAGTCAGTGTTCTTATATACTAATCCAACAATTGTATTTCCACTTGGGAGAAAATTTGTATGCATATTTTGAATGCCGTTTTAAATAATATTTGTTTGTTATACAAAATTGATAAAATCAATTAATTACTTAAAATTAATAAGGTCTATTTTTGAAATGAACAGAATTAATTTTCATCAAACAGGATTCTTGTAATAAATTATAATAATGTTTGACATATAGAAAAATAAAATATAATGTCATTATTATTTCGTAAAATTGTTTATTTAATTATTTAATTTAATTAAAAAAATAATTACACTGAGAAAAATATTAAAGCAGGTCAATAATATCTGTGACAATGAAATATATAAACATTTTGTTCAAATTTAAAAGACTTGTTCAAACATAACCTCACATTTACTGATAAAAGAGAACCAGGTGGAATGACGGCGGCCATTTAACTCGAACACATGTATATGAGTTAAGGTGGTTATGTGTGACTACACGAACAGCGGTACTCGTTTGTATGCGTGCAGTTCTGATAGTTTGACTACTAAATTGTAAACGCAGCGCGAAGAAAATATCATTCTTACGAATATAGAAAATAAAATTTCGACATTCACTTTTTCAATAACTTTTTTTTCTCGTACATCATAAACGAGTTTCTCTTAACTTGACTACTAAATATTGAAAAAAAAGAGAACATGTATTATTATCGAAACTTCTATTAAATAAGAAATTTCGTCTTTTGGTCACTTTTTCCCCACTTTAGTAGTCAATCTACTAACAATACATTGTGAGTTTAACAGCAATTGGTATTCAAAGTTTTTCCGTGTACAATCATTTTGAATTTTGTGAAGATTATACTAAATTATCTTTTCAAATATATTATATTTCCTTATTTTACTTCTAAGCATTCTTAAAAGTAGTAACGAAAATCCTTACTATACCAAAATGTCCTACACTTGTAAATAAATATACTAAAAAGTGATCCTAAAATATTAAATATTGTAACAAAGTTTCTTTCAGTGAACTTGATAAAAATATCAAATAATTTATAATAAACTGTAAAATACACTACCGGCAGAAATTGTCGGTACGAACGATGGGCGAGCTACGAAAAGTTGCTGCCGAAATTAAATTAACATATTTTATTATTGAAAAATGATAGAAACTTGGTTCTTGGATCGTTTAAAAGCCAATTAAATTCTGCGTCGTTTGATATATAAATGAAAATTATTTGATATTTTTGAGAGATTTTATCACCTAAAAGATTTTGAAAAAAAATTGATTTATTTTTCTATTTTTGTGCACCATGTTTGTGTGGCTGCACATTCTAGAAAAATTTAGAGAAAAATTTTAAACTCTAGCAACATAATGTTTAAAGTCTCAGCTTTTATTTGAGCCTTGAAAATTGAAAATCCGTTCAGTAGTTTTTGAAATATCTAAAAAAATGTCCAAGCATGTTGTTTTTATAATTTAGGCGGTGATACACACTTATTGCACTCTCGCTGCTCACCTGGTTCATTGCAGCAGGGCCGAATAAGCGGCATATAGAGTGGGGGTCATATTTGGAGCCCTTTTTAAGTTTTTTGTAATTTTAGATTTAATATTCATTAAAAATTTAATAATTGTTAAAGTTAATTATTATATATATAAATAAGTTATCATTTTACAAACTTTCATGATCAAATAGTCGTTTAATTTAAGAAAAAAGTTAGAAAAGTAAAAATTTGTACGTAGAAATAAACGACTATTTGATCATGAAAGTTTGTAAAATGATAACTTATTTATATATATAATAATTAACTTTAACAATTATTAAATTTTTAATGAATATTAAATCTAAAATTACAAAAAACTTAAAAAGGGCTCCAAATATGACCCCCACTCTATATGCCGCTTATTCGGCCCTGCTGCAATGAACCAGGTGAGCAGCGAGAGTGCAATAAGTGTGTATCACCGCCTAAATTATAAAAACAACATGCTTGGACATTTTTTTAGATATTTCAAAAACTACTGAACGGATTTTCAATTTTCAAGGCTCAAATAAAAGCTGAGACTTTAAACATTATGTTGCTAGAGTTTAAAATTTTTCTCTAAATTTTTCTAGAATGTGCAGCCACACAAACATGGTGCACAAAAATAGAAAAATAAATCAATTTTTTTTCAAAATCTTTTAGGTGATAAAATCTCTCAAAAATATCAAATAATTTTCATTTATATATCAAACGACGCAGAATTTAATTGGCTTTCAAACGATCCAAGAACCAAGTTTCTATCATTTTTCAATAATAAAATATGTTAATTTAATTTCGGTAGCAACTTTTCGTAGCTCGCCCGTCGTTCGTACCGACAATTTCTGCCGGTAGTGTATGTTATTTAAGTTTCTGTATGAAATGTAAAAAATCGATCATATTTAACAATTTTTTTTGGCGAAGTAATTTAATTTTAGTAAATCAGAATTATTTAAATAATAAGTATTTTAATATTTTAATACTTTTTTGATTATCAACTCAGAAACTTAAAAAAATTTACCTTAAAAATTAACCATTCTTCATTTTATCGCGATTTTGAATGTTTGTAACTTCGTTGGAGAAAAACCGATTTGTGCCAAATTTTTGAAGCATGTAGATTGAAACAATATCTTTTTGCTGCTAAAATTTCACGTTGGGTTTTGCAGTAGTTTTCAAAAGAGATTGATTACGAAAAAATTGTTTATTTCGAAGGTTACAGACAAGTATTATAACTAACTTGAAGTTGGTTTGCTACTTGCAATAAAAGTCAAATTCAAAATGAAACGATTTTTTTAAAAAGAAATGTTAATTAAATTATTATAAAGGGAGATTTAGTGGAATTTTTATATCGATTTATTAATTATTAACAAAGGAAAACAACAAACTTTATAAAAATGTTGAGTGTCAAGCTAGCGAACATCATTCTTAGTTCATATTAGGGTAGTGAATATAGATCATAGAAGGTCACGTAGTTTTTTCTCGGCCGAAATCTAAGTCCCCTGGACACTCAAAATTCAACTTCTGAATTTAACTATTTTAAATACACATCCTTATAGGAAATTTCATTGCGCATCTTTTTTTCTTATGAGATTTTTTTGTATCTATTAACGTTTTCGAAATATTTTTGAAAAACTGTTTCTTTTTAAACTGTAAATTTAATGACATTTTTCACTTCAACTCGCGATATTTCAGCCAATTTTAAAAATTTTTCAATGAAACAAAAAAGAAAATGGGTCTTAAGGTATTTTACGAATGATAAAAAAGAAAAAAGTTATTTTCTTTATTTTCTTTATTAATGTAAAAATCACGAACTACAATCTTCTCGGCTCTCGTTTAACGGGCGAATTTTGAGTAGCAGAGAACTTCCAGTGAGAAAGTTGTTCATTATGGTCCAAAAAAGTTTTCTGGAAAATCATAGGGTTAATAATTAATTAGTTTTGAAATGGTGAACGTTTAAAGATGCTAGCGAGTTAGCGACCAAACGTACAGCACGCGTCACTCGCCATAGGCACTCGGGAGTGTCGTTTCAAGGCCTTTCTCCAATAGGTTTTAAAAAGTGTGCGAATGACTGCGTCTGCGTCGGTTGCTATAGCAACACATGCTAAAATCAACGCAACGCAGTCATTCGCACACTTGTGGTAACCTATTGGAGAAAGGCCTTCAAAGGTTATGACCAGTGGCGCGTGGTACACGTTCGGCTCCTAGCAACTTTAAACATTCACCATATCAACACTAATTAATTATTAACCCTATGATTTCCCAGAAAACTTTTTTGGACCATAAATAACAACTTTCTCACTGGAAGTTCTCTGTTACTTAAAATTCGCCCGTTAAACGAGAGCCGTGAAGATTGTACTTCGTGGTTTTTACATTAATAAAGAAAAAAATTAATAACAATTTTGTTTATAAACAAAACCACTTTTTTCTTTTTTTATCATTCGTAGATTACCTTAAGATGCATTTTCTTTTTTGTTTCATTAAAAAATTTTTAAAATTGTCTTAAATATCGCGAGTTGAAGTGAAAAATGTCATTAACTTTACAGTTTCAAAAAAACAGTTTTTTCCAAATATTTCGAAAACGTTAATAGATACAAAAAAATTGCATAAGTGAAAAAGATGCGGAATGAAATATCCTATAAGGATGTGTATTTAAAATAATTAAATTCAGAAGTTGAATTTTGAGTGTCTACGATCCAGGTGCTCATTTGTGGATTCGTTTACACGAACACGTTAGTGCCTCTAGAGTGGTGTGCGCGCACACATGCGAATCGCGTAGAAGGTCGAGTTGAGTGGGGATAAGAGAACTTGTAGTGATGCTGATTCCACACTTACCCAGCGCTCCGCTTTTCCGTGGCGCTTTGCATGAGATAGAAAAAGACAGAGACTATCTCTATCTTTTTCTGTCTCACGCGAAGCGCCACGGAAAAGCGGAGCGACTGGGTAAGTGTGGAATCAGCATGAAAGGCAAGCGAAAGAGATTTTCGTTTCTGATGCCTTGGCGTGCTCTGAGGAGTGAGGCGGGGCTTTGGATCCGATCGTGTGGCCGAAATGTACCGAGTACAACCGAACGGTGTATTTCACTTCTCTCCGCCGTTGTACTGCATATTCGGAACTCTACGCAATATTTTGTTTTGATTAGCGTATGCACAACTCAAAATTTTTATTTTTCAGCAATACGATTCTCCACATAATTAATGTTAAATTTTCTTTTTTCAAATTTTTATTAATTTCAATATTCAGTTAAGATTTTATTTTTTCTTATTTACCAATTCTGTTTTTAAATTTTTTCTTTTCTAAAAGAAAAATTAGTTTCTAATTTTTTAACAAATAAAAAAGAATATCTACAAAATTTTGATAAGCGAAAAAGTGTTAAATATATTTATATATATACATATTTTATATGGATTTTATTTTTCCTTATTTACAAATTCTATTTTGAAATTTTTTCTTTTCTTCTAAGTTTCTAATTTTTTAACAAATAAATAAGAATATCTACAAAATTATGATAAGCGAAAATATTTTTTAATTGATTCAATTTGTCAAATCTATAACTAATTGTACAATTAATGTTTTCTGAAAATTAGTCATTTTTTTCACTGATAACCAGTTATTTTTAACTGCTTGTAAAACATATAGAAGATTAGATTGGGCAAGCTTAACAGTTTTCCATAAACGAATTTTTTTCATTGCTTTTCTATAAAGAGATTATCTTGGCTAATGTTTGACAAATTAAAATTATACAGATTTATTGTTTTTCTAATAAAACAAATTGTTTAATGATTAAAATTAAGAACTAGAAAACAAATCCGTTTTGCGTATTTTTTATTTTCCAATCACAATTTCAATCTCTCTTTCTCTATCGGCCTACGCTCGAAGACACGCGCTAATACCAGCCGGGTAGCAGTAAATGCTTCTAATCTAAAATACGCATTTCTACAATTTTTTAAATATTATTGAAAATAATCATTAAAAATTCTTCAGAAATCCAAGTTTTCAAAATTATTAATATAATTCTTCAAAAAATTAAATACTTTTTAACATTTTTACTGTTATGCCATTTATTAATTTAAAAAAAAATCAATATTTGGTAAAACCTAAAAAATAGACGAAGGATGCCGAAGGGCCTAGGGTCTTGAAAACTTTTTTACAGACTATTGTGACCTAATAAAACAAATTTATCCAATTTAGGCAAGAATATTATTATAAAACATGAAGATAGCTCAATATCTTCATGTTTATAATAATTTTAATTTCTGCAAAATTTAAAAAAATGTAATTATTTACAAAAATTTTAATAAAATCCTTCGTAAGAATTCAACTATTATTAAAAGTAATACAATTTTCTACATCAATTCAATTATTTAAAAAAATGTAATAAAATTTGTTGCATGAATTCAATTATTTTCATAAATAATAAAATTTTCACAGGATTTCTAAGAATAAATATTTTACTAATTCATTTAGTAAGAACTAATAGCGTCTAAATATGCGCATGTGCAAACCTGTACCTTTTGCATTTATCCTTTTACTAATTAAATTAGTAATGACTATTTGAATTAGTAGTTTTCTACTAATTCTAGGTAGACGACTTTTCCCCATTTCAATTAGTAATATTTTACTAAGAATTAGTAGAATCTTACTAATTCAGATTCAGAGAGTTGATTATGATTGATATGAAGCATTTTTTTACTGTATCTTGAAATATTCTTTCACGCAGAAAAATCCGATTGAAAATTGTGGAGTTCAGCGCTAGTAACTTAGATTTCATTCCCAAACTTGTCTACCTTTGCGGCTCCAGGATAGAAAACAGGGAAATGAATCGTAAAAGGTTTAAAGCACGTCAGTAGGCTTAAAATGTTTTCGTTCTTATGCACACTTATACGCGGAACAAAGCAGACTAAACACATTGATAGGCGCTTCTGGGCGGAGTCCAAGGCAAGTCTGGTGCCGCGTCCCATACTGAATATAATGTGAGCAGATCTTCTAGTGACCTACATTATTACTTTTATTTGTCAAAATATTTACTTTTATTGGAATATTCAATTTGAAACTAAATATAAAATCGAAAAATAAAACAACTGGATATATTAAAATACTTTAAATTTTATAAAACTTCTCACTGGGATTTTTATTATTCTTTAGATATTTAAACGTAGAATCTTTTTAAAAATTAAATACAAGTCCTTTGCCATTTTTACTAAAATGATCTGTTTTAAAACGTTTAAAGAAAGAGATTTTATTTAAATATCTACAGATTAAATAAAAATTACAATGCGAAGATTTTTAAAATTCAAAGTATTCTCTATTTTTTTAAATATTATTTCATTTTAGACTTTACATTTAGTTGCCTAAATTGAACATTACAATAAAATATAAAAACAATTAGGCATTGAATAACAGGCTAAAAACAAAATAAACACACTCCTAATCTGAAAATGAGATCAAACATTTCACATAGATATTCTTCTACATTCATTTGTAACACTAAAACTTTATTACAAAACTGCACTCACTATTATATTTAAAACTAAAATTTTTATTAATTGAAACAATTAATACACTACGAACTACAACGAGACTTCCGTGTATATCAAAAACGAAGAAACTGAACAAACGCGGGCGCAGGCGCGCCACAGAGTTTCGCATTCATAAAAACTGTTTGGGAATGAATCTAAGGACTCTCGCACAGAGCAGTTCCCGTTTAAGTGAACGTTTATACAAAGTTTGTAACAATTGAGTAGCTGAATTAAAATAAATGCAAATAATAATAATTGTACCTACTTCTTTTCACCTTTGAATTAATTACGGAATCTGATTGCACTTGTTGAAAGAAGACTATTGGCGTTTATTAAGACATTTAGCATTGATCTTCATTAAAAATCGTTACTAAACTTTTTAGGAAAGAGAACCGATATTTAATATTTCTTCCTATGATAATACAAATCATTCAACTTGTTTTATATTCAGTCCGAAATCTGAATTTTCATTTTTCTCCGTGTTATTGTTTTATTATTCTTCTGGTAAATATTTAAACAATGTTCTTATGTACAAAAGTCTCGTATTTGTTTTAATGGTGTAATTTCATTATTCGGTACTTATTTGCATTTAGCATTATTGTTATTCATAAGGGCAAATTTTTTTTAATAAATTAATTTGGCAAATAATTTTGTAAAATCTGTTTATTTAAATGAAAAGTTAGAATAGAGAAGGGTAGGCTACATTGAACCGGGTTTTTTATAAAGTCCAAGAACTAATTAAATGTTACTAATTTTGATCAGGTTTTTGTATCAAAATTAAACTGAAGTACTCCTTTAGTTAATACACACGTTACAAACACAAATAATATACTTCAAAAATAATATTTCCACTTACAAATTATAAAAAATCCTATTTTTTACTCAAAAAATAGAAAATTATTGTTAACAAGTTATTATTTGTTTATATATAGGAGATTAATATATTTCGATGTCAGGTTAGGTAGCAAAAGTAACAGTTTAAGTTTATCACGTTGACAATTGTGATAAAAGCATGTCTTCCAGTATTTTTCTTACTAATTAGTAAAGCAGACAACTTTACAACTCTTAACATTGAAAATTCTTTGCTTTTTCGGGTGGTTCAATGATGCCGCACTTACTGTATTCACATGACATTCACAACAAAAATTGTTTATAATAAATTTATGTAAGAGTTAAAATTCTTTATCACATCGGAATATTGAAATTGACACACAAAATTTTTTGTTTTGTACGTGAAAAACAGTTTTTTTTAGTTTTTCTTTATAAATATTAAACCTACGTGCCCGAAATTTTTGGACATAGTTTGTTTTGGTAAAACTAACTTATATATTAAATAAGAAAAAATTTCACTCAGTCATTTCTCAGAAAATTGAAATGGTTCACTGTTGACGCTAGTTCAATGTATCCTACTCTCCCTTATAAATTTTATATAAAAATTTAGGAATTTTATTCATTAAGCTTAGATTTATTGCACTAATCTTTCACTTAAAAATTAATTTTTAAATTTAGGGGTAGGTTTTAAGGGTGCGCGCGACGGTTATAACCTGATGGGATTAGTTGCTTATAATTTTAGAAAATTTTTAGCGCTTTTAGTTTTCCAATATCCGAACAAGTTCACTTTATTTGGGGCACTTATATGTCAAATTTAATTAGGGGTGGGTTTTGGGGGTGTGAGCGTTGGTTCTAACCTGGTGGGATTAGTTGCTTATAATTTTAGAAAATTTTTAGCGTTTTTAGATTTCCAATATTCGAACAAGTTCTATTGATTTATCGAAAAATATGTTGTATGTACCATAAAGTAATAATAATTAATTTGTGTAACTTGTATAATTATTTTTTTATTAACATTCACTAAATTGTCCGGACTAAATTTTGACTCTTTCGGACTAATTCCAGATTTACTAGTTAAAATTAACTGATTAATGTCGGACTTCATCGGACCAACTCCGGATTTACTAGTTGTTCACAAACCGTATAGAGTTCGGATTTATTTGGATTAATTTCGGGTGACAAAAACCTGACCATAAACCGCACTGTTTCGGACAAATTTCGGATTAGTCCGAAATCTGTCCGCTTTTTTAACCAGGGAAAACACAGATTCAAAAATGTCTGAAAAATATTCCGATTCTTTCCCGAAACCGATTAAAAGCAAATCGCTTAAACCCAATGGGAAATGCCAGTGTAGTGCCGATGTTCACCACTGGTTTAGTACTCAGACGATTGTTCGGCGTAGTCTAGCCGAGCCTCGACAATTAGTGCTGGCGCAGTACAGAATTTTTGTTTCGCCAAAGCTTGGACAAGCCACGGCGGCAAGTGCTGGCTGAGTATAGAAAAATTGTTCACAACGCTCTTTGCCAACATTGCTTTTTTGACATAAGCTTGAAAAAAATTATAAAAAAAGTTTATAAATGTTTATAAATATAAATTTATTGAAAAAAATTAATATTTTACTTTTCAGTTGTTCATTTTTTATTCTTATTAAATTTAATATTAACAATTTAACACAATTGTCTAATTTTGTAAATAATAAATTATTTAAACAAATTAAAATTATAAACAAAATTTAAACTTTAATCTCAATAATAATTTGGTTCCTATTAAAATACTATTATACTTCTTACTATGAATAAAAAATTATTAAAAAATAACCACGTAATTTAAGAATTACGTAAAATGTTAAATGCAATAAGTAAAGTAATTTAATTTAATTATTAAAAATTTAGTTTAATTTATTTTATTTCAATTTATTATTTCTAACGTATCCTTATTTTTTTCTCAACTTTGACTCAATAATTGTATGTCTGAATGATACTGAGATGTTAATACTTTACTGTACACATGTGTCGTTAGCATAGTGGTTAGAGCGTTAGTCTGTTAGTCCGTAGGTCGTAGGTTCGATTCCCCTCGTCAGCAATTGAGTGCTTGGATACAACAAGGGGACGTACGCTCGGCGAGCCGCTTTAAAGTCAGTCAAAGGTACCGTAAAGTGTAAAAAATGAAAATTCAAAATTTTGAATTTTAAAAACTGCCATCTCATAGGAAATAGAAATGCGCATCTTTTTTTCCTTTGAAATTTCTTTGAATAATTAATATTTTTATATGATAATGGAAAAAATGTGATAAATTTTCATTGTCAAATTTCATTGAATTTTAAAATATAAATCGTCGTATCTCCGACAAAAATTAATGAATTCTTTTGATTTTTGGTATACAAATGCATTTGGACCTATAGAAGACGACAATATCACGAAAATGTTAAAAGCAATTAATTGTTTATTGATTTTTAATTGTTAATACTGACCAGTCAAAAATAATTTTTTCATATCTTTGGCTGCAAAAAGTATGCGGGGAACTTTAAAATTCAAACAACTTCCAGTGAGACATTTGTTTATTACGATGTAAAGAAGTTTTCTGTCACGTCAGGATTTTGAGAAAAGTGGGAGTAAAGACCCCAAAAACGCTTTTTTGAGGATTTTCAACATTTTTTTTCTCTTTAACCTGACGTGCTACAGACTTCTACAAGGTCTTAAATTAAAGCTTGTAATGTGCACTACAAGACCCATATCCATAAAATAAAAAAAAATTAAAAGCTTTTTCAAAAAATGGAGTTGAAGGCAACAAAAAGGTGTGTTTTTGGATTGCTTTAATAGACTTCATGCAATTGCTTGGATTCGCTTGAAAATTGTTACTCGGAGTTTTTGGAGTCGTTGATTACGAATCCGAAATTAGTTTTCAAAAATTTAAAATGGCGAAACTAAGATGGCATATGTAAAAATTAAGAATTGATTGGATTCGCTTGAAAGTTTGTTACTCCAGGGTTTTTGGGGTTCCTGATTACGAATTTGCCATTTTTCATTTTTGAAAACTAATATCGGATTCGTAATCAGTGACCCCAAAACCCCTAAGTAACCATTTTCAATCGAATCCAAGCAATTGCAAGAAGTCTATTAAAGCAATCCAAAAACACACATTTTTTTAGTGTTTTCAACCCCATTTCACGCAGAAAAATCCGATTGAAAATTGTGGAGTTCAGCGCTAGTAACTTAGATTTCATTCCCAAACTTGTCTACATTTGCGGCTCCAGGATAGAAAACAGAGAAATGAAACGTAAAAAGGTTTAAAGCACGTCAGTAGGCTTAAAATGTTTTCGTTCTTATGCACACTTATACGCGGAACAAAGCAGACTAAACACATTGATAGGCGCTTTTGGGCGGAGTCCAAGGCAAGTCTAGTGCCGAGTCCCATACTGAATATAATGTGAGCAGATCTTCTAGTGACCTACATTATTACTTTTATTTGTCAAAATATTTACTTTTATTGGAATATTCAATTTAAAACTAAATATAAAATCGAAAAATGAAACAACTGAAAATATTAAAATACTTTGAATATTATAAAACTTCTCACTGGGATTTTTATTATTCTTTAGATATTTAAACGTAGAATCTCTTAAAAAATTAAATACAAGTCCTTTGCCATTTTTATTAAAATGATCTGTTTTAAAACGTTTAAAGAAAGAGATTTTATTTAAATATCTACAGATTAAATAAAAATTCCAATGCAAAGATTTTTAAAATTCAAAGTATTCTCTATTTTTTAAAATATTATTTCATTTTAGACTTTACATTTAGTTGCCTAAATTGAACATTACAATAAAATATAATAACAATTTGGCATTGCATAACCGGCTAAAAACAAAATAAACACACACCTAATCTGAAAATGAGATCAAACATTTAACATAGATATTCTTCTACATTCATTTGTAACACTAAAACTTTATTACAAAACTGCACTCACTATTATATTTAAAACTAAAATTTTTATTAATTGAAACAATTAATAATGTTGAAATTGTATATGATCTTGGGAAGGTAAGATTTGAATAAAAAATTCAAAAGTGTGTCGTTAATGCGACGTTTCGTTGGCTAGGGTTTGCCAACCTCATCAGGCTAAAAAGATTTTATTAAATAGTTAAGTTACACATCAGTATTTTTTATCAAAGACCAAAAAAGCACTATTTCCATTAATAAACAATAATAATATACCTAGGTTTGGTTAGAACATCGTAAACGTACTAACGCGTCAAAAAATTAAAAAGTTTTCGTCAAATTACAAAAAACAAACATTCCACACTTATGAGAGTAAAATTTGAGAAGAAGAGACGACATTCTCACAACAGCGATTCACTGTCAACTGAAAAGAATTTTATTCATATAAAATCAAACTAGTAAATACGTCAGAGAAGTCAATGAACTAAAATATAAACACTTACTTAGAAGAAACACAAGTTATATTGATATTATTATTTTCATTATGGACACGAGTCCATACGTCTAAGTAAAGGAAAGAATGTTTTGTTTAAGGTGAAGATATCTTCCTTTCTGTTGACAGTGGAACGATTAGTTTTTATATGAATTTATATGAACTAAGTTGTACACAATATTCTTTTTTTGTTGAGTTGGATGATCTGAAAAATAATTAATAAGTCTGTCGGAAGAGGAAGGTTTTTGATACCAGTCAGTGATTATATGATTATTTTCTCTAATGAGAGTTAAGTCAAGAAAGTTAATAGAATTGTTTTTTTTCCCTTTCCATAGTGAACTGTAATTTTTGGTTGTAAGAATTGAAGGTGTCAATTACAAGATCGACGTGTTCTCTTCTTACAGCCAAAATTGTGTCATCCACATATCTAAAATAGAACAAAGGGACACAATTATATTTTTCTTTTAAAATTTCAAGACAATCAGTTTCCAGATCATCCATGACAATGTCAGAAACAAAGGCTGAGATAGGTGAGCCCATAGGAGTTCCGTAAATCTGGCGGTAAAACTTTCCATCAAGTGAGAAATATGTGTTATTGAATACAAACTTAGTGCAGTCGACTATATCACAGAATGGGATTTTACAATTTTGATTTATAGAGCGTATGCGTCGATCTAAGCTCTGAATGACTAGTTCACAAGAAATGTTTGTAAACATAGAACTTACATCAAGTGAAAGAAAAGTATAGCCATCGTCCATGGCAAGGTTACATAACTTATTTTTTAATTCTAAACTATTATTAATATGAGATCGTGGTAAACTAAAACAATTTTTTAAGGAATTGTATAAAGTTTTAGCTAAAAAATGAGTGGGGCTATTAATTAGAGAAATAATTGGACGAAGTGGAACATTTTCCTTGTGTATTTTCGGTAGTCCATACGCTTTAGCCAACACAGAGTCCGTCAAGGTCAATTGATTTGGATGGTATATTCTATCAAGGAATTCGTTTTCGTTTAAGTATTTAAGAATCCCAGATGTTTCTCTTATTAGTTTTTTGAGAGGGTTCTTTTTTATCAGTTCGTACGTTGAAGCATCGGAAAACAAGTTTGACATTTTATTTTTTATAATCAGACTTTTTTATGAGAACGGTTACATTCCTTTTGTCTGCTGGAGTAAAAAAGACGTCAGGATTATTTTTTAAAAAGAGTTTTGTTTTTTGTAATTTTTTTAGAAAAGGATCTATCTTGATTTGTCGGTAAATGTTTATTAGTCAGATTGTTTGTCAAAATATTAGAAAATTTTCCTCTTAGAGAATTTTTTGAAGTGTCGTCAATTTCAAGATTAGATAAAGAGGACTCTAAGTTTTTTATAGAATTTATTATATCTTTTTTTGAAATGTCATTTGAGAAACTAAAATTGGGACCCAGCGATGCGATTTCAACGACTTCCGGGGGAACATCAGTATCAGTCAAGTTTTTAAACCAATTGTGTCGATTACATTGAGAGCTCGTAGATTGTTTGTTTGTTAGTAATCTAAGTTTGTTTTTGTGAATGTCATTATTGGAATTCAGATTACGAACCTGTCACGAGACTTAACATCCAAATTAGAATTTATGATACGTTCTTTACATATATTTAGTGATTTATTTAAATAAGTGACATGAAAATGAATATCGTTGATTTCAATACTTAGTAATTTTTTTAAATAGGAATTATTAAGTTTAAAAAAGGTTTTTTTGCAAAACTTACTGTGAAAATAAACAATATTTAAGCGCTTTTGAAAGTTGATTATATGTTGTGGAACAACGTCACTGTTTCTGCAGCTGAGCAGAAAAACCTTCTTTGAGAGTGCTAAAGCCAGTTGTTTATTTAGAGATGTCCATTTTTTAAGAAGATCTTTGAGGTGTGAACCATATTTTATACCAATGTGTGTAAAGTAAGATGTTGACAATGAATTTGAGTCTATCTCCGATCCAAGACTCGTATTTAATAAGTTGTTAGAGATATATCCTTCCATAGTTAGTTAATGTTGAAATTGTATATGATCTTGGGAAGGTAAGATTTGAATAAAAAATTCAAAAGTGTGTCGTTAATGCGACGTTTCGTTGGCTAGGGTTTGCCAACCTCATCAGGCTAAAAAGATTTTATTAAATAGTTAAGTTACACATCAGTATTTTTTATCAAAGACCAAAAAAGCACTATTTCCATTAATAAACAATAATAATATACCTAGGTTTGGTTAGAACATCGTAAACGTACTAACGCGTCAAAAAATTAAAAAGTTTTCGTCAAATTACAAAAAACAATTAATAAAACAATTAATACACTACGAACTACAACGAGACTTCCGTGTATATCAAAAACGAAGAAACTGAACAAACGCGGGCGCAGGCGCGCCACAGAGTTTCGCATTCATAAAAACTGTTTGGGAATGAATCTAAGGACTCTCGCACAGAGCAGTTCCCGTTTAAGTGAACGTTTATACAAAGTTTGTAACAATTGAGTAGCTGAATTAAAATAAATGCAAATAATAATAATTGTACCTACTTCTTTTCACCTTTGAATTAATTACGGAATCTGATTGCACTTGTTGAAAGAAGACTATTGGCGTTTATTAAGACATTTAGCATTGATCTTCATTGAAAATCGTTACACTGAGAAAACTCGAGAGTCAAATTCAGAGGTTCAAAAAGTGTATGTTTTCTTTGCTTATGAAGAGAGTTGAATAGTCCTTTTAAAATAAATTTTGAATTGATAATGGAAATCTACTTGTATATTCTCTCTCATTATATCTGAGGGTTAAAAGTTGCGCAGAAAATGTGTACGATCTGATGCGCGTGAAATTATTTTTCTGACATTTTATGTATTTAATTGAGGGGTTAGGTTGCCATATTTATTCATTTCGCGCTGGATAAGGAAGGGATTTCTCAAGATGGTTAATTTGTCCCTCTGTTAGAGAAATGGCACGAATATCTGTCAATTGATTCAGAAGATAGTACATTGTACAACTAGTGGCGAAAGTGTTCTCTCACCACGAGTTGTGCACTACGTTTTCTCCAATGCCTTGCGAGGAAAGGTTTCTTCGTGAGTTTTGTATAATTTTAATTTAACGTGTGCTTATGTTTAATATAATAAAAGACGAATGTTTTGAGTGGGGAAGAAGTTAGATACAAAATAAATCTCGGTCAAAGGACAAAAAAAAGAATAAATTCATGATTTACTTTCGCCACGCCAAATTTACTTTCGCCACGCTAAAAATTACTTTCGCCACGCCAAATTTTACTTTCGCCACGCTCTTCAGAGCAGTTGAGAAAAGTTCTACTTTCGCCACACTTTTCTACCAAGAAAAGTACTCTTTTCAGAGCAAGTGTTGGAGAAAATCAATTTTAATGCTCTTGTTGAAGCTATTAAATGAGACGTCCGCTTATTCCCGAATTCTTTTTTGACCAAATAGTTATTTGATATAAAACTACTTAACATAAAATTAACATAATATGCACATTATTCGACATTTTCATTGCACACAAAAACCATTTAACATAAACATCATTTGTCATAGAATTCATCAAACAGAAATATTATGTTACATAAAACTCAGATAATTTAATTCCCATTTGACATAAAAGATATGTAACATAAATTTCTGTTGACATAAAAATCATTTAACATAAATTTCTTTTGACATAAAACTCATTTAACGTAAATTTTATTTGTTATAAAATTCATTTGACATCAATTTCATTTGGCATAAATATCATTTAACGTAATTCTCATTTGACATAAATATCATTAGACATAAAATTAGCTTTACATAAATTTCATTTGACGTGAATATCATTTAACATAATTATTATTTAACGTAAGATTAAATTTATATAAATTTCTTTTAGCATAAATGCCATTTAAGGGGATCCGCACCCGAAATTTCAACTATAACAGAATATAATTGAAAAAATTTGGTATATTTTTTTTCTGACACTATTTTGATTCAGAAATAAGGTGAACAAAGAAAAAAAATTTTCAAGATTTTTTCGAAAATTAAAAAATTTTTTTTTTTTTTTTTTTTTGTAACTTTTGACAAAATTAAAATTTTACAAAATCCATGTCCTTTATTGTACAGGGGGTTGTAAGGAACTCATTAAAACAAAAACCATTAAAAAATAATAAAATTTGTGAAAGAAGAAGCATTTTTTATAAGTTTATGGTATAACATTATAAACCATAAATTTACAAAAAAATGCTTCTTCTTTTACAAATTATATTATTTTTCCATGGTTTTTGTTTTAATGAGTTCCTCACAACCCCCTGTACAATTAAGGGCATGGATTTTGTGAAATTTTAATTTTAATTTTTTGTAAATTTATGGTATAACATCGAAATGTTATACCATAAATATACAAAAAATGCTTCTTCTTTCACAAATTTTATTATTTTTTAATGGTTTTTGTTTTAATGAGTTCCTTACAACCCCCTGTACAATTAAGGGCATGGATTTTGTAAAATTTTAATATTGTCAAAAGTTACAAAAAAAAATTTTTTTTTTAATTTTCGAAAAAATCATGAAATTTTTTTTTCTTTGTTCACCTTATTTCTGATTTAAAATAGTGTCAGAAAAAAAATATACCAAATTTTTTCAATTATATTCTGTCATAGTTGAAATTTCGGGTGCGGGTCCCCTTAACATAATTCTCATTTGACATAAAATTTACTTGACATAAATTTCATTTGGTATAAATCCCATTTAACATAATTTTCATTTGACATAAAGTTCATTTGACATAAAAGACATTTAACACAATTCTCATTTGTCATAAAAGTCATTCAACAAAATTCTCATTTGACATAAAAATAATTTTACACAAATTCCACTTTACATAAAAATATCGGCGCCAATTTTAAAAGTAACCAATTAGATATTATCAACAACATTGTGATTCGCCAATTTTGAAATTCGCGCCTATATTTCTATGTCAAATGATCTTTATGTAAAATGAAATCTATGACATCTGAAATTTATGTCAAATGAGAATTATGTGTAATGACTTATCCGTCAAATTAAATTGATATCAAGTGAACTTTATGTCAAATGAAAATTATGTTAAATGGGATTTATACCAAATAAAATTTATGTCAAATGAGAATTATGCTAAATAGAATTTATGCTAAATAAAATTTATATAAATTTAATTTTACATTAAATAATAATTATGTTAAATGATATTCACGTCAAATGAAATTTATGTCAAGCTAATTTTATGTCTAATGCTATTTATGTCAAATGAGAACTACGTTAAATGACATTAATGCCAAATGAAATTGATGTCAAATGAATTTTATAGCAAATAAAATTTACGTTAAATGAGTTTTATGTCAAAAGAAATTTATGTTAAATGATTTTTATGTCAATAGAAATTTATGTTACATAATTTTTATGTCAAATGGGAATTAAGTTATCTGAGTTTTATGTAACATAATATTTCTGTTTAATGAATTCTATGACAAATGATATTTATGTTAAATGGTTTTTGTGTGCAATGAAATTTATGTCGAATAATGTGCATATTATGTTAATTTTATGTTAAGTAGTTTTATATCAAATAACTATTTGTGTTAAAAACAAAATTAAAAATAAGTTCAATTAATTAATTTAAAAAAAAAAAAAAAAAAAAAATTGAGAAATAATTGTAAATAAAAGTTTAAAATTTGTATGGTCTCGGTTTAATTGTTACAATACTGTTAAATAAAAAATAAAAAATATATGTATACATAAGTATATGTCTTTCTAAATGTAAATTGTACGATTATATTTTCGAAATATAAATTGTTAAAAATTAATAAAGAAAAATTGTCGGAGGACATTTTCGGAAAATAGTCGTCATTTCAAATTTGACGAAAAAAGGAATAACCTTTAAAGAAAAACAAAGAGAGACAATACTCTCAGGTAGCATGGGACGGAGGTCCCATGGAAAGGCAATAGCCTACAACAAAAGAGAATTATCTCAAATAATAAAAGGGCAGCGAGTCAAAACATTGACCTGTAAAGGTTCCAGACTTTTATTTCAGGAAATACAGACACAAGCAGTGGGGGAAAGGAAGACTGGAGACAAATTGAAGAAAAGCGGCAGTATTAATCGCGATTCGGTCGAAGAATATTATTTGTAACGTTCAATTGAAAAATATAATAAATTTATAAAATAAAATAAAAAGAAAATGTGTTTAATTTTGAATAATCTCCCTACTGTTTAAAACAAAATGGTGCCGAAACCCGGGACTTAAAGACCGGTAAAAATATATAACAGTGGAGAGATACTAACTATTTAAAAAGGATGATTAAAGTTACTTAGTGTTTGTGAAATGTGAATTAATTAAATTGGTTAAACTTATTTGTTGTTTTGTAAAGTGAAATTAGTTAAAATGGCTCCCAAACGGAAAGGGCGTCCGCGAAATATGTCGAAAGGTGCAAAAAGAAAGGAGGAAATGGAGAAACCTGTCTCGGAGGCAGGAAGACATTCGTCAGCAAACGGGGAAAGTATACAGGTAAGTACATCTTCATTAAGAAAGAGACGTTTATTGTTAGAAGCGGCACAGCAAAAGGCTAATTTAAAAAGACGTATGATCGAGGAAAGGGAAAAGGTAGAGTTAGAGCTTATTTCCGATCGATTGGCTGCAGAACTGGCAGAGGAATCCTCGCCAACTATAAATGAAAGCGAACGTAATTCGCTGATAACAGTAGATCGTTTAGATTCTGTAGATGAATGGGTAGAAAGAGGATTATTGCATCGAAGAGAAAACGAATATTTAAATGATAGGAATAGGCAAAATTACGAGACAAATATGTTGAACGAAAGGGGTAATAACTCGAGTGTTGATGCTCAAATAATGAACGCGATAATAAAAACCTTAGATGTTGTAAGAGATTCAGATCAGGAAAATGTATCACGTTTATATTCATCATTAAATGGTGAGGCTAGAGAGGCGGTAGATGCATTAATGGTTTCAGCAAGTAGTGCTAGTAATATTATTCAGAGTGGGAAAATAGATCTCGTTACATTTGCTACGAAAGTTCGAAATGTAGTTGCCGCTCTGCAGGCCATAGATCAAGTTGGGCATTTACATAGCCCTGAATTAATTAACGAAATAATAACAAAATTACCTTATACATTAATACACGGTTACAATCATTATATAAGTTTAAATAAAAATGATGAACCTAAGTTAATTAAATTATTGAATTATTGATCGACAGCAACGACGTCTAAGTCACGTCCAATATTAATATCAACGATAGATGAAAATGATAAATCGGATAGGGTAGCTAGAAAGTCAAATGATCATAGCAAGCAATGTTATTTCTGTGATAAGAAAGGACATTATACAAGTAGATGTCTCGGCTTAAAAAAGTTGCCAAATCATGAACGATGGAAATGGGCCGAAAAGAGTAAAGTTTGCTTTAAATGTTTAAATGTCGGTCACAATAAGAGTAATTGTTGGGGTAAAAATTGTAATATAGACGGATGTGTTAAACAACATAATCGACTTCTACATCGTTCAAAACCTACGCGTAAAAACGATAATAAAGCGAACGTAAATGAAAAAGAATGTCAGGCAACAGAAGGTCAAAATACATCAAATGAAAATGTAAATAACGAAAAAAGGGCATTATGACTAAACGATGAAATCGGAATATTAAAAATCATCCCCGTGAAAATAATTGGTCCGTCTAAAAGTATTAAAACATTTGCACTACTAGATGACGGTACAACAATAACATTATTAGATTCAAAACTAGCAAAAAACGTCGGTGCTAAAGGTATACCATACCAATTAGATATAAAAGGAATAGGTGATTCTGTTTGTTTGAAAACAACATGTTTAAAGGTGTCCGTTATAATAGAAGGGGAATTTGGTAAATATAAACTAAATAATGTGAATACAGTACAAAATTTATGTCTTCCGAGTCAAACGATAAATAAAAAGTTAATAAAAGAATCTATAAATCTGAAAGAGATTAATATTCCGGCGTATACTAATGCAGTTCCATCCGTTTTAATTGGGCAAGATAATTGGGAGTGATTAATACCTCACGAAATAAAAATGAACGATTCAAAATCAATAATTGCAACAAAAACATTATTGGGATGGGTAATACACGGTCGATACAAAATGGGAAAAGGTCGGGATATAAACGCCTGCATGATTGAATCTGCAGATATAATCGATTCAAATCAAAACCGAAAAGAATGTATAGATAGGGAGTTACATGAAACTGTAAAAGAATATTTTGAGATTGAATCAATAGGAATAAAAACAATCGTTAAAGACAACGTTGAAGAAATTAGGGCAACTGAAATATTAGAAAATACGACTAAACGCATAAGCAATTGTAAATAGGAAACGGGATTATTATGGAAACAAAAAGAGATCAATTTACCAGAAAGTAGAACGATGGCAGAGAAAAGGTTAAGTAGTATAGAAAGACGACTAGATAAAGATGAACAATTCGCGTTATTATAATACAAAGAAATGGAGAGGTTTATAGAGAAAGGATACGCCAAAAAATTAGATAGTGAAGCCGGAACAAATAATGTTTGGTATATTCCTCACTTTGGAATATTGACTAAAGGCGAAAAAGGATACAAAATAAGGATTGTATTTGATGCAGCAGCAAAGAGTAGAGGAATAAGCTTAAATGATTGTTTACTTCAAGGGCCCACGTTACTTATGTCTCTTATAGGAATATTAATGAGATTTCGGCAAAATCGTATAGGTAAAAAAGGCGATATCCAAGATATGTTCTTAAGAATTAATTTAGTAAAAAAAGACATAAACGCTCAAAGATTTTTATGGAGGGGTTAAGATAGAAAGGGACCACCCAGCGAATATGTAATGAATTCACTTATATTTGGGTCCAAATCATCTCCTACCAGCGCTATATATGTTAAAGATAAAAATGCAGATGAAAAGAAGGGTAATAGGTTAAAGGCAGCGTGGGCTATTCAAAATAGTAGTTATGTAGATGATTTTCTTGACAGTTTTGAGTCTCCAGAAGAGGCAATAAAAATTATTAAAGAAGTGACAGAAATAAATCGACAAGGGGGGTTTCATATGCATACATGGATAAGCAATGATACACGAGTATCGAACTCGGTGAAATCGACTTTAGAAGGGACAGAAAAGGATATAGATTTAAATTTAGTTAACACATCAAATGCAAAATCAGAACGTGCATTAGGATTAAAATGGGACATTAACGCGGATGCATTCAAATTTAACGTGTCATTTAATAAGATTGATAACAATATATTAACGGGAAATGTAAAGCTGACAAAAAGGGAATTTTTAAGAACCATTATGTCCGTGTATGATCCTTTAGGATTTATATCGCCACTATTAATCAAATCAAAACTGATTATGCAAAATATATGGGTATAGCATGGGATTCGCAAATAGGTGATGAAGAATTTAAATCGTGGAAAGAATGGTTGAGGACTATACTCGATGTAACAAATTATTCGATACCAAGATGTTATGTAACCGGGCGTGGAAATAAAATTAGCCAAGAACTTCATATTTTTTGTGATGCCAGTACCAAAGCATATGCTACAGTAGCATACTGGAGAATTCTTTTTGAGGATGGATCAATTGAAACAAGCATCATTGCGAGCAAAAGTAGAATCACACCCATGAAACCAACAACAATCCCGAGACTTGAACTGCAGGCCGCGTTGATTGGGAGTCGACTTGGTAAAACTATAGAACAAGAGCATACAATAGAGGTAAATAAGCGCGTGTTTTGGAGTGATTCCCGTATTGTACTATCATGGATAAAATCGAATGCTCGGTCATATCAAATATTTGTAGCTCATCGTTTAGGTGAAATAGGAGAATTAACAGATCTATTGGAATGGAGATGGGTTCCGTCAGAAATGAACCCTGCTGATCATGCGACTCGACCGCTTCAAAAATTATCTCGATTAAGCAATGAATGGTTTGGTGGACCAGCATTTCTAAAATTAAAAGAGTCAGAATGGCCCGATCAAATCTATATTCTTCAAAAGGATGACGTCGCAAATATGAATACCGAAAAGCTTAAATGCACTGTTGCAATGACGCATGTAGGGGAGTCATGGATACCATCATCAATACGATTTTCATCATGGAAAAGACTTCTCGGAAGCACTGCTCGAGTATTGATAGCAATAAGTAAATGGAAAACAAATGTTTAATGAGTCCTATGAAATAATACTATAAGAAAGCAGAGACTGCCTTACTTAAACAGATACAAACGCAGTCCTGGTCTACTGAAATCAATGCATTACGTGGTAACAGAGAATTGAAAAGTGGTAGCAAAATAAAACATCTTACGCCAATAATCGACAGTGATGGACTACTAAGGGCAAATGGACGTACCAAACATATGTCAAAAGAAATCATTGAAAGTCAACCGGTAATTTTAGATGGAAATCATGCAATAACAAAACTTTTATTAGAAGATTATCACAAAAATATGATGCATGGAAATCATAATGCTGTTTTAAACGAAGTCCGGCAACGATTTTGGGTTACTAAATTGAAAGCTACATTGAAATCTATAGTGACAAAGTGTGGAATTTGTAAATTACGACGTTCGAAACCTAAAACACCAGTGATGGGTGAGTTACCCGAAGGAAGAACGTCTTATCACCAGAGACCTTTTACGCACTGTGGGATCGACTACTTTGGTCCAATGCAAATAACGATAGGTCGAAGGCGTGAAAAAAGATGGGGAGTTCTGTTCACTTGTTTGTCAACAAGAGCTATCCATTTAGAAATAGCTCATTCACTGACAACCGATTCCGCGATAATGGCACTTCGAAGAATGATGTCTCGACGAGGACAGCCGAAGGTTATTTACTCTGACAATTGGACTAACTTTAGGGGATCAAACAATGAAATAAGAAAAGAAATATTAGCTATGGATGCAGAAAATCAAAAACGGTTTGCTGCAGAAAATGAAATTGAATGGCACTTCATTCCTCCAGACGCTCCACATATGGGGGGAGCATGGGAGAGGTTGATAAGAGCAGTTAAGGTATCACTAATGATAGTTCTAAAAGAACAAGCTCCACGAGACGAAGTCCTTCAAACCCTATTTGCTGAGGTGGAACATTGTGTAAATTCGCGTCCACTTACACACGTATCATTGGATCCGACGGATGGAGAGGCTTTAACGCCTAATCATTTTTTAATCGGTGCATCGTCTGAAAGTAGATTATGTGCAAGATTTCAAGGAATCACGGAGTGCAACCGCTCACAATGGAAAATGGCCCAAAATCTCGCTGATTCGTTTTGGAAACGGTGGCTTCGTGAATATATACCAACGTTAATACCTAGAACGAAATGGACAAAAGAAAGTGCACCAATGCAAGTAGGTGATGTCGTACTAATTGAAAATCGATTAGAAGCCAGAAATTCCTGGCCAAGGGGAATAATTGAAAAGGTACATCCAGGACCTGATGGACGCATTCAAGTGGTATCACTCAGAACAAAAAAAGGAATAATAATACGACCTGTAAGTAAATTAATTCCACTCGTTAAAGAACAGGAGGTACAAGAATCTTAATTCTTGTACGGGGGGAGGATTTTTAAAAACAAAATTAAAAATAAGTTCAATTAATTAATTTAAAAAAAAAAAAATTGAGAAATAATTGTAAATAAAAGTTTAAAATTTGTATGGTTTAATTGTTACAATACTGTTAAATAAAAAATATATGTATACATAAGTATATGTCTTTCTAAATGTAAATTGTACGATTATATTTTCGAAATATAAATTGTTAAAAATTAATAAAGAAAAATTGTTGGAGGACATTTTCGGAAAATAGTCGTCATTTCAAATTTGACAAAAAAAGGAATAACCTTTAAAGAAAAACAAAGAGAGACAATACTCTCAGGTAGCATGGGACGGAGGTCCCATGGAAAGGCAATAGCCTACAACAAAAGAGAATTATCTCAAATAATAAAAGGGCAGCGAGTCAAAACATTGACCTGTTCCAGACTTTTATTTCAGGAAATACAGACACGAGCAGTGGGGGAAAGGAAGACTGGAGACAAATTGAAGAAAAGTGGCAGTATTAATCGTGATTCGGTCGAAGAATATTATTTGTAACGTTCAATTGAAAAATATAATAAATTTATAAAATAAAATAAAAAGAAAATGTGTTTAATTTTAAATAATCTCCCTACTGTTTAAAACAATTTGGTTAAAAAAGATTTCGGGAATAAGCATGCGTCTCCCTAGTAGAAATTTGTCATAGTATCTTTAAGGGCACTGGACAGTTCCACTGGAAAATTTCGAGTCACTTTACAGTTGAACTGGCTAAAAACTATAAAGTGATGTCACTCTAATTTCTTCAAGTTATTGTCCAGTCAAATTTTACAGTTTCTGATAATCAGTCCTGTAAAAAAACTATACAAAATAAAATGTCAAAATGAAATGTCAAAACTTTTTTTATATTGACGTTTCGTATTAAACACGTACAAATTTGAAAATATAACGTTAAATTTTTTTGTCAACAAATTAAATAAATTAAAATTTTACGAAACAATATTTTTACACCAACAGGTGTATCTATTGTTCCGTATAATAAATTATTTATAATAAATTATCTGTAAAATTATTTTTAAATAACTACATATTAAAAAAAAATATAAACTTTACTGATTCTTGTACACATGTCATTTTTTACATTAAAGAACATTCACTTTTTCCTTGAATTAAGCACAACACTGAAATAAATATTATTATTTTATCACACTACAAACTTATAAGTAAACCTTAATATGAAGATCTAATTCAGTTCAAACGAAAAATATCTAGCGGTATCGGGGAGCGAACTCATCGGGTCACACTGGGACGAAATACCTAAACGCACGCTTACGCATCACGGCCGTTCTAGTCGATGGACGATTCCGGAAAAATAAGAACCATACTCTACCGGCAGGTAAAGCAGTTCCCTTTTTCATCTTTTGTAGCTCAACTGGCGAATTACTGGACAGCTACTGCATAACACTCTTAAGTTGAACTTATTGATTATTACTGTATAGAAGTTCTGTCTGTCCAGTTATTTTCGTGGTACTGTCTAGGCGTTCCGTGAAATTATGTTTCAAAGTTTGTCGTGGCGTTAGCGCTATCGTCAGTCCAGCAACTGAACAATGTTATGTGAACATTTTCTATAAATACATCAGTGTATACACTGAAAGAAATAATTCGCGGGTATAACTAGAATTATGTCTATTTTTTCCGTAAGGAATTAGTAATAAATTGTTACTGACTACTGTCATTAATTATAGACAGTTCTGTTATACAGATCGGAGAGCTATACATATGTCAACGTCAATACATCAATGTAAAACATAACCTCACTTTATTGGACCAATTCTAACTTTTTGTATGTAACAGGTTTGTTAAATTAATATTTATACATATAATAAGAGAATATAATCTTGAAAAGAAATTGTCTTCTGAATTTAAAAAATTAGTTATTTTAAGTAACTCAATTAATTAAAGCGAATTTTAAAAAAGTTTTTTTTCTAAAGGAATTTTCATTAAAAATAAATTTTTATTACTAAATCAAAATTTTAATATTAAATAATTTAAAAAATTTGTTATTTAGTTGTCAACAGTAAAATAAAAGAACAAAATTAAAAATATAAAAACTATAAACTGTAAAACCAAAAGATTTATTTTATAGAAAATATTTCGAAAATGTCAGTACACAACTGTTTAGTTACTGAAACTGTCGGTAGCGCTAACGCCACGACAAACTTTGGAACATAATTTCTCGGAACGCCTCGATAGTGCCATGAAAATAACTGTACAGGACCTCTATGCAGTAATAATCAAGTTCAACTTTATATTTTCTTTAACAGTGTTATGCAGTAGCTGTCGAGTAATTCGCCAGTTAAGCTAGATTAAACTTTCATGACTAAAACTGTACAGTAACTTGAATAAATCTAGTCATGCCACGACAAATTTCTTCTAGGGCTCTATTAAATTGTGTTTATTTGATAGTCATATTTTGTCGAATAAATACTATTATATAGTATATAATAATATATATTATTTATATATTTAATTATTTCTACTAAACATAACGTTTTATGTCAAACTTATTAAATTTTAGCAATTTTTAATTAGTGTCTCACAACTGGAGACATTTTTTTTTACAAAAGCCTTTCGAACAGTGTATTTTATTTATAATTTCGTTTACGCGTTTACAATTTTTACGGGTCAAAAATAAAACTCGTCTCACAACTGGAGACTCTCCCCTACCCGTGATTCTATGACTGAAATAGCCAATTTCGGACTTTAAATTTGCTTTGAATTTTATTTATTAATTTACTATTATTTCTCTTCTTTGAAGTAACAATTTTAAATAATGTTTAATAAAAAAAATTAATTTATTATTGCAGGTATACACTACCGTCCAAAAGTATCAGGACAATTACATTTGACTCTATAAAAAAACATGCCATCACTTTTTCAATCATATCTCGGAAATAAAAGGAGGTATAAAAAAAACTTAAATACGGTTAGAAAGCTGATTAAATTCTGCGTAAAATAAGCCATTTTTGAAGTCATTTCGTTAACTATTTTTTGAATTATAGAGTGAGAAAGAAATAAAAAAATTATCAAATTTTCTCATTTTTGTCTCTTGACTTCAACTTTTTCAAAAATGTAGAAAAATTTAGATACAATTTTTTTTAAAAACACAGAAATCTTTGTTAGAATTTCAGCTTTAAAGTAAGTTTTCGAAAATTAAAAAAGGTTAATCCGTCTTTGATATATCCTTAAAAATGTGAAGCCGTGTTTCGACCGATTAGTGCATTAAAATTCAACTGTGACGACTCGATTGTGGCTTCGCGCGGCAGTGAATGAGAGACAAAACAGGAATGAATTCATGCGGGGGAACGATGAACTTTTGAGTTTCTTTATATTACTCGTGAAACATCATTATTTATTATTCTCCTGCAAAAATTCGTCCCTGTTTTCTCTCTTTCGCTGCCGCGCGAAGCCAGAATCAAGTGGTCATAGTTGAATTTCAATGCAGCAATCTGTCGAAACACTGCTTCACATTTTTAATGATATATCGAAAACGGATGAACCTTTTTTAATTTTCGAAGGCTTATTTTTAAGCTGAAATTCTAACGAAGATTTCTGTGTTTTTAGAAAAATTTTTTCTAAATTTTTCTAGATTTTTGAAAAAGTTGAAGTCAAGAGACAAAAATGAGAAAATTTGATAATTTTTTTTATTTCTTTCTCACTCTACAACTCAAAAAATAATTAACGAAATGACTTCAAAAATGGCTTATTTTACGGAGAATTTAATCAGCTTTCTAACCGTATTTAAGTTTTTTTTGTACCTCCTTTTATTTCCGAGATATGATTGAAAAAGTAATGGCATGTTTTTTCATAGAGTCGAATGTAATCGTCCTGATACTTTTAGACGGTAGTGTACCTTGCCGATTTCTACACTTGTAATACTAATTTAGTCTATTTTTACTATAAACTCGTTGCCTGTCAACGACTCAACGATAGGTCATGAACTTCTTAGCGCAAAATAGCAATTTATTAAATTAGTAAATGTCAAAGTAACTTGGCAGCTTGAGCAGCAAACTTCAAACTCATCGGAAAATAGCTTCTTTCTGTACTTGGTGCACAATGTATTATTTCGGACCTCTTTTAAGCCTCCTTACTTCTCTTTTTAACCTCTTTTCAACCTCTAATAGTGCGAAAAATCCATTTCTGCAGGTTTTAGGTTTAAAAGAGGATTTAGAAGTTTAAAGAGGCTTAAAAGATGTTAAAAAGAGGTTTTTGGAGAACTAAAAGAGAGAGTTTAAATTTTGACTTGGGTAATTCTTAATTTATAATATTTATACCGCTTGACTGTATCCTTACATTTGAAAAATTCCTACCGTTCTTGCGAATCGAGTTTCTTAAATCACTTATTAATTAGTAAGTTCCTATTTATGTTCAGTTATTTTACAACTTTTTTTTTATTTATTTGGTTTATACATCTGTCTTTAGCCTTACATACTTGACTATACAAGTGTTTTTATATTTTCGTAAATTTCTCTTACAAATTTTTTCCTGACAAACTGAATACTAAATTTTTGCGTCTACAGAACGGCTTGAAATTAGGAGTAGGGGAGACCGGGGCTAAACCGGACGGATTTGGTTTTTGACCAGAAAACTCATAGAAAAAAATATTCTTTGCTAAAGAGTAATATACCGTTTTATAGCTTGTTGTTCCTTCACCTACAAATCGCACTTGTTCGTTTTTAAAAAACTACAATAGCTTTAGAGATACAGTCGTTTCTCGATAATTCGAAGTTGAAATGCCAGTCTTATGACTTCGAATTATCGAAAAATTCGAATTATCGAATTTCGAATTAAAATCATAAATTTATAGAAAACTGCAAATATTTTGAATTATCGAATGTTCATTTTTTTATTTAAAGATTTAACAATATTACAGTATACAAGAAATAAGAATTAGATCTGTTTCTTCTTCATCGGAAGACTCATCTGAGCAAATTTTCTTATTCAAAAGTTCAGCAACAATCTCATTATCAGTCATACTTCCGAACGTAAATAAATTTTCATCAACATTCAAGCATTTTTTATAAATCTACTAGTGACTAGATAATCTACTTTGAAATTTTTATTGGAATTCATCGATGCTTAAAGATTCATAACAATTTGTTGTCTATAAAAATGTTTCAAATTCTTAATGATTCCTTGATCCATAGGCTGTACAATGGAAGTCATATTTGGAGGGAAAAATATTACTTTAATATTTCGCAAATTAGGAATTTTTTTTATGTGCAGAGCAATTATCAATGAAAAGTAGTATCCCGTGTAGAAAAATTGTTGGGTTCTAGTGTGGTGCCAGAAAGACAGTCTATTCTCTAACTGAGCGCTGAAAAGACTGTCTGACCATGGGCTAATCAGACCAGTGACGATCAAACCACGCGTTGGTCCAGACTGGACGTGCTAATCAGGGCTAATAAGCAGTGCTAATATTTAAAATTTTAGGTTCGATTTCAATATTTCAGTTTTTTAATTTTAAATAATTTACCCAAATTTACTGGGTTCTCACGTTTATTCAATGTAATGTGAAAATTTGAATTATTAATAATAATAAATATTATTGTTATTCATATATATGTGTGTATATGTATTTAATAACAATAACTTATTATAATAATAATTATATTATTTTCAAATAAATAATATACTGCACTAGCAGTAAATATCATTTAAAATAGTAATATTGAAAAATAATTTTAATAAAAAAAACAATTTGTGTTAATTGGTACATTTTTTAAATTCATTCTTTAACAGGCCTTTAACATTATTTACAAACATGCTTACAATTTTAATTTATAACACTTATACAGATCAAATATAGTAATTTTATTATTTTATATAACACTTACAATGAAAATATCCGCTCGCATGTGGGATCGAACTCACGCCCCCTACCCTTGACGACCCGACTCGAAGCATTTAAACCGCACGGCCACTGAAGTCTGAGTGTGAACTCTCCTAACTTACTATATCAATGCCTGTGTCATATATTTTGTTGCTTATAAGGACGAAGTGAAAACTATGACTAAAATTATTACACATAATAATCCCGAATTATTTTAATTATTATATATGAATATTTAAATAAATAATTCTTACTACAATTATAATCATTAAACAATTCTGAAATTAACTAAGAAATTTTGAATAATAAAAAAATTCTGAGAATTTTATTATTTTTAAAAATAATTGAATTATTAAGAAGAAACTTATAAAAAATATGTAAATACTTATTGAATTTTTGTAAAAGGTTTTTTATTTATGAAAGTAATTAAATTTTTGCTTACATTTTATTTTGCCAAGAATCTAGTTAAAAATTTGGAAAATAATTGAATTTCAGAGAAGGATTTTATTATTTATAAAGATAATTGAAATTTTGATGAGAATTTAAACAAATTTTTGAACATAATTGAATTTCTGTGTAGAATTTTGTTACTTTTGAAAATAATTAAATTTTTACAATAATCTGTAACTTTTCCAACACTCAATTGTTTATAGTGTTTTTAACTAAAATTCTTCTACAGATAAATTATTTTTAATAATTAATCAAATACAATATGTTAAAAAATTTATCTAATTTCAGGAGAATTTGAATTATTAGGCATTTTTCAAAAATCTAAGATATTTAGAATTTTTAATTAAACTCATTGAAAATTTTATTTATAATAATTCATATAAACCTAGAATATTTATTTTTGAACGATTCTTTAGATACTAAATTATTCCATTGAATTTTGAAGTGACAATCCATGTATAAATTCAAAGAAGACTGACAAATCGGGCACTAAAGTCTTGATTGTACTTTGATTTGTACTTTAAAAATTTTGAATTCTAGTGATGCCAATGAAGTCCCATATAGCATACAGTTAGATAGTCTAAATTAGACCGTCCAGAAAAATCCCATATAGCATACAGTTAGAAAGTCTAAATTAGACCGTCCAGAAAAATCCCATATAGCACACAGTTAGACCGTCCAGATTAGACCGTCCAGATGCGTCTAGTTGGGGCAATCTCTGGACTCCAGACTGCCCCAAAATTTTCTACACGGAATAGTCCTGTTTTTTTCAAACGTTCGATCTAGATCTAAAAGCCATTGTTTGAAAATGAGAGAAGTCATCCACGCCTTTGAGTTAGACAGATACTGAATGGGTTTACTTTTTACGCATCGATAACATCTTGGATTTTTAGATTTTCCTATAAGTAGCAATGGAAGTTTTTCAGATCCATCCTAAAAACACACATAATTTAGCTAAAATGAGCAATATTCATCCTTTAAGTACATTTGATATGTTTAAAAACTTACCATATTTGCACCTATACACGGAGAAAAATGAAAATTCAGATTTTAGACTAAATATAAAACAATTTGAACGATTTGTATTATCATAGGAAGAAATATTAAATTTTAGTTCTCTATCCTAAAAAGTTTAGTAACGATTCTCAATGAAGATCAATGCTAAATATCTTAATAAACGCCAATAGTCTTTTTTCAACAAGTGCATTCAGATTCCGTAATTAATTCAAAGGTGAAAAGAATTAGGTACAATTATTATTATTTGCATTTATTTTAATTCAGCTACTCAATTGTTACAAACTTTGTATCAACGTTCACTTAAACGGGGACTGTTCTGTGCGAGAGTCCTTAGATATATTCCCAAATAGTTTTTAGGAATTTCGAAACTCTGTGGCGCGCCTGCGCCCGCGTTTGTTCAGTTTCTTCGTTTTTGATATACACGGAAGTCTCGGTGTAGTTTGTAGTGTATTAATTGTTTCAATTAATAAAAATTTTAGTTTTAAATATAATAGTGAGTGCAGTTTTGTAATAAAGTTTTAGTGTTACAAATGAATGTAGAAGAATATCTATGTGAAATGTTTGATCTCATTTTCAGATTAGGTGTGTGTTTATTTTGTTTTTAGCCGGTTATGCAATGCCTAATTGTTATTATATTTTATTGTAACGTTCAATTTAGGCAACTTAATGTAAAGTCTAAAATGAGATAATATTTTAAAAAATAGAGAATACTTTGAATTTTAAAAATCTTCGCATTGGAATTTTTATTTAATCTGTAGATATTTTAATAAAATCTCTTTCTTTAAACGTTTTAAAACAGATCATTTTAGTAAAAATGGCAAAGGACTTGTATTTAATTTTTAAAGAGATTCTACGTTTAAATATCTAAAGAATAATAAAAATCCCAGTGAGAAGTTTTATAAAATTCAAAGTATTATAATATTTTCAGTTGTTTCATTTTTCGATTTTATATTTAGTTTCAAATTAAATATTCCAATAAAAGTAAATATTTTGACAAATAAAAGTAATAATGTAGGTCACTAGAAGATCTGCTCACATTATATTCAGTATGGGACTCGGCACTAGACTTGCCTTGGACTCCGCCCAGAAGAGCCTATCAATGTGTTTAGTCTGCTTTGTTCCGCGTATAAGTGTGCATAAGAACGAAAACATTTTAAGCCTACTGACGTGCTTAAACCCTTTTACGATTCATTTCCCTGTTTTCTATCCTGGAGCCGCAAATGTAGACAAGTTTAGGAATGAAATCTAAGTTACTAGCGCTGAACTCCACAATTTTAAATCGGATTTTTCTGCGTGTACGAGAATCGTTACACGTTCTTTGCTTTTTTTCCACCAAAGCAAGGGTCTCCTTTGAATGTGAACGTTTCACTTGGTAAACATTTGAAAAAAAGACCCGTCTCGTAAACATTAAAAATATTCTGTGGTTCATATTCTTTAAGAATGGGATCGAGTGACATCATCCATGTTGCTGCTGATTTATGATCGACACTTGCACTTTCTCCAGGGGTAGATTTAAAAACAATGTTATTTCTTTTTTTCCAGTTAGAAAACCAACCATCACTTGCTTTAAAATCACATATTCCTAGCATTCTAGCAAATTCTTCAGCTTTTCTTCTAATTACAATCCCGTCTAAATTTATTTGCTTTTGTCGAGCCTCTGCAAACCACAACAAAACAGCCTGATCGACCTCTGGAACTTTAGGCTCTCGCATACGTTTTCTTTTATCTGCTGATTTTATATCGGAATCCATAATTTTATCTTTATTTTTTAAAAATTTTGACAGTGTACTTGGAGAAACGCCATATTCTTTTGTAATCTCAAATTTCTTTTTTGCGCCTTTGTCAATCTCTTGAAAAATTTTTTCTTTTTTCACTTATTGTAAAAGTATTATATTTTTTCTCTGACATTATAGAGATTAAATTTTCAAATTTATTTACGAGGTTTACGCTACACTGATAGAAGTCAAACTGAGAAAGAAACTAAAACTGTGATAATACTTTTCAATTCGTTTAATAATGTAAACAAAAACATCGAATTGATACGTAACAAGGGAAAGAGGAAATTTTGAATTATGGAAAAATGATTCACGAAGATTTCGTATTCCCGTGTAGAAAAATTTTAGGGCGCTGACCAAGCGCTTAATAGACTGTCTAACGTCTTTTTAGACCCATGGCAGACGGTCTTATCGAGCGGCTGTTCAGAATTGAAACGAAACTTCCACGCTATCGTCTAGAATAGACCAGCGTTTCTAGTCTGATCAGCAGTGCTAGTAAATTCTTATCTACGTCTATTCAAAATTTATCATTATATGTTATGACAACTATTCTTAAAATGATAAGACTTAATTATATTTGAAATAATTTTAATGACTTTTTTTTACATAAAAAGTATAAAAAAATATTTTAATTTTCTGTATTTTTCACTTCAACTTTCTTTAAGCGAAAGGCTTTGTGTCCCTCCCAATCTTTGGCATTGTAGATATAGTAGTCTTTTTGTAAAATAAAATTTACTGCAAATCAAAACAGCCGGATAAAACTAGCAGTCGTACTCAGCACCAATCTTTAGGCGTCAACCACTAATTAATGAAATTAATAAATAAAAACTTACTAAATTTGCTATTTAGTGTACAATTTATTCTCAAATAACAATATTCGATGGTTTTTTAAATTATTAAGTATTACTAAATTTGAAGGAGAGGCATATTTGTAGATGACGCCTAAACATTGATGCTGAGTACGACTGCTAGCTTCAGCCGACTAGTCAAAACACATAGAAACACATCAAAATCTATTTTTTCAGTGCACATTTAAAATTAAATTATACAGAAAACAGCAACAACATAGCACATTATTATTCACATAAAACAGAAACCACAACGAATACTAAAATTCACAAAGAAAATGCACCATACGCTGACTGATCTAACGACGCCAAACGACGCGACGCCATTAGGCGCCATGTTACTTAACAGCTGGGCATACATCGACGCATGCGCATATAACATCCTAGACCAAATCTAGACGGTCTTAATAACACCGTACTAGACGGACATATTTGACTTAGATTTTTTCTAATAAGCCCATCTGTTAAGTAACTGATTCGGGACTTGATGGACCGTCTAGAATTAGACGGACTTGATGATTGCTAATCGGGAAATCATTGGACTCTAGACTGCCACAATATTTTTCCACACGGGTTATCGAGCGGTTTTAACATTGCCTTCTATGTATATGCGCCTGTTTAAAAACCTTTAAAATTTCGAAATATCGAGAGTTAAAAATTTCAATTTCGACACTGTAAAAACAAAGTCTTCCTTTAAGCCCGAAATTTGTCTTTTTTCAAGGTGTAAACGGAAGTAGACCATGTTGGCTGAATGTCAGTAATGATTAGAAGTTTAAAAAGAATACTCCCCAATTGATACAAGTAAGGTGTTAAATGAACTGAAATTCAACTGTAAGCTAGTAAGAAGGCTAAAATTTAGCCAAACCATCTAGCTAAATTTCAGCCTTCTTAGAAGCTTACAGTTGAATTTCAGTTTATTTAACACCTTACTTGTATCAATTGAGGAGTCTTCCGTTTACACCATGAAAAAAGACAAATTTCGAGCTTAAAGGCGGTATCAAAGTCGATTCGATTTTTCCATTGAAGCTCAATGCAAAAATCCAATCGACTTTGACACCGCCTTAAAGAAAGACTTTGTTTTTACAGTGTATGTTCATATTCTTGAATTTTATTAAAATAAACATATGTCACATTTAATTTCTTATAACAAACAACAATTATTAAAACTATCAGTGGAAATTTCTCTCTTTAAGATAAAGAATTAAATGCTAATGCACATATATATTAGGTGAAATTAAGATTATAAAATGTTTATAAACTTGTTTATAATCGAATTAAAATATTAACATACTAATAAAACTAAACTTTCTGTCTAAGATTCACCAATTATAAATATAATTTATGGACTAATATATTATTAATAAAACAATAGTCAAAAGTAAACCGACAAACCAGCGACGCGACGCGCTATTCAGACTTTTCACGTTTGCAAATTGCGTCCCTTGTGACGTCACAATCAACTGTTTCAGCCTCGCCAGACTTACAATCAGCTGTTAGCCTACCTTATTAGAAGTTAATTTCATCTAACTTTTTATTAATACCATTGGATATGAAATTAAGTCCGGCGAATTACAAATAAATTACAAACACAGTTTTATTTGAGTAAGAGTACAACTAATTTTAATTTTCAGTTAGTTTTTATGATTAAATAAAGTTGATAGCTTAAGATAAGTCAAAAATTAAAACTATCCACCATTAAATTTAAGACTTTGTTTTTACTGTGGAATTAACGAGAGTTTTTTACATTGGTTAAGGATAAGAATGGCAAACGCCAGTCTATCACTTCGAATTATCGAAAATTTCTAATTATCGAACTTCGAATTATTATCGAGAGTCGACTGTATATTGCTTTGAAGGTGACTACCTCAAAAACGAAAATCTAAAAATTGGTGGGGCTAAACCGGACACCCTATGGGGCTAAATCGGACACGACTAATTAATTAAAGAGAGAGGCACAAATTTTCGTTTTTTTTGTAGAAAAGACAAATCAATTCTTTGTTTATTTATTTGTAGGTAGTGCAAAGAATATAATATAAAATATGTAATTAATATAATATAAAATGAATTATAGTTTTCAGACTTGTTTGTTTTCAGCAGCTCGCTTGCTAATTCGTGTTTTAAAATAAATTCTTTATTTATTTATTGATAAAGTGGTTCTATGCAAAGAATTTAATATGAAATAAATTATAGTATTCGCAAATTTGATTGTTTTTATCACGACGTCCGATTTAGCCCCACACCGTCATCTAATAATTAATCTTTAATAAATTTTTTCTTCTTAACGTTTTCCATTCAACTTTTTTTCTACTAAACTCAGTACACCTTCAGCTAATAAAAAAATTGCCATATGATATGTGCACTTTAATTATAACGATAAAAACCCAAAAAAATGAGAAAATTTTTTTTTACTTCTACTGCGAAAAACGACATTTTTATATACATATAAACGGCAACTACACTGAGAGACCTTTGGGTCAGCAGCAAACTTTCGATAGGCTGCTACTGACCATTTTGGTGGTACGGTACAGGACTATACTTTTGGGTTGCTGCGGTACAATTTTGGGCTCGTGACAGTCCAAAAGTTGATTAGCTGCAAACCAATGACGGCATCCCCACTACTTCGGTGAGCTTCTCACGAACATTTTGGACTGTCACGCGCCCAAAATTGTATCGCAGCGCACTAAAATCATAGTGGAGCTGCTATCTCATACGTTGTTCCGCTGCAGTCCAAAAGGTCTTTCAGTGTATTATTACAAGAAAAATGACATGTCCCTAAAATCTCATGCAATATATGCTTCATGAAATAGCGCGTTCACAGGTTATTAACATTATTTGAAATTCTTCATTGCTTTGGAAATATTTGAGTTGTTCGGTTTAGCCCCGTGTCCGGTTTTGTATCAGTCTCCACTACTCACATTTGCCTGGACCACCCGTCTTTCCGGGGGGGCAAACTACATATATAGATATATTTAACAATGTAATATGTATATAACTGGGGGGGGCAACTGCCCCCCTTGTCCCCCCGGTTCCTACGCCACTGAATATGTATGAAGATGGGGAAGAAAGAGCCAAAGAGGTTGGAGAAATTGCAGGAAATGTGGAATGAGTGGGATATTAGTGGAAAAGGGAAGCATGTGGAGAAGAATGAAGGGTTTAGGAAGCACTAAAAAGTACACTTCTTGCGATCGTCTTTGGTTGGTGGAATAGTTTGAAATAGAATGCCTCATATATGTCCCAGGGGCGTTAAATGGTTAAGTAATTTTTATTAAAAATTTTAAAGATGTAGGTAAGTTTTTTGAAAAATTTTCGTTTAAATTCTTTTTAAATAAATATTAAATAGGGAAATCCTGGGGAGATGGGCCATATGGGAGAGATGGACAGTTCAAATATTTTACAGAATTTGTAAAGAATTATCACTTATTATGGATTATTCTTCAACCTTTTGTGACTGCTAATAAATGTAAACAACAAATTGTTCAAAAATAATGAAAATGTAAGTGTAATCCTTGTTCATTTTTTTTGTATGAGTCTAAAATAATTTGAGAATTTCAGATTTCTTATTGCTATATTGTTATTTTTTAACATAATTTTTAATTTTAAGTTTTATTGAGTAGTGCATAACTCGCACCCTTATGGATATAAACAAAAACTCCCCATTCCGGGAAAGATGGCCAAAAGCAAGTTTTGAGATTGTTTCTATAAACACGGAGAAAAAAGAAAATTCAGATTTCAGACTAAATATAAAACAATTTGAACGATTTGTATTATCATAGGAAGAAATATTAAATTTTGGTTCTCTATCCTAAAAAGTTTAGTAACGATTTTCAATGAAGATCAATGCTAAATATCTTAATAAACGCCAATAGTCTTTTTTCAACAAGTGCAATCAGATTCCGTAATTAATTCAAAGGTGAAAAGAATTAGGTACAATTATTATTATTTGCATTTATTTTAATTCAGCTACTCAATTGTTACAAACTTTGTATCAACGTTCACTTAAACGGGGACTGTTCTGTGCGAGAGTCCTTAGATTTATTCCCAAACAGTTTTTAGGAATGCGAAACTCTGTGGCGCGCCTGCGCCCGCGTTTGTTCATTTTCTTCGTTTTTGATATACACGGAAGTCTCGGTGTAGTTCGTAGTGTATTAATTGTTTCAATTAATAAAAATTTTAGTTTTAAATATAATAGTGAGTGCAGTTTTGTAATAAAGTTCTAGTGTTACAAATCAATGTAGAAGAATATCTATGTGAAATGTTTGATCTCATTTTGAGGTTAGGTGTGTGTTTATTTTTTTTAGCCAGTTATGCAATGCCTAATTGTTATTATATTTTATTGTAATGTTCAATTTAGGCAACTAAATGTAAAGTCTAAAATGAAATAATATTTAAAAAAATACAGAATACTTTGAATTTTAAAAATCTTCGCATTGTAATTTTTATTTAATCTGTAGATATTTAAATAAAATCTCTTTCTTTAAACGTTTTAAAACAGATTATTTTAGTAAAAATGGCAAAGGACTTGTATTTAATTTTTAAAGAGATTCTACGTTTAAATATCTAAAGAATAATAAAAATCCTAGTGAGAAGTTTTATAAAATTCAAAGTATTTTAATATATCCAGTTGTTTCATTTTTCGATTTTATATTTAGTTTCAAATTGAATATTCTAATAAAAGTAAATATTTTGACAAATAAAAGTAATAATGTAGGTCACTAGAAGATCTGCTTACATTATATTCAGTATGGGACTCGGCACTAGACTTGCCTTGGACTCCGCCCAGAAGCGCCTATCAATGTGTTTAGTCTGCTTTGTTTTGCGTATAAGTGTGCATAAGAACGAAAACATTTTAAGCCTACTGACGTGCTTAAACCATTTTACGATTCATTTCCCTGTTTTCTATCCTGGAGCCGCAAAGGTAGACAAGTTTGGGAATGAAATCTAAGTTACTAGCGCTGAACTCCTCAATTTTAAATCGGATTTTTCTGCGTGAAGATATTTTACTTCTCGTTACTTTAAAGATGAGTGTTCAATGTTCAATTATCAATAAAAGTTTAGCCAAAAAACGCTTTATTATAATTTTTACAGAGCTTTAAAAAAAATTATGGCCATCTCCCCCAGACTTACCCTTGTAGGAAAGAAATTTTCAAAAATATCGGAATGGCGAAATTCTTGAAATTCCATAGGCGCTAAAAAATTAACTTCGTTTATCCTTATGAAAAGTATAAATTCTATAAAATCAAGTTCGGAATAAAATCACCAAAGTAAAATGAAATTAAAAGCGATTAAAAAAATATTAAAAGATTCATATTAAAAGATTCAATATTTTATTTTAATTTTGGGGGTTCCGTACACCGTAGGTGTACTGACGGAACCCTTATGAAATCACTCGTGTGTCCGTCCCAGACACTCAGAATAGGCTGCCCCCCTTAACTTCTACATATCTCAACCTGGTGAGCTAAAATTCGGTACAGATACGTATTTTCACGTCTAGATTTCACGTCTAGGAAAAACATAGCGAACCCGATTGAAAGTCATGGTTACGAACTAGCACTGAATGAAATCGATTTTTTCAGAAAAAATTACGACAAATGACCCTGTCCACCCACCTTAACTTCTACATATTATGACCTAGTGAGCTAAAAATCGGTACATTTACTCAATTTTAAGTGTAGATTACAGGAAAAATATAGCAAACCTGATTGTATATTTTACCTTTTATATACGTCTTCCAAAAATCGAAAAAATTAATTTATGAACTAGAAAGGAAATAAACTAAATTTATTCAAAAAAATTTCAAGAAATGTCCCTGTCCCCCTTAACTTCTGGATATAAGGACTTGGAGAGTTGAAATTCAATTCAGTACACATACTCATTTTTACGTGTAAATTACGGGAAAAATATAGCGAACCTGATTGGAGATCATATTTGCGAACTATGAGATAAAGAAATTTAATTTTTTCGAAAAAATGTCAAAAAATGACCTTGTTCCTATACTGAACTTGTACATATCGTCACCTATTGGGCTAAAATTCAATACACATTTTTATTTTCAATTGTATATTTGGGGAAAATTTTAGCGAACCTGATTGGGGGTCATATTTGGGAAGTAAAAAGGAATGAAATCAATTTTTTTCTAAAAAAATTTAAAAAATGAATAGTTCCTATCCTTAACTTTTACATTTTGGGACATGGTGAGCTAAAATTTAGTAAACATTTGTAGTTTTACCTGTAGAGTACAGAAAAAATATAGCGGATCTGATTGGAGGTCAAGGTGTCGAACGAGAAATGAAAGAAACTTATTTTTAAAAGAAAATTTCCAAAAATCACCCGTTCCCCCTTAACTTCTACATGACGGGACCTATTGGGCTGAATTTCGGTACACACATATGTTGTTTTACGTTTTGATTGCAGAATATTCATATTACTTACATTATAGAATAATACCCTAGTAGAAATTTGTCCTAGTAATTATAAAGGAACTGTCCAGTCGCGCTTGAAATTGTCTAGTTACTTTACAAGCCAACTGGCTAATAACTGGAATGGAGTGTCACGCTTCTTCATCAAGTTATTATCTAGCCCAACTTTATAAATTCTGGTCAACGGTTCTGTAGAAAAACTAGACAAATTAATTTTTTTAAAATACTGAAAGTTTGTTTAATATCAAGATTTACTGTAGTTAATACATTTATTTCATGCAATTCATATAAAATTTCTATTTAGCACCAAAGAAATTCAATAAAAAATATTTTTGGAAAATTTCTGTATCCATTATAATATACATATACATAATAAATGGAATAGAATAAAAATTATATAATATTTTATAATTTTTAATTAATTAGTTGAATTATTATATAAAAATAATGTAAATAGTAAATTATTACATATAATTTTCTATACTACTTTTTGATTTTTAATTCAATTAAAAAAAATTCTAAATTCGAATATCCTAAATATTTACTGTTTTCAAACAACTACCATTTTTTTAATGCACTATTATTAACAATAACACTGAAACAAATATTTTTTATTAGTATAAACAAATATAATCTATATAAACCTTAAAACGATAACGCAATTTCACCGAAAAAATCTTGGGGGGTAACGGGGAGCGAATCCGGGTCCCGCGGGACTAAAGTCGCACCGCTTAACGCACTCGGCCGTTCAACGCAATGGATACTGAGAATTAATAACCACTGCACATATGTTTCAGTTCAGTGCCGTAACTAGAGATTTTAAGCATTGGTATATACTTTTAATATTTTCTATGTAATAAAACATTTTAGATGATTTTTTAATTATTATAACTTGCTAGTAATTTAATTTGCAACGTTAACAATTAATAAATAAATTGATTACTGTAATTAAATTCTTAATTATTTTTATTAATTTATTATAAATTATTATAAATATTTATTAATTAATTTTATTATTTAATATGATTAATAGATTATTAATTAATAATAATAAATCCATTAAATTTTTTATTAATAGAAAATTATAAATAAACTAAAATGGAATTTAAAAAATTAATTTTTAACTAATTTTATTATTTTTATATTTATTATAAATGATTGTAAATATTTATTAATTAATTTTATTAATTAATGTTATTAATTTATTTGATTAATTATTAATATTAATATTAATTATTAATATTATTAATTAATTTTATCAATAATTATTAATATTTTTTATTATTAATTAATTTTATTAATTAATGTTATTAATTTATACCTAATAATAAATTAATTAAATTTTTTATTAATAACAAATTAAAATGAAAAGTTTTAAAATATTGAAAAGAATAAGAACAAATTTATTTCTAGCAAATAATCAGTCGAGCTGTCTAGTTTTTTTTTTTTTATTGTTTATACTTCTGCCCTATTGGCCTTACGCACTTCGACAAGAGTCCCCGAGAAATACTTTTTTTGGATTAAGCATAACCATTCTACTTTAGAAATTTTCTATATATTAACCTAATTTTGCGTCTACAGCCGACTTTATTAGGAGTACTCGCATTACGCCTGGACCACCCGTCAATGGGTTTTCTCGCCAGAGAAGAGGGAAAACTGTAGAAAACCTCTCTGAGTACAACCGGTTTATCGACAGTCGAGTTCTAATGGTGTGTACCGGACAATAATCGACGGTGCACATCATTATACCTCGACGTCAAACCTCCCGCTCAGATTGTCTCACGTGCCGGAAAAATCCCAAGCCAAGTGGGCGCGAACCAAGGATACTTATACCCTTGGTCCTTAAACGACCACCAACGCCAGGCATCTATCCGACTGAGCCAATCTGTTGGTCACCGAGCTGTCTAGTTACACATTATTGCACTGTCATCGACACGACAAACTTAGAACTATAATTTCTAGGAGTACTTTAAAGTAAAAAAACTAGACAGAAGTTATGTCTAGCCAATATAAAATTCAACTTGAATCTTTGACGAAGAGCGTTGGTCAGTAACTTTACAGTTATTTACCAGTCCGCCTAGAATCAGCGTCCGTGACAAAAACTGTCCAGTTACTTGAACAATCGAGTGGCTCCATGACAAATATCTACTAGGGTCGACGTTAAACCACCCGCTTGATATATTGCGAAAGAAATGAGAAAAACACCGGGCTATAGCGAGAGTCGAAGCGCGGTCACCATAAGTACTAATTCTGTACTCAGGTCTGCTTAACCTCGACGATCGTAAGCCACGGAGTCTCACCACCGTGATATACCATCGGTTTATTTTAAAACTTGGACCAATGTTATCCCTACTTTGGTAATATTACATCCAAGGCTGGTATAATCTGATGCTAATTGTATACTTTATACTTTTTCCACTGAATTATATAAATTGTATTCAATTTTTATTGCCATTAAAAAGAAATTTTAATTTTGATTAAAAATTAAGTTTTAGATTAGTTAGTTCAGAATTAGTTCAATATGTAGCCTTGGACCAATATTGGCAATGAGATACGGTTAACTATTTGTCCAAATCTTCAGCTTTGTAAAATTGACAAGAATTTAAGATAAGAATTTTGTTATAATTAAAAGAGTGAGAATATTATCTATGTAAACGAAACTGAAGACTTATTTCTTTCTTATTTTTTTCATTTAAATTTATAATGAAAACTAAGCCTTTTGACAGATGATCCAGCATTTTTTTACGGGGTAAAAATTGCCGATGCGAATCAGAGAGGTAACGAAGTGGTAAATTAGGAATTGGCAAAAACGAAGGATAGTGAGACCCTTTTTGGCGCGTGCCTGGTATGTTCGTATGGTGTTTCGTTCCATGGGCAGCCATAGAAGCCATCATGCACTAAACTGCTTGCTGTCGATTGAGTTACAGCACACTTGTATATTAATTACAAACTCGGTCCATGGCGTCAGGTTGGTAATGACCTTATTGAGATCACTTTTGCCCCTTCCCAATGGGAAATTTACAACTGGCGTAGTACTGCGCCAGCACTGGGATGATAACACTGTCTGGCGCTGCCGAAGTACTGTCTGTCAGTGCTGCCAGACAGCGCTGGCGCAGCACTGGACCAGTGCTGGCTGAGAATATTGCCGCAATAAATGCCGTATTGTTATTAATTAGTCGTAAATTCATAATTATAAAAAATTTAACAACAAAATGGTAAATAATATTAATAAATAGTTAGTATTCATAAAATATTTCTCTTCTTAAAGAAATTGTATTAAAGATGGAGATTAACAATGGATATAGTAAATGAAGTAGAAAAAAAATTGTTTATAACATTTAAAAATTAAATGATAAATAATTACAGTAAGTGTGCATTAGATTTTCATATTTTAGTACCTAACGATTGGAATCTAGAAATATCGCAAACCTATGAAAATAAACAAAATTGCTGACGAGGGGAATCGAACCTACGACCTACGGACTAACAGACTAACGCTCTAACCACTATGCTAACGACACATGTGTACAGTAAAGTATTAATATCTTAGTATCATTCAGACATACAATTATTGAGTCAAAGATGAGAAAAAAATAGGGATACGTTAGAAATAATAAATTGAAATAAAATAAATTAAACTAAATTTTTAAAAATTAAATTACTTTACTTATTGCATTTAACATTTTACGTAATTCTTAAATTACGTGGTAATTTTTTAATAATTTTTTATTTATAGTAAGTAGTATAATAGTATTTTAATTGGAACAAAATTATTATTGAGATTAAAGTTTAAATTTTGTTTATAATTTTAATTTGTTTAAATAATTTATTATTTACAAAATTAGACAATTGTGTTAAATTGTTATTATTAAATTTAATAAGAATAAAAAATGAACTACTAAAAAGTAAAATATTAATTTTTTTCAATAAATTTATATTTATAAACTTTTTTTATAATTTTTTTCAAGTTTATGTCAAAAAAGCAATGTTGGCAAAGAGCGTTGTGAACAATTTTTCTATACTCAGTCAGCACTTGTCACCGTGGCTTGTCCAAGCTTTGGCGAAACAAAAATTCTGTACTGCGCCAGCACTAATTGTCGAGGCTCGGCTAGACTACGCCGAACAATCGTCTGAGTACTAAGGCAGTGGTGAACATCAGCACTACACTGGCATTTCCCATTGGGTTTTTATACCCTTCCCCCTGATTCCCCCTCTCTCTCTCTCTAGTTCTCTTATAATTTCTCCTTAGTATACCTCCATTTAAAAATTTAGTACCTTTTATTTAAGTCTCAAAAATCTCGATATACATCAAGTTTTATAAAAGAAAAATTAAAACTAATTTGAGTATCTCTGTGTATTCTTATTAACTTTTTGGGACCATTATTATCTTAAAAAATTTTAAATCGAGATATAAATCTCAGGTATATTTATTACAATAAACACCTTTAAATATTGACGTTGATTAGTGGAAGAAAAAAAACAAGATTTAAACTACAAATTTTATCTGTCATTTTATATATTATATTTCTTTTTAAACGTGCGGGACATCATTAGGTGAGTTTTTTAAAGTTTTGTCGCCTGAAGGCCAGGAATAAAGGTACTATATTATGGTGCGACAAACTTTCGATTTAAGAGATATTATAAGATATGAATCTGAAATTGGAAGGGATTGAAAAGTTAAGAGTTCAAAAAAAAAATTTTATATATATATGTAGTCACATGAATCTTTCTCACCACTGTACCTCTTTTCTTTCTTTCTTTCAATCTCCCTCTTTTTCTCTTTCTCAGAGACCGTTATATACGCATATATACGTATTGCAATTAAATTGCAACGGCACCAAAATACGTGGCGCGCGACATTTATAAATCATTTCCTTGAAAATTAACAGACTATGCATTGCAATTAACGATTGATCTTTATACATTTCCGGCACGATTTAAGAAACCTCTTAAGGACAGAAGATCATTCATTTCATTTCAACCTATCTGCTACCAGAATTTATGTAAATTTGAATACAAGCATATAATTATATCTTCCTATCTTACAAAAAGTTAATATCTTCACTGTGTTAAAAATTAACCAATTTAACGTAACTGAAAGCAACCATGCGCAACTTAACATTACTATAACTTTTGATAGGAGCTAAATTTCGTCATAAAATATAAAATCCAAGAAGTTTTATTTAATATATTATAGTGAAATGAGGATGAACCTCTAATATTTATAAATCTTCATTATAAAAAAAGTTAGAGCACAATAAATGAAAAAAAAATTTTTCACGTTTTTTATTTTTCTTGACATTATTAAAAAAATTTTTTTTTGCAAATTGAGGTTCATCCTCATTTTACTTTTATATATTAACAAAAACTTCTTGGATTTTATGTATTAGGTCATTTTTGTGGACTCCAAAGCTCCCGCCGATTTTAACGACCCTTTGACTTTTCACAACTGTATCTGATATATGTATATTTAAATTTAAATTAAGGGGACATTACAGTTCAAAACAGGCAAAAAGAAGGCTTTTTTAGATAAAACCAAAAACGAAGTGACATTCTCTTCGTTAGATATTTCTTTAGGTGTGGAACCTCAAAAAAATGGAATTTTCTACCCCCCCCCCCTTTTTTTAGAGTACTTTTCCCCCATAATATGCAAAAAAAGGTGTTTTTATTCAGAATTTCTCTTATAAAAAAAGGGGAGTTGGAAATTTTCCAGTTTTTGAGGTTCCACTTATAGGCATGATGACGCTAAATTAATAGCCGTTTGATTTTTTAAAATCGCTTCAGAAGAACTTGAGATATCACTCTTACCAGATCAAAAAAAGACATTTTGAGAAAAACGCATTTAAAGTTTACGTTCATAAGTTTCAAAATTTTTTTTTAAAATCATCGGATTTGCTTGAAAATCGTTACTAGGGGGTCCTTGAGGTCGCTAATTACGAATATGGAATCAGATTTTTAAAATTCAAAATGGCGGATCCAATATGGCGGACATTTTTTTTCAAAATCATTGGATTTGCTTGAAAATCGTTACGGGGGAGTTTTTGGGGTCGCTTATTACGAATATGACATAATTTTTTCAAAATTAAAAATGGCAGATGCAATATGATAGATGAAAAAAAAATTAAACCAAAAAAAATTAAAATAAAAAAATTTTCTTTTCGCCATATTGGATCTGCCATTTTGAATTTTGAAAATTTGATATCTAATTTGTAATCAGCAACACCAAATACATTTTTGTTTGTTTTTTTTTAAAAATGCAAATGAGAAAACATTTAAATCATTCGACTGCTTATCCGCATACAAAAACATCTTTGACATCCCGTGTAGAAGTTTCCCTACTATGGCCATATTAGGGAATGAAACATACGGCCCGACCTGGGCCAGATCGGGGCGACGATCAAATGTGGATTTCCTGATCAGGGCCATGTCGGGCCGTGTGTTTCATTCCCTAATAGGGAAGGCCCGATCTGTCCCTGATCTGGGCCATAGCGAAATTTCTACACGGGATGGCGAAGAATAAGGATGTATAACTTTTGTTTTACTGCGAATTTTGCAATAATATTTTAGGAGAGTATTCTTGACACTATAAGGAATCCGAAAATAAAAACAAAAAAAATCGATTTTTTTAACATTTTGAACTGGAATGTCCCCTTAATTATTTTTTGTTTAAATTTTCTTCTGAATATGTTCCCTTATATATAAAAAAAATTTTAGTTAATAAAAATATATTATATCTTTAGAAAAAACTCTCGGTTTGACCCGACTCCCCCCTTAAGAAAATCCCCCTTAATTCAATCATTCATCCTACTTAAAACATCTTGCAATAAAATGTGAATATAAGTCAAGGAAATAATGAAAACAGTCCTAGAATTATTTTAGTACTAGTATGGCAACTGTGTTTTTTAAATTTTAACCAAACGTCATTTGTTGAGTTTTATAACTAAGTACATTTGTGAAAGATTAGTTGACTGCGCTCAAAAATTCTGTAGAGCATGCGTAGTGTGTGTTGCGCGTTTCTACCTAAGGTAAATGCAAGCTGATCGTTTGTTTCCATTTGTGTTAGTTTCAGATGATAATATACTACTATTTTATGAAACACAAATAGTATACTTTGAAGCAGCGCGGGACATTTCAAAATCGAACACCAGGGTGCGCCAAAGTTTCTTGCTCTTGTTAACAAGTTGTTTCACCAGTTCTATATAAGAAGAGACGCTTGCATTCTCAAATTTAGACAAATATTATCTTTGTCGGATTTTTATCACATTCTGTTTTTAACAGGGTGTTCTAATTAAATTAATTATTTTTCCTTCTCTAGATTAGTAATTTAATTTTTTTTTAAGAATATTTGCTATGTGTTGGTATTTGAAAAATATTGATTTCAAACGTTGGATCAGTATTGGTAACCAAGAAATAACCAAGCATTGATTTAATTTTAAAGCATTGCTAAATAACACAGGCCTACAAAATTAAGGATTTTGTCAGATCCAGAAACCGGACAGGTCATTTCCGATGTAATTTGTCACTCTGAATCCAAAACTGGCAGTGAAATTGCTAAATCACGTCAGGATTCTAAGATATTCTAACCTAAAAGAGTAAAAAAGGCCATTTTTGGCAACATTCGACTCTCAATAAAATCTATAAACATTTTTTTTTATCAATAGAACAATTTTTAAATAAAGAATGTAGATTTATTCACCTTTCAAAATAATAATAATAATAATAATAATAATAAATAATAAATAAAATAATAATAATAAATAATAAATAAATAATAAATATAATAATAATATAATAATAATATAATAATAATAATAATAATAATAATAATAATAATAATAATAATAATAATAATAATAATAATAATAATAATAATAATAATAATAATAATAATAATAATAATAATAATAATAATAATAATAATAATATAATAATATAATATAATAATAATATAATAATAATAATAATAATAATAATAATAATAATAATAATAATAATATAATAATATATTTAAATAATAAATAATAATAATTAATAAATAATAATAATCTTCTAGACCCGATCCGATCCGATTTTTTTTACTAAGATACAACAATTTAAAGTTTATGTTACACGACCTAAAACTGTGAAAAGGAAATACAAATTTTTTTTCGGGAATATAAAGATGTAGGTTTAATGTATCTTACATATAAATTTCATTAAAATCCTTGCTCTAGAAAGCATAAAAAACATTAATTGTTTATAAAATTGTTATTAAAAATTAAAAATTTTTCAAAATTTTTTTTCACAATTAAGTTTATTTAAAAGAGTGGATATTCAATAATGACTACCAAAAAAATTGCCATTAATTTCTAGCGAAACAGTAATGAGTTATTAATTTTTTTCTTAAATAATGCAAAAATTTTTTATTATAAAAAAAGGTATAAATATTTAAAATTTTGAAAAACGGTTAAAAGTGTTTTTTTGGTTTGCTGTGAACTACAGATTTTCATAAATGTTTTGACTTTTCCAAAACTATAAAAAAAATGTATTCACGGTTGACGCGTTTTGACTCAGTTGCAGTATGTGGATATACGTATCGCCTAACATATATACACTTGATATCTTTCTAATTATGTGCATAAACAACACCGGGAACCAATTAGATGAGTTTTTCAATTTTGCTGTTCGCCAAGAAATTTAAAATTAAAATTTTTTTAAAACTATCATCATATTTATAATCAGCGACCCCAAAAACCCCCGAATTACAAGATTTAAGCCAATAGAATGAAATATGAAGTTTATTGTCCGCCATATTAAATCGGCCATTTTGAATTTTTGAAAATGAAGTTGATATTTGTAGTCAGCGACCCCAAAAACCCCCGAGTAACAAGTTTCAAGTGAATTTGATCAATTTTAAAAAAAAGTCCGCCATATTGAATCCGCCATTTTTAATTTTTGAAAATGAATTTCATATTCGTAATTAGCGACCCCAAAAACTTCCGAGTGACAAGTTTCAAGTGAATTCAGATGGATTTTTGTAAAACTCGTCCGCCATATTGGATCTGCTGTTTTGAATTTTGAAAATGAAGTTGATTTTCGTAATCAGCGACACCGAAAACCGAGTAACAAAATTCAGGCGAATCGATTGACTTTTTGGCAATATGAAGAATATTGCCCAAAATTTTCAAATTTTGCTTTAGATTTGACGCCATATTAGTCCGCCATCTTGAAATTTTAAATTCTACTTTACTTTTCTTGAAAGTCAATAATTTTTATGCACCGATGGTTGAAAATAGAATTTTATTCTTACACTTTTTCGAGGTGAAAAAAATGTCAAACTTGAAAAAATGCATTTTTTGTGTTTTTTGACATTAAAACCGCCATATTTAATTTTGCTTTAGACGAAATTTATTTTTGACACCGGAATCGGAAAGAGCTCATCCAAAACCTTTAGAAAATGTACCTCTGGTATAAATTGTCGACCGTTTTATTTTTAATTACGTAGCTTGAAAATGACCAAAGAATTTTCACGAGTTCGGCGTTAATGGGTTAACAGGGTTGCTACAATGTCTGGAAACCTGGAAAACCTGGAAATGTCAGGGAATTTTATTTTGTATGGAAAAGTCAGGGAATAGTCAGGGAAAAATGAGAAAACACCTGGAAAATAATTTTCTTTTAAAATTATGTAAAAATAATTTATTTGATAATAAAAAATCAGTCACTGATTTAAATAAAGTATGTAAATAAATTTTAAAAAAATTATGGAATCAATAGAAATTTTGTGAAATTCAACTGAAAATAGTTAAATTTGTTAAAGAATTTCATTAGAAACTTTTTAACAAATAGAATTTTCAAAGTATTTTAATTTAATAATTGATAAATAATTGAATTTTATAAAGAGTCACATTCTAATGTATTCGTTATTTAGTGTCAAAATTCATAATTTAAATTTTTATTGGTTAATTTTAAACAAACACACGCTTAAAATTTTTTAATAAAATTGGATTTTTGCAAATTTTTTTTGAAAATTTTGAAAAATAAGATTTTTTAAATTTTTTAATTCTATTGTTTCAAGATATTTGAATTTTTATAAACAAAAAATTCAAAATTTTTGAATTAATTGAAATTTCTTTACGTTTAATTTTATTTATTGAAAATAATTTAATTTCTTTTAAAAAATTTTATTTAAATTATATTATTATGTTATTATTCAATAATTATGATTATTAAACTTCTCTTAAATTTTTATAATTTTAAATTTCTGAATGATCAAATAAATGATATTTATTTATTTCTTGAGCAAATTAAATTTTTATTACACAGGATAAAATCAGTCTGACTCCGTTTACACTTTAAATTCAACCTCGAAATTAGGCTGAATGTAAGACTTTTTATTTATTTATTCACTAATTAATTATTTTTATTTATTTACTTATTAAATAAATAATTAATTATTAGGTACTGCTTAGTATTGTCAAAAATTTTAATAAAATTCTTCGCAAGAATTAAATTATATTCATAAATAATAGCATTCTTTGGAAGGATTTAATTACTTTCATAAAAAGTATAGTCAAATTCCTTGCAGAAAATCAATTATTATCAATATAATTTTAATAAAATTGAAAAAAAAATTTTTTAATTATAATTATAAACAGACAAGATTATTTTTTAAAAAGTTAAAAAAATTCTTTCTAACTTAATTATTTTCCAAATTTTTAATTAAAATTATTAAAAAAACATTATTCTCAAAAATTTCAAGAAATTCGTCAAAAGAATTTAATTATTCATAAAAAATAAAAAAAATTTTTAAAGCCATTTGTAGATTTAAATAATAAACACCCTGAAAACCATAAAATTTTGAAATATTTTATTTTCGCCAATGAAAAAAATGTTTAAAACTGAGTTATTTTTCTAGAAGTGATTAATATAACAATAAAATATGCTATGTTTGCATAAATTTTACTTTTTAATTAATTACTTTTTATATAAATCACACTTATAATGTGTAAAGGTTTGAGACCTGGAAAACCTGGAAAAGTCAGGGAATTTCATTCGAGAAAAATTGTAGCAACCCTGGTTAATATTAATATTTTATTATTAAGTAGGTATGTTAATTAATAGAATATTAATAAAGAAACAAATCCTTTGTTTAAAAACCATTTTGACGAGAATAACATTGGAAATCGTTTTTTAATTCTGAAAATATTTGTCCCAATACCAGTATCCAGTAGGCCTTTTACTCTCTAAAATTTCCCTTTTTATGTACTTTGTTTTAATATACTAATAAAATATTATGGTATATATATGCTAAGAAAGGAAATTTTAATTAAATTATATTCCATTGAGAATTTATTGCCAAAAGCAATATTATATTTTCAAATAAAAAGTATTTTTTTCATAAAAACAAAAATGCATAAAGTCTTAATTAATAAAGTAAAAAGAAGAAACAAAAATGTGAACCAAGTCAAGGATCACAAGTTGAAATTGGATCATTAACAGAAACAAGTTATTAGTTGATAACCACACCTTTTACATACTTATATACAATATAATTTTGAAGTACATTTCTCGAGATAACCAAGGTGTAAAACTGTGAGTTTAGCACTGCTACGATGTGTATAATGACTGCATTATAGTATCGCATTTAGATTTCTTCACATGATTTTCACGCAGTTAAAGAAAGAGACGTAAAATTTTTATATAATGTCCGTAAAATAACTTCTTCCAAGTATATGTTAAAGACGTATAAAGAAACTTGAAATTTAAAAGAATCAGTTTTCACTCTGATAAAATCATGTTACTGACACACTGTGCATCTCTTTATTTTTAATTCACAAAAAAATAAATAAGCATTCTCAATATGAATTATAAAATGTAAATTAACAGTTATCAGCCTTGGAAAAAAGAATAAAAACATAGTTTACTAACGACAAGTTAAAAAATCATAATTAAATTTTACAAATTTAGTAAAATTTTGTTTAACTATTTCGTAATTAAATTATTTTCAAACAATTTTTTCATGACTTTTACATTAATTGAAATTTAAAAAATGTTTAATTTGTAACATTTAGAAATTTAATTATATCTAAATATTGATGTTTTCTACGAAATTCAATATAAAATAAAGTTTATGTTAGATAAAAATCCCACCATGCTACCGTTTTTTCTGAGTTCTTTGATAATTTTGAAATTATTAATTAATTTCGAAAATATTTTTCAGATTAAGCAGGTTTCTGTATTATAGGGCAGCTGTGATGTCGATACATATGAAACCCATGAGCTTATTAAGAGATTTATTTAAGAGATTTATTTATTTGTGAGATTGATTCGGAAAAATTGTTAATTTCTTTCACCTTTAATTTAGTGAGAATTGTTTAAAGATTTAAATGTACCACTTCAATAAATGTTTAGCGTGAAACTTTCCTGAAAATTTGAAAAAAATTTCGCCTACTGTATATATAAGAAGAAAATTTAATTTAAATTTTCAGGAAAGTTTTAAGCTACATTTTCGCTTATAAGAGAAAAGTCAAAAATTTAATTAAAATGTTCAGGAAAGTTTTAATAATGGGGCCTTCCATAAAGCATGTGCTATTTTTTTCCGATTTTTGACCCCCTCCCTCCCGGTTGTGATAGGTCATGATATTTACAAACCCCCCCTCAAAAAGCATGTGATAATTTACTTACACCCCCCCCCTCTATTATGTCAAAGAAATCAATAAACGCTTTTTAATGATATTATAGGCTTTTTTTAAAGGTCATTTGCTACACTATATAATAATTATTTATAGGCATTAACGTGTTATTTTTTTCTTAGAAAATGCAGGCCATCAAACTTAGACCAAAATAATTTTAAAAATTTGAAACAATCTTATTAACAGAAAAATAATTTAAAAATGTTTTAAATATTTTTTTTATAAAATTTTCTTGAAAAATCTACACTGTATGATATGTTATATATTTTCTAGAATAGTTTTTAGTACAGAAAAATTATTCTAAATTTTTTGAATTTTTTTGGTCTAAGTTTGATGGCCTGCATTATCTAAGAAAAAAATTACACGTTAATGCCTATAAGTAATTCTTATAGTGTAGCAAATGACCTTTAAAAAAAGCTTAAGATCATTAAAGAGCGTTCTTTAATTTAGAAGTTATTCAAATTTTTGTAAAAAAATTAAAAATTACGATTTCTTAAAAATATCTAAATAAATTATTGGCCAAACGACTTCTGAAATATCTTGTTCTTTTCAAGATTTTATCATCTTTCAAAAAAAGAACAGAAAAAAATTTTAGTTTGAATAAATTTTATGTTTTAAAACGTTTTTCATTTGTCTGAAAATGGGTGGTCTCTCAATTATGACCAGTAGTGCATATTATTTTTTTCTTCTCTGAATTATACATTATCTTTACACCAAGGGTTTTTCAGTAATCGTTGATGCTTAATAGTGGTGCGTTTTCTTTCTCCTTAAAGCCTAAATTTTCATTGACCACGAAACTTTCATCCATTAGGTAACACAGGCCTACAAAATTTAGAATTTTGTCAGACCCAGAAACAGGATGAGTCATTTCCAAAGTAATTTGTCACACTGAATCCAAAACTGGCAGCAAAATTGCTCTATCACGTCAGGATTCTAAGCTATTCTAACCTAAAAGAGTAAAAAAGGCCATTTTTGGCAACATTCGACTCTCAATAAAATCTACAACAATTTTTTTTTATCATTAGAACTAATTTTAAAAGAAAGTACAATTATTCACCTTTCAAAATATTCTACGACCGATCCGATCCGACTTTTTTTTTACTAAGGTACAACAATTTAAAGTTCAGGTTACACGACCTAAAAACTGAAAAAAGGAAGAAAATAATAATTGGAAAATACTTTAACTTAAGCATCTGATTCTTAATATTTTGGGATCGTTGATTAGAAAGCCGATGTCGGATTTTCAAAACTCAAAATAGCGAATCCAATATGGCGGCTGTCAAAATAAAAAATTGATCGGATTCGCTTGAAACTTTTTACTCGGAGGTTTTTGAGGTCGCTAATTACGAATCTGATGTCAGATTTTCGAAATTCAAAATGGCGGATGTAATATGGCGACATATTTTTAAAAAATTTAACGGATTTGCTTGAAACTCTTTACTCGGGTGTTTTGAGATCGCTTATTACGAATCTGGTGTCACATTTTCGAAATTTAAAATTATTGTCGATCTGATATGGTATTATATGTTAGTAAAATCGAAAAACGTAAAATTCGAACATTTAGGGCATAATTTATACACTCTTTTAGTAAAGAAAATTAAAAGTTTTATTTTTCTTTATGATTCTTTACACATTTTTTTTAAGGATCTTCGTATAGTTGGTTTTGTTTTTAGAATATAATACAGAATCACTTCTTTGCTTATATCTGGACCTGTAAATACATCTTTTCTCAATTTAGATATCTATAGGTGTGGGACTCTTTTTTTCAAGTACTCAAAAGACTTCTAATTTCACATTTTTCGATTTTACTTACATATAATACCATATTAGATCCACAATAATTTTAAATTTCGAAAATGTGACATTAGATTCGTAATAAGCGACCTCAAAAACACCCGAGTGAAGAGTTTCAAGCGAATCCGATCAATTTTTTATTTTGACAGCCGCCATATTGGATCCGCCATTTTGAATTTTGAAAATCCGACATCGGTTTTCTAATCAACGATCCCAAAATATCAGATGCTTAAGTTAAAGTACTTTCCAATTATTCTTTTCTTCCTTTTTTCAGTTTTTAGGTCGTGTAACCTGAACTTTAAATTGTTGTACCTTAGTGAAAAAAAGTCGGATCGGATCGGGTGTAGAATATTTTGAAAGGTGAATAATAAAATAAATAAGAAAGTACAATTGTACTTTCTTTTAAAATTTGTTCCAATGATAAAAAAAATTGTAGATTTTATTGAGAGTCGAATGTTGCCAAAAATGGCCTTTTTTACTCTTTTAGGTTAGAATATCTTAGAATCCTGACGTGATAGAGCAATTTCGCTACCAGTTTTGGATTCAGGGTGACAAACCACAAATTACATCGGAAATTACTTATCCCGTTTCTAGGTCTGAAATTTGTAGGCCTGTGTAATCATTCAACGACATAAATATCTATACATAAAAGTATAGATTTTTTCAAGAGTTGTTATATATCACATGACAAGAAGGCCAATATACCCCCCTTCCCCCTCGTGATAAACCATGACTATTTTCTTAACCCCTACCCCCCTATCAATATCACATGCTTTATGGACGGCCCCTTAAATTAAGCTAAATTTTTAGGAAAATTTGACGATAATTATTTATTAAAGTGGGACATTTAAATCTTTACACAATTTTTACTAAAATTTTGCAAGTAAATTTTTCGAAGTTTGCAAGTAAATCTTTAATAAATTTTTAGGAAAGTTTCGGTGCTGTGTGGGATTATTGTTGTTATTTACCAACTTTTTACAGAATGCACCTAGAAAGTTGCAGTTTTTTCCTAATTTTGCAATTTACTGAACCTTATATAACACAGGATCACAAAATTTTTTTTAAAGAAAGTATTTACTGGACCATGTTTTTTATAAGTTTTTTGGGTAGCTGAATTCGAATCTAAACTCAGTTTTGCGCCATCACGTCAAGTTTCTTCAAAATGTCGGATCCAATATGGCTGTTGAATTTTTTAAAAATGTATCAGATTTACTTGAAATTTGTAACTCGGGGGTTCTTGAGGTCGCTGAATACGAATTTCACCTTAGTTTTTCAAAATTCAAAATGGCGGATCCAATATAGCTTACTTATTTTTAAAAAATTTATCAGATTTATTCGAAACTTGTTACCTGGGAGTTTTTGGGGTCGCTGAATACGAATTTCACCTTAGTTATCAAAAATCCAAAATGGCGGATCCAATATGGCTAAAGAATTATTTAAAAATTTATGAGTTTTTGAATTTTTGAAAACTAAGGCGAAATTCGTATTTAGCGACCCCGAAAACCCCCGAGTATAACGTTTCAGGTATATCCAATAATTTTTTTAAAAATTGGTTAGACATATTGGATCCGACATTTTGAATTTTTGAAAACTAAGGTGAAATTCGTAATTAGAAACCCCAAAAACCCCCGAGTAACAAAATTTAGGCGAATTAAGTGAATTTAAAAAAAACGATGCCATATTCGATCCGCCATCTTAAATTTTGAATATTTACGAGTTCCTTCGATTGTTAAACATTATATAATATTTTTTCAGTGTTTTAAAGTTGTTTTTTATTAGAATCTTCTGTTTATTTATATTTAAATCTTGCTTACAGTTAGTTTTTTTCAAATTTTATTAATTTGTGAAGAAACTTGACGTGATGGCGGAAAACTGAGTTCGGATTCGAATTCAGTGACCCAAAATACATATAAAAACATGGTCCGGTAAATACTTTCTTTAAAAAAATTTTGTGGCCCTGTGTAATTAGTACAATTTATAAACAAATTATTAATTTGTTTAAAAATTGTTTAAATAATAATTCAATTTTTATTCTTTATCTGTAATCATATAGAATTTATAGTCCGGGAGCTAGCGACCAAAACAACTATCTCATTTCATACCGGCTGAAAATTTAAGTATAGATTACTGAAGACATGTAATTAACAGAAACCCACGTCTGGCAGGCCGGCGCTGGGGCAGGGGGCGGCGGCGGGTGGCCGAATAGGTGAAAAATAATGTAAAATTTTCCCATTTCATACCGATTAAAACCTTCATAACTCGAAAGTGTACACCTACACTAGTGTAAAAATGTGCGTCTAGCAGTTCTGGAGTGGGGCAAAGTACGTCTGGCAGCCCTTCGAAGATGCGGCAAATCGGTCAAACGGTGAAAAAAAGTAAATTTTCTCATTTCATACCGATTAAAACCTTTCTAACTTAAAAGTTTACATCTACACGAGTGTAAAAATGTGCGTCTGGCAGTTCCGAGGTGGGGCAAAGTACGTCTGGCAAGGGTTAATCACATAAAAAATCATAAAATTTAATCTTATTTCATACCGATTAAAACCATCATATATCGAAAGTTTACATTTAAACAAATGTAAAAATCTACATCTTCAAAAGGATATATAAGTTTATACTTTCGATTTCTAAAGGTTTTAATCGGTATGAAATCAGAAAAAATTTACGATTTTTTTATGTGTTTAACCCTTTGCCAGACGTACTTTGCCCCACCCCAGAACTGCCATACGCACATTTTTACACTCGTGTGGATGTAAACTTTCCAGTTACGAAGGTTTTAATCGGTATGAAATGAGAAAATTTACTTTTTTTTTACCACTTGACCGATTTGCCGCATCTTCGAAGGGCTGCCAGACGTACTTTGCCCCACCCCAGAACTGCCAGACGCACATTTTTACACTAGTGTAGGTGTACACTTTCGAGTTATGAAGGTTTTAATCGGTATGAAATGGGAAAATTTTACATTATTTTTCACCTATTCGGCCTCCCGCCGCCGCCCCCTCACAGAAAAAACTTGGTCTCATTTTTGTTGCATCTCATTTTGAGTACTACTCAATTTGAACAAATTACTAACTTCAAGTTGCTCAAAATGAGTATTACCTGTCGATAAACATTTTCAAAATGTTGGGTTGGTAACATTTGCAGTTTTGTCATTTTGTGATATTTCATATATATTTACTGTGAAAAATATTAATTTTCATTAATTTGAAAATATTTTAATGTCTTTTTATTTAAAAATCAATTTATTAATTAAAAATTATCTTAATTAAAGTAAATTACACATAACAGGATGAATAAATTTTCAAACTTAGCGCCATTTAATTGAAGTAAGTTGTGTGAAATCAGATTGGCACTACTGGTATGCAGGCCTGCTGGTATGTCAACAAACATTTATAACCTAAAAATTTGCTTGCCTTTATTGAAAAATTGTATGCAAAATATATGTGAAATGAATATTACATAATATTTTTTACGTCATATACGCACAGTTAATTAATATATTTTATATTTTTATTGGGTTATTCATTATTTGATGAAAATTTCCACTTATCTTTTATACTCATAATGAATATGATTGGTCTCATTATGAGTAATTTTTATCTAAGCTCAAAATGAGACAAGGAGTCTCATTTTTGTTGCAACTCATTTTGAGTATCGTACGCTACTCATTTTGAGACTAAGTTTTTTCTGTGCTGCCCCAGCGCCGGCCTGCCAGACGTGGGTTTCTGTTATTTACATGTCTTTAGTAATCTATACTCAAATTTTCAGCCGGTATGAAATGAGTTAGTTGTTTTGGTCGCTAGCTCCCGGACTATTAGTAAATTCCAAAATTAGGAAAAAACTGCAACTTTCTAGGTGCATTCAGTAAAATGTTGGTAAATATCAACAATAATTTGTTTAAAAATTGTTTAAATAATATTTCAATTTTTATCTGAAATATACATAAAAACATTATTGAAATAAAGTATTTGTATTAACACATAATTGTATGGAAAAACTGTGATGAATTTAAATCATTTTTTTAAAATAATAAAAAAAAGCGTTTCGTCACCCCGGGTGACCGCATCGAAGCCCGCGTTATAAAAAATCGTTGGTAGCGCAAAGGTTAAGCAAGTAGGGGTAAATCAAAAAAAGTAACTCAATAATATTTATAATAAATAATTTTATTTTACTATTTTAAGTAGTTGCTTTACTACTGAGTTAATCTTAGTAACTTTAACTACAAATCAGCAGTTAATTTTACTGCAAAACTGTCATTGGTTCCTATTTAACTAAAAAAAAAATTTTTTAAAATTTAGGACCCCAAGTACTACAAAATTACAAACTTTAAGAAAAATCGGTGATCCACCATTTGCTTTTCGTATGAAACTGCCTATATACCTTACATATTTAATTTCTATAATGCCTAACAGAGAAAAATCTCTAATCGCCGGGAATCGAACGCTCGACCCTAACATTCGTAAACCGATAACCTAATAACGCTCGCCCGCTGCGATGACTTGCTTAATACTTGAGGACATTCCTGCCATAGTTCAACTGATATCTGTAGTTAATTTTACTACTTAAAATAATTGCATTACACTGAAAAAAATTCGGTCGAAATCTTTAACTACTATTACCTAGTTGAGTTGAAAGTTGTCAAATTAATTACTTTTTTAGTTTTACTAACAATTTTTGTGTAGTTGATTTTACTACTTTGAATATAGTTGAAGAATAATAGTTTATATAACTAAAAAAAGTAGTTAAATTGCAAAAACAACTACAAAATCTAATTACATCAACTAAATTCTTAGTTCTTTTTACTACTTTCGGTAGTAAATATAAATTTTTAAATTCAGTTGAGGACCTATTGAATCACTCAGGGTAGTTAAAAAGTAGTCAAATCTACTAGTTTTTTTTTTGAGTGTAATACCTTTTTCACAGTTGGTACTCTTCTTAAACTCTTTAACAAAAATTACATCGAAAATTATTCAACTGATAGAAAAAGTAAAATTTATTACAAAATTTCATTTCACTTTACATTTAAACTGTCATTGGAGCCTATCGAACTACTTTAAGTATATAGTAGAATCTACTACTTTCTGTAGTTATTTCTGTAACATACCTCCAGTTACCAATTTAACTACAAATTTACTTTAATTGAATTAATAAATTTTAACTACTTACAATAGTTAAAATAAGTATGCAAAAATAGTTAGACTAACTGAAAAAGTAGTTCCTTTTATTACTTTTTACTCTACTAAGGGGATATAGTTAAAAATGTCTCATGAATTTTTTTCAGTGCACTAAACAAATCTTTGCTGTGGTTTTTTTAAGATTCAGAAAAAAATCTTAACAACGGAAACATCTTTATACAAAATTTTGTATAAAGGTATTCGGGTTTTTAGACATTTGGGAAATTAGAAATTCGGGACAGGGCCTTTCGGGAAATTGGTTTGGGGAAAATGACCGGAAACCAATTTACTCATATATAGCACTTACTGATTTTTAAAATTTAAGATTTATTAAATTTTTTAATAACATTTAACAAGTTAGTTAACAGTTTAAAAACTTATTTATAATTTAATTTTAAAAAATATTTTAAAAATAAAGAAACTGAGAAAGTTTTCATGGTTTTTAAAAAAGAGTTTAAAAATCTTATTTGGTTCGTGAGATATCATTATAAACGTCCGAGCATGTTTTTTGACAAATGCAGTGAATTAGTCGATTTTGAACGGTTTTTGGCTGAAAATGCTCTGCCGTTTATAATGATATCTCGCTAACCGATTAAGATTTTTGAACTCTTTTAGTCTTAAAATAAAGATGAGATTTTAATGATCACACCTATATAAGTTTCAAATTTTTTCTACAATTTTTAAAAAATGTGCAGCGGTTGGAAAAATTTCCAAAAAAAATTTATTTTAAAAATTTTTTTGTCAAATTTATTGATCGCTGCAATCTTTGTATAAATTATTAAAATTTTCAGTTATATATCATAATTGTAGAATTTAATAATCATTCGAATGGTATATTTGTTAATTTTTTGACATTTGTATTTACAAAAAAAATCCTTATTTAATAATTGGTATGTTTTTGGGCCGTGCGCGTGCAGCCGTACCGATAATTCCCGACGGTAGTGTAGTTGTTAATTGTAAGTATTAAAATGTGGGAAGAATAAAACTTGTGAATTAATGAATATGAATATATAAAGAGTTCATTTAACATATTTTTCTTTTTTTTAATAATTGATTATTGTTTCTTTTTATATATAATTGACGAAGTGAATTTTATGGAAGTGGAAACACTCGCTTCGCGTCGGCCATTTATTTTGACAGGTTCCGCGCCTGCGTTCCTTTATTGTGAAAGTTTCGAAGTAGAGGACTGAGTCCAGTTTCTCTACGCACACTGCAGCGCGCCTTATAATCTTCGCCTGTGTTTCCCAGTTTTTCAAACTCCATTTTTCTCCGTGTATTTGAAATAAAAACTTACGTAATATAAATATTACGTGAGTTTTTATTTAATTTATTATTTCGACTTTTTCGTAATTGATTGATAAAAATAAAAAAATTAGGTTAATTTAGAAATAAGATTTTAAAACATATATTTTAAATATTATTTTAATTTTTTCGACAGTCATTAAATCATTTAATAATGATTTACACTTTTACTAACACAGGACCACAAAATTTTTTTTAAGGAAGTATGACCGGACTATGTTTTTCATATGTTTTTTGCACTGAGAAAACTGGATATTAAAAATCTTAATATACTAGATATTAAAGAAAAGATGCTAACGCATATCATCCAGATGTTATGAATTAATATCTCAGATGTTAAAAAGTATAATCTGTAAATGTGAGGTTATGTTTGAACAAGTCTTTTTCCAATATCTTAGATGTTAAATTTGAACATCTAAAATGTTACATATTTCACTGTCACAGATATTGACTATTAATATCTGGATAATAAGGCTTAATATCCATTTTTCTCAGTGTGGGTCGCTGAATTCGAATCCGAACTCAGTTTTCCGCCATCATCTCTAGTTTCTTCACAAATTAATCAAATTCGAAAAAACTGACTGTAAACAAGGTTTAAATAAAAATAAGCAGAAGATTCTATTAGAATACAATTTTAAAACACTGAAAAAATATTCTATAATGTTAAACAATCAAAGAAACTCGTAAATATTCCAAATTTAAGATAGCGGATCCAAAATGGCGTCGATTTTTTTAAAATTCACCCAATTCGCCTGAAACTTGTTACTCGGGGGTTTTGGGGTTGCTAAATACCAATTTCACCTTAGTTTTCAAAAATTGAAAATCTGATAAATATTTAAATAATTCGTTAGCCATATTAGATTCGCCATTTTGAATTTTGAAAAACTAAGGTGAAATTCGTATTCAGCGACCCCAAGAACCCACGAGTAACAAGTTTCAAGTAAATCTGATACATTTTAAAAAAATTCGACAGCCATATTGGATCTGCCATTTTAAAGAAACTTGACGTGATGGCGCAAAACTGAGTTCGGATTCGAATCAAGCGACCCAAAAAACATATAAAAAACATGGTCCGGTCAATACTTGCTTTGAAAAAAAATTTTGCGGTCCTGTGTAATTGTTCTATATTTTTAATTTAATTTTTACTAGACAAAAAAGTGACATCTTCCTTATCATAAAATTTTTTTTTTACTTCCAAGAAATTTTTTACATGAAATAACTAAAAAATAAATTAATTTTTGGTAAAACTCTAAAAAAAATATTTGACTGATAAAATTTAAATAAATTCTAAGAAACATGATTTTTTCTAGTAACACTCCGCTATTCAGAATATTTCAGGAGTATTTCTGAATGATTTTCAAAGAATTTCTGTAAAAAATTATTTCTGGAAAAATTCCGGAAATCACTTTCGGAAATGCTTCTACATGGGTATATATAAATTAAAATATTTTTATACAAACCGAGCATGTAATCTTCGCTTTTTCGGCGCGTTTTTAAGACTCAAATTATGCCTTTACTTCAGGCAGCAGTTTTATACCGTCCTTAAGATAAGAAAGTACCTAGCCTTTACCGTAGTTTCTTATTTTTTCAATTTTAAAATCTTTCTTGATGTTCATTCTTAAATATTAATTATGTCTTTTTTGTTTTATTTTGGAACTTAACATCAATGAGAAATATTTTTAAAATAAATTTAAGGGGACGGGGAATTGAACCATGGCCCAGATTTGACTGCTAACCAACTATCAGAGAAAAAAAATCTTGCCTTTAATCTGAATAAATTTGCTGCGAGGTGGTTGCAAGCTTGCAGCAAGTTTGCTGTAATTTTCAAAATATTTCTTTAATAAAAAAAATTTTTTTTCAGTTTTCTTAATTTAACATTTAGAGAAGAATTCCGGAAAACCACTTTGTCGGTCTGTTGCAAAAGTTGTTTCTGTTTCAAAATGGGGGGGGGGGCGGAAAAATTCAAAACCTTTTGATTTTGTATCTTAAGGGTGTTCGAAACTTAAAACAACTCTCATCTGAATAACTTTTATAAGAACTAGAGAAATTCGCATTACAATTTTTATTTTTTAACTTGGTTTTTTCGATATTTCCTAAGATTATTCACAATAAAGTTCCTTAAAAAATTTTTTTATGTCTACTTTCTCTTTTTTACTTCAAATAACTCAATAAAATAACATCCAACCATTATAGCTTCTCAAAAAATTAGGTTTATTAATTAAAAAACGCAATTTTAGAAAAGGGACCATTTTGTCAGATGTTCTTTATTTTTTCATTGTTTCAAAATGGAGGGGGGGGGAATTCGAAACCTATTAATTTTTATCTTAAAGGTGTACTACTCTCTAAATCTGAATCAGTCAAATTCCACTGAAAATCAGTAAAATTTGTCTGAGAATCAGTGACTCTGTTCTCGCGATTTGAATCAGTGGAATTTCACTGAAAATCAGTTTAAAATAACTGAAATTTCAGTCATTTTCCACTGATTCGCCAATTAACCCTCCTGCGCATAAAGCCGAGTATACTCGTCCAAACTAAACCGTTACCGTATGCATGAGGACGAGTATACTCGTCCAAACATATTTGTTAATAACTTTTGTTTAAATAAATATTAAGACATCGGACAAGTTGCAAATTTCTTTCAATGAACAAACGAAGCTATTTGAATTATTTAGCACACTATATATTATTTATTTAACAATAAATATTGCATATAAAATGTTTAAACAAATTGAAAAATTTCTGTTTTATAAATTAATGTTTGTTTATCGGATTTTCCAAACATTGTCCATCAAAGGGTTTTTGGGTGCGCTGATTACGAATTCAACCTCAAAATTCAAAAATTCAAAATGGCGAATCCAATATGTCGGACAATTATATTTTTTAAAAGTGGACTTTTAAAAAAATTTATAGAATTTTACCAAAACTTATTAACAAAGGGTTTTAGAGGTCGCTGCTTACAAACATGGAGTCAAAATGACAAAATTTAAAATGGCGGATCCAATATGGCTGATGACAATTTTGAAAAAGTTTTCTAATCGTCCCGTCTATTGCTATCTAGGTGTTTTTGAGGTCGATAATTACGAATCTAAAGTCAAAAATTTAAAATTCAAAAAATCCAAAATGGCGGACCCAATATGGCGGACGACAATTTTTTAAAAGTTTTGTAATCGTCCCGTCTATCTCTATCTAGGGGTTTTTGAGGTCGCTGATTACGAATCCGAGGTCAGAATTCCAAAATTGAAAATGGCGAATCCAATATGGCGGATGATAATTAAAAAAAATTAATCCGACCCTCTATCGCTATCTAGGGGTTTTCGGGGTCACTGATTACGAATCCGATATCAGATTTTGAAAATTTAAAATGGTGGTTCCAATATGGCGGACATTTCCTAAAATTCATCGGATTCACTTGAAACTTGTTTCTCAGGAGTTTTCGAGGTCGCTGACTACGAATCCGATATCAGATTTTGAAAATTCAAAATGGCGGATCTAATATGGCGAACATGAAAATTAAAAATCGACTGAATTGACTTGAAACTTGTTACTCAGGGGTTTTCGGGGTTGCTGATTACGAATCCGATATCAAATTTTAAAAATTAAAAATTGTGGTTCTAATATGGCTGACAACATTTCCTAAAATTTATCGGATTCACTTGAAACTTTTTACTCGGGGGTTTTCAGGGTCGCTGATTACGAAACCGATTGCAGATTTTAAAAATTCAAAATGGCGGATCCAATATAGAGGACGAAATTTGCTAAAATTCATCGGATTTACTTAAAACTTTTTACTCGGGGGTTTTGGAAGTCGCTGATTACGAATCCGATTTCAGATTTTAAAAATGCATAATAGCGGATTTAATATTCAAGTGAATCCGATGAATTTTTTAAAATGTCCGCCATATTGGATCCGCTATTTTAAATTTTCAAAATCTGATATTGGATTCGTAATCAGCATCCCCGAAAACCCCCGAGTATTAATTTGTGGACAAATATGTGTGATTTTGTAGCCGAAAATCTGCTTGCGTCTATACACGTCATCGACAGTTTGAGCCCACCTGCACCATGACGCGCATACACGTCATCGACTGCCAAGGGGTTAAGGAAAATATTTATTATTATTTTTGTATGCGACTATTCTAATTAATTACATTTAATTAATTATAATTTACATTTAATAAAACATTAAATTTAACAATCATTCAGAGTCAATAAATGTTCAAATAAAAATACTATTATTTATTACTTTTTTTAACAATGAACTTTAAATAAAATAAACAAAAACAGATTGAAATTTTTTAAAAAAAATTTTGAATGCTTATTGTTGTTCCATTTTCAAACTACACATAATAAATTGCTAATATTGGATCTGACATTTTTAATTGAGGAATTTTGACTTTATATTCGTAATCAGCGACCTCGAAAACCCCTAGATAGCGATAGATGGGTCGATTTGAAAACTTTTTCAAAATTGTCGTTCGCCATATTGGGACCGACATTTTGAATTTTGGACTTTATATTCGTAATGAGCGACCTCAAAAACCCCTAGATAGCGATAGACGGAACGATTAGAATTTTTTTTTAAAAATTGTCAAAATTTTCTGCCATATTGGGTCCGCCATTTTGAATTTTGAAATTCTGACCTCAGATTCGTAATCAGCGACCCCGAAAACCCCTAGATACCGATCGCCGTGCAAATCCTACATCCTGAAAAATGTATGCATTTGCAAGCGACTTTGTGGGTAGAAACGTATGCGCAGGAGGGTTAAATAGATTCGCAGATGATAGACAAGAGATATCCGCGCCATTAAACGGATTCGCAGATATACTCTGGTCTCGCGACGAATCTCTCGATATTTATATACACTGGAGTCGCCGTGTCAGTTGCGAGAACGGTTACAGCGTCCCTCTTTCGGCGGAGATAAGAATTGTCACGTAAACTGCGGGTATAATAAGGCGGTCGGTAAAGCGATTTAGCAGTTTACGTGACAATTCTTATCTCTGCCGCAAGAGGGACGCTGTAACCGTTCTCGCAACTGACACGGCGACTCCAGTGCATATAAGTATCGAGAGATTCGTCGCGAGACCAAAGTATATCTGCGAATCCGTTTAATGACGCGGATATCTCTTGTCTATCATCTGCGAATCTATTTAAAGACGCGGATTTCTCTCGCCTATCATTGATTTTTCAATGATAGAATTTTTTTGCAGAATGCTATTTTCTAATAGCTGCTGCATTTTTAAATAATTATAATTTATAAATAATAAATTATTTATTATTTACATGAATTATTAAAAATAAATAATTAAACAAATAAATATATTAAACAAAAAAATTATAAACATTAATTTTTTATTATTATTATTTAATTAAAAAAAATTTATTTAAAAAAATTTTTTTCTCTTGGTTGCCAATATTCGGCCAATATTGGACCAATATTAACAACCGATGCTTGGCGATCCCGTTACATCCCAAGCATCAGCCCATATTGGTCCAATATTGGGAGTCAATCGGCGCCCAGCACGGCAACCAATATTGGACCGATATTGGACCGATTAAAGTCTATTGGCAATTTCTCACTGGGCAGTTAAAAATGATTGGAATTTCAGTCATTTTTCACTGATTGGCTAATTAAAAAATAATTGAAACTTTCAGTAGTTTTTTAACCCTCCTGCGCATACGTTTCTACCCACAAAGTCGCTTGCAAATGCATACATTTTTCAGGATGTAGGATTTGCACGGCGATCGGTATCTAGGGGTTTTCGGGGTCGCTGATTACGAATCTGAGGTCAGAATTTCAAAATTCAAAATGGCGGACCCAATATGGCAGAAAATTTTGACAATTTTTAAAAAAAAATTCTAATCGTTCCGTCTATCGCTATCTAGGGGTTTTTGAGGTCGCTCATTACGAATATAAAGTCCAAAATTCAAAATGTCGGTCCCAATATGGCGAACGACAATTTTGAAAAAGTTTTCAAATCGACCCATCTATCGCTATCTAGGGGTTTTCGAGGTCGCTGATTACGAATATAAAGTCAAAATTCCTCAATTAAAAATGTCAGATCCAATATTAGCAATTTATTATGTGTAGTTTGAAAATGGAACAACAATAAGCATTCAAAATTTTTTTTAAAAAATTTCAATCTGTTTTTGTTTATTTTATTTAAAGTTCATTGTTAAAAAAAGTAATAAATAATAGTATTTTTATTTGAACATTTATTGACTCTGAATGATTGTTAAATTTAATGTTTTATTAAATGTAAATTATAATTAATTAAATGTAATTAATTAGAATAGTCGCATACAAAAATAATAATAAATATTTTCCTTAACCCCTTGGCAGTCGATGACGTGTATGCGCGTCATGGTGCAGGTGGGCTCAAACTGTCGATGACGTGTATAGACGCAAGCAGATTTTCGGCTACAAAATCACACATATTTGTCCACAAATTAATACTCGGGGGTTTTCGGGGATGCTGATTACGAATCCAATATCAGATTTTGAAAATTTAAAATAGCGGATCCAATATGGCGGACATTTTAAAAAATTCATCGGATTCACTTGAATATTAAATCCGCTATTATGCATTTTTAAAATCTGAAATCGGATTCGTAATCAGCGACTTCCAAAACCCCCGAGTAAAAAGTTTTAAGTAAATCCGATGAATTTTAGCAAATTTCGTCCTCTATATTGGATCCGCCATTTTGAATTTTTAAAATCTGCAATCGGTTTCGTAATCAGCGACCCTGAAAACCCCCGAGTAAAAAGTTTCAAGTGAATCCGATAAATTTTAGGAAATGTTGTCAGCCATATTAGAACCACAATTTTTAATTTTTAAAATTTGATATCGGATTCGTAATCAGCAACCCCGAAAACCCCTGAGTAACAAGTTTCAAGTCAATTCAGTCGATTTTTAATTTTCATGTTCGCCATATTAGATCCGCCATTTTGAATTTTCAAAATCTGATATCGGATTCGTAGTCAGCGACCTCGAAAACTCCTGAGAAACAAGTTTCAAGTGAATCCGATGAATTTTAGGAAATGTCCGCCATATTGGAACCACCATTTTAAATTTTCAAAATCTGATATCGGATTCGTAATCAGTGACCCCGAAAACCCCTAGATAGCGATAGAGGGTCGGATTAATTTTTTTTAATTATCATCCGCCATATTGGATTCGCCATTTTCAATTTTGGAATTCTGACCTCGGATTCGTAATCAGCGACCTCAAAAACCCCTAGATAGAGATAGACGGGACGATTACAAAACTTTTAAAAAATTGTCGTCCGCCATATTGGGTCCGCCATTTTGGATTTTTTGAATTTTAAATTTTTGACTTTAGATTCGTAATTATCGACCTCAAAAACACCTAGATAGCAATAGACGGGACGATTAGAAAACTTTTTCAAAATTGTCATCAGCCATATTGGATCCGCCATTTTAAATTTTGTCATTTTGACTCCATGTTTGTAAGCAGCGACCTCTAAAACCCTTTGTTAATAAGTTTTGGTAAAATTCTATAAATTTTTTTAAAAGTCCACTTTTAAAAAATATAATTGTCCGACATATTGGATTCGCCATTTTGAATTTTTGAATTTTGAGGTTGAATTCGTAATCAGCGCACCCAAAAACCCTTTGATGGACAATGTTTGGAAAATCCGATAAACAAACATTAATTTATAAAACAGAAATTTTTCAATTTGTTTAAACATTTTATATGCAATATTTATTGTTAAATAAATAATATATAGTGTGCTAAATAATTCAAATAGCTTCGTTTGTTCATTGAAAGAAATTTGCAACTTGTCCGATGTCTTAATATTTATTTAAACAAAAGTTATTAACAAATATGTTTGGACGAGTATACTCGTCCTCATGCATACGGTAACGGTTTAGTTTGGACGAGTATACTCGGCTTTATGCGCAGGAGGGTTAAAGACGCGGATTTCTCTCGCCTATCATTGATTTTTCAATGATAGAATTTTTTTGCAGAATGCTATTTTCTAATAGCTGCTGCATTTTTAAATAATTATAATTTATAAATAATAAATTATTTATTATTTACATGAATTATTAAAAATAAATAATTAAACAAATAAATATATTAAACAAAAAAAATTATAAACATTAATTTTTTATTATTATTATTTAATTAAAAAAATTTATTTAAAAAAATTTTTTCTCTTGGTTGCCAATATTCGGCTAATATTGGACCAATATTAACAACCGATGCTTGGCGATCCCGTTACATCCCAAGCATCAGCCCATATTGGTCCAATATTGGGAGCCTTTATTGGACCGATGATCGGTCTCTTGGCTCCCAATATTGGACCGATATTGGACCGGTGAGAAATTTCTCACTGGGTGATTTTCAGTGAAATTTCACTGATTCAAATCGCGAGAATAGAGTCACTGATTCTCAATCAAATTTTACTGATTCAGTTTTAGAGAGTAGACTTAAAACAATTCTTATCTGAATTACTTCCTAGAAGAAGCAAAGATAATCGCATAACAATATTTGATTTCGATTTTCACAAAATGAGGTTTTTGACATTCTAAATTTTGAAATTCTGTAACTCATCGAATTTTTCACCAAAAAGGTTCTAAGTCAACTCAAAATTTTCCAAATTTTGCAAGGAATTCGCCCATATAGAGAAGTGCAATAGTTCAAAAGTGGTCCCTTTTCATGCGGACGTCCACAATATGAAGAAAATATTAATAAGATTGATGAACCCGTGTAAAAAAATTGTTGGGTTCTAGTGTGGTGCCAGAAAGACAGTCTAATCTCTAACTGGGCGCTGAAAAGACTGTCTGACCATGGGCTAATCAGACCAGTGACGATCGAACCACGCGTTGGTCCAGACTGGACGTGCTAATCAGGGCTAATGAGCAGTGCTAATATTTAATATTTTAGGTTCGATTTCAATATTTTAGTTTTTTAATTTTAAATAATTTACCCAAATTAACTCGGTTCTCACGTTTATTCAATGTAATGTGAAAATATGAATTATTAATAATAATAAATATTATTGTTATTCGTATATATGTGTGTATATGTATTTAATGACAATAACTTATTATAATAATAATTATATTATTTTCAAATAAATAATATACTGCACTAGCAGTAAATATCATTTAAAATAGTAATATTGAAAAATAATTTTAATAAAAAAAACAATTTGTGTTAATTGGTACATTTTTTAAATTCATTCCTTAACAGGCATTTAACATTATTTACAAACATGTTTACAATTTCAATTTATAACACTTATACAGATTAAATATAGTAATTTTATTATTTTATATAACACTTACAATGAAAAATATCCGCTCGCATGTGGGATCGAACTCACGCCCCCCATCCTTGACGACCCGACTTGAAGCATTTAAACTGCACGGCCACTGAAGTCTGGGTGTGAACTCTCCTAACTTACTATATCAATGCCTGTGTCATATATTCTGTTGCTTATAAGGACGAAGTGAAAACTATGACTAAAATTATTACACATAATAATCCCGAATTATTTTAATTATTATATATAAATATTTAAATAAATAATTCTTACTACAATTATAATCATTAAACAATTCTGAAATTAACTAAGAAATTTTGAATAATAACAAAATTCTGAGAATTTTATTATTTATAAAAATAATTGAATTATTGAGAAGAAACTTATAAAAAATTTGTAAATACTTATTGAATTTTTGTGAAAGGTTTTTTATTTATGAAAGTAATTAAATTTTTGCTTACATTTTATTTTGCCAAAAATTTAGTTAAAAATTTGGAAAATAATTGAATTTCATAGAACGATTTTATTATTTATAAAGATAATAGAAATTTTGATGAGAATTTAAAAAAATTTTTGAACATAATTGAATTTCTGTGCGTAGAATTTGGTTACTTTTGAAAATAATTAAATTTCTACAATAATCTGTAACTTCTCCAACACTAAATTGTTTATAGTGTTTTTAACTAAAATTCTTCTACAGATAAATTATTTTTAATAATTAATCAAATACAATATGTTAAAAAATTTATCTAATTTCAGGAGAATTTGAATTATTAGGCATTTTTCAAAAATCTAAGATCTTTAGAATTTTTAATTAAACTCATTGAAAATTTTATTTATAATAATTCATATAAACCTACAATATTTATTTTTTAACGATTCTTTAGATTGACTAAATTATTCCATTGAATTTTGAAGTGACAATCTATGTATAAATTCAAAGAAGACCGACAAATCGGGCACTAAAGTCTTGATTGTACTTTGATTTGTACTTTAAAAATTTTGAATTCTAGTGATGCCAATAAAGTCCCATATAGCATACAGTTAGAAAGTCTAAATTAGACCGTCCAGAAAAATCCCATATAGCATACAGTTAGACAGTCTAAATTAGACCGCCCAGAAAAATCCCATATAGCATACAGTTAGAAAATCTAAATTACACCGTCCAGAAAAATCCCATATAGCACACAGTTAGACCGTCCAGATGCGTCTAGTTGGGGCAATCTCTGGACTCCAGACTGCCCCGAAATTTTTCTACACGGGAAACTTTGCATTGCTAATATATGAACAACTATCTGCAAACATTCATTTAAAATTAAGATAAAGATAATTTAAAGTAGGTATAACATAGGTACTTAATAAATGCACTAATGAATTTCATTAAAAAAAATTTATTTTTTTAACAACATTTTAACAACAACAATACGCTAGGTGGCTACAGCTAGCATGTGCTCTCAATTTAGTCCTAAGATTTTATAGTTTTTTTTAATATTATCTAATTCTTGGACAAATAAAACATTTATTATTCAACGCGAAATTGATTTTTACCCATATCGATATTCTCAATTGTCTGTTTGGTGATTTTGTGTTGTACTGCCGTAATCTTTTTTCTCTCTACAAACTTAACCTTAAAGTGTCATTAAAAATTGCACCTGTTCTTAAATGTGCTAAGTGCGGTAAAAATGCCGTTAACGAAATTGTTAATTGTCCCGGTTGCAAAGCTCCGTATCACTCTAGTTGTGCATCGCAAACTGGCAAAAATCCGGGTGGTTCACTAGTGAAGTGCTGTAAATTGCGTTCACGCTCACCATCACCTTTTGTAACAACTGATAACGACATTCTCAAGGCTATAACAGACATGAATATTTCTCTTTCCACTAGACTTGACAACATTGACTTAAAACTTGATGATATGGGAAATCGCATGAATATCAATGAGGCAAAAGTTGATGATCTCTCTGATCGAATGATAACGGTTGAGGGTAAGCTGAAAAACATTAATAAACTACCATTCGATAAATCTAACACTAACTCAATTATACGTGAGTGTATGCTTGAAGTTGATAACCGCTGTCTGAGAAAGAAAAACTTAGTCTTGTTTGGATTTCTTGAAACTAATGTAAACATTGCCTCTCACTCCAACTCCAACAATAACATTGATAACCTACGATCAGCTGTGGTGAATTTGCTCAGTGTGTTTGTCTCTGAAGAAAACCTTGACATTGTTAAAGCATTTAGACTGGGTATTGATACACATGCTTCTCGGCAGAAACCACGTCCTGTCAAACTGCTATTTGCAACGGAGGAGAAGGCACTAGTAGTTCGAAAAACGTTTGTAGCTGCCAAACGATCCACAACACACTCTCTCACTATCAAAAATATGTGGCTAATGCCAGATCGCACGCAGATGCAACTCCAGGAAATTGCAGATCTGAAAAGCCAGCTAGAAGTTCGACGTCAGGATGGGGAAGAGGATTTACTGATTGTATTCCGGAATGGGAACCTACTTATAGTGACAAATCACTCACGTTTGAAGAGAACATCAGTGAATATACAATTGGACACACACAGGGAAGACTACTAACTACTGAGGTATCGTCTCACTGCAAATACATTGACAGTGATTCTCCCTTTACTTCTTATCGCTCACATACATTATCCAGTGTTTACTATCAAAATGCTAGAGGTCTTCGGACAAAAATTCATCTTCTGAGACAAAATATTCCCCTTGTATCATTCAACATTATTAATGTAGGAAATTATTTGCTGATTAAGAATTTTAATTAAGGAAGATTTCGACTATATCAGCAATTAGTGACATCTATTAGACGTCAATTGAACTCTTTGGTTTAGAGTCAGGTGTTATTCTTAAGATAATTATTCCGATATGGTTGACGGGGGACGCATGAATCTTCCACAAATCCCATTTGACCTAATAACAAGTAACCGAAATTCACTTCGCCGAATCACCAGTTGCCATAAGATATATGTATTAGAATTATTATTTAATCTAATTTTCATTTTCCCGATGATTCATTTGCTCTAATTTTTATTTTGCAGATATATTAAGTAACAGAGATTTCATTAGTCCGAAAAAACATTTGACCTAATTTTCATTTGTCCAGTTAATTGTTTGGATTAATTTTCGATTTTCCGATATTTCATCTGTTATAATTCCTATTTTTCTAAATCATTAATTAAAATTTTTTTTTTATTCGAAATGTTTTTTAACCTAAATATCAATTGCTCTAAATGTAATGAGTTATAAATTTCATTTAACCGAAATGTCATTCGCTATAATTACCATTGTCTCGAATAATTATTTACCAGTATTTACTTTCTACAGAATTGTCATATAAACTATATCCTATTTGCTCTAATGTTTATTTAACAGAAATTCACTTACCTCGAAGTAGCATTCAGCCGAACATTTATTTATCAGAAAGATTATTTAACATAACTTTTGTTTAGCCGAAACATTATTTCACCTAATTTTAAATTGTTATATTAATTGTATGACATAAATCTATTTCTACCTTATGTTTATGTGACATATTGTTCTTTTATTCGAATTGTCAAATCGTCGAATGCTCAGAACATCTAATTGTCAGTTCGTCGAATGCTCAAAACGTCGAAATGTCTATTCGTCGAATCGTCAAAACGTCGAATTGACAAAAATTCGAAAAATTTGTTTGATTTAAGTTAACATTAATTTAAAACAAACAAATATTTACTTAGATCAAACAAATTTTTCGAATTTTTGTCAATTCGACGTTTTGACGATTCGACGAATAGACATTTCGACGTTTTGAGCATTCGACGAACTGACAATTAGATGTTCTGAGCATTCGACGATTTGACAATTCGAATAAAAGAACAATATGTCACATAAACATAAGGTAGAAATAGATTTATGTCATACAATTAATATAACAATTTAAAATTAGGTGAAATAATGTTTCGGCTAAACAAAAGTTATGTTAAATAATCTTTCTGATAAATAAATATTCGGCTGAATGCTACTTCGAGGTAAGTGAATTTCTGTTAAATAAACATTAGAGCAAATAGGATATAGTTTATATGACAATTCTGTAGAAAGTAAATACTGGTAAATAATTATTCGAGACAATGGTAATTATAGCGAATGACATTTCGGTTAAATGAAATTTATAACTCATTACATTTAGAGCAATTGATATTTAGGTTAAAAAACATTTCGAATAAAAAAAAAATTTTAATTAATGATTTAGAAAAATAGGAATTATGACAAATGATATATCGGAAAATCGGAAATTAGTCCAAACAATTAATTGGACAAATGAAAATTATGTCAAATGTTTTTTCGGACTAACGAAATCTCTGTTACTTAATATATCTGCAAAATAAAAATTAGAGTAAATGAATCATCGGGAAAATGAAAATTAGATTAAATAATAATTCTAATAATATAGCTTATGGCAAATGGTGATTCGGTCAAGTGAATTTCGGTTACTTGTTATTATGTCAAATGAGATTTGTGGAACATTGATGCGTCCCGTTGACGGTAAATAATTATATTTTTGAATTTAATTTTTTGATCTGAAAAAATAAGCTGCGTGAACGACTGCACTGTGAACGTCCAGGCTGTGTTGGCATGGTGCATTGGCAGGCGTTAGTCCCGCGAAAGGCAGCTATTAGCTGGGGTTCGAGTCCTCACAGATGCACAGTGCAGTCGTTCACGCACCCACATAGCACCATATTTTGAGGGAAGCTAACGGGAAACTAACCATGTTAGCTTCTATAGTTAACATGGTTAGCTTCCCGTTAGCTTCCCTGGGCCTATAAATGTCCTACGCTTTTTAGTTTTCCGTGTTAGCTTGCAGAAAGTTATCTAAGAAACTTTTCTGAAAGCAAGTAGAGAAAAGTTGGTGAAATATTAAATTGTTAGTTTTAGATAATTTTGCTTGGTTATCTTCTTTAAAACTATCTCTGATAAGTATCTGCACGGAGAAACTTTGTATACTAGTTTCTGTTAAACTCACCATGTGTTCTTAGTAAATTGACTACTAAAGTGGGGAAAAACTGCGACGGTATCAATATTTCGTAGTCTGACTATTAAACACAGAAAAAGAGTTTGAAAATTTAGTAGTCAGTTGATCAACATTAAAAATTCACGATTTCGCTAAAAAAACAATGTCGAATGTCAGTGACAGGTATACAGAATGTCGCCACTTATAATTATTGAGTAAGGAAGAAATCTATTTTACCTAATGTCGATTGATAACTTAATTTTAATGCAACCTAATCTAATTCCCTAACATACAGATAAAGTAACGCACACTGTAATCGACGGAACGCATATACAATTCATATAGAGAAAATAAGTCAGTGTTCTTATATACTAATCCAACAATTGTATTTCCACTTGGGAGAAAATTTGTATGCATATGTTGAATGCCGTTTTAAATAATATTTGTTTGTTATACAAAATTGATAAAATCAATTAATTACTTAAAATTAATAAGGTCTATTTTTGAAATGAACAGAATTAATTTTCATCAAACAGGATTCTTGTAATAAATTATAAAAATGTTCGACATATAGAAAAATAAAATATAATGTCATTATTATTTCGTAAAATTGTTTATTTAATTATTTAATTTAATTAAAAAAATAATTACACTGAGAAAAATATTAAAGCAGGTCAATAATATCTGTGACAATGAAATATATAAACATTTTGTTCAAATTTAAAAGACTTGTTCAAACATAACCTCACATTTACTGATAAAAGAGAACCAGGTGGAATGACGGCGGCCATTTAACTCGAACACATGTATATGAGTTAAGGTGGTTATGTGTGACTACACGAACAGCGGTACTCGTTTGTATGCGTGCAGTTCTGATAGTTTGACTACTAAATTGTAAACGCAGCGCGAAGAAAATATCATTCTTACGAATATAGAAAATAAAATTTCGACATTCACTTTTTCAATAACTTTTTTTTCTCGTACATCATAAACGAGTTTCTCTTAACTTGACTACTAAATATTGAAAAAAAGAGAATATGTATTATTATCGAAACTTCTATTAAATAAGAAATTTCGTCTTTTGGTCACTTTTTCCCCACTTTAGTAGTCAATCTACTAACAATACATTGTGAGTTTAACAGCAATTGGTATTCAAAGTTTTTCCGTGTGTAAGCATTAAGGCGCTCGCACAGCTCTACTGCCAGCATGAGAGTAAGAGAGAAAAAACATGAAATTTGAATTTTCTGACTTACTTACTCTCATGTGTTACCATGACAACTATGCATGCATTGGCATGCATGCAGAGCTGTGAGAGCGTCTTTAGAAGGTAGTTTCTATTAGGCGTCATAAGGTAAGTAATATAATATAAATTGATATTATACAAATAATCATTTACGGAATTTCCGTAATTATCTATTTAATAGTTTATTTATAACTATAAAAATAGTATTTATAAATTTAATAAAAATAAAATAAAAAATATTTCTCTCTATAATTTATTTATTGCCGCAAACTGATACTTATTTATTCCTCAATATCAATATTATTGAAGAATAATTTTGAAAATAAATTTGGAGGGACTGGGGATAAAACCCGGGTTCGCAACGCAGAAAGAAACAACCTAACTAACTAACCTAATCAACCATGTGTGGGGAAGAATATTTCGGGTCCTTTTAAGCTTCAAGTGATCTCATTGGTTGGCGTCAGTAATGGCGGGATAATTTAAAAAAGGATTCACAAAAATATTTGAATTTTCTCATTAGAATAAATAATTTAATTTCTAATATTATTTATTAATTAAATCTTCAAAAAATAAGAATAAATAAATTATTAAAAATGAAAATATTAAATTAGAAAGTTAATAGATAAGCATTAAACTAAACTTTATTTTTTTCCTTACTTAATTTGACTTCACATCTATTCGCAATTTGAATTTAGTTGTTTCTGTTTGCATTTTGTTCTCTAGTTTTTTTTTGATAATTAATTTTTCTTTTTATTATTTTAATATTTAAAATTAATGAAAATTCTAATGTATATAATAAAATGCTTCCAATATTAGAAAAGCAATTAAACAAAATTGTTGTCAATTAAAAATATTCCTTATGCGTTATTTCTTACTTAATTTTATAATTTTTAACCTGCAATAATTTAATTTTTACAAAAAAATTAATCCAAAATTTTCAAAATTATTAAATTTTTTGCGAAAAATTAAAATAAAATCTTTTAAAAAAGTTTATTCTTACGCAAAATTTAATTAGAATAATATTTAAAATATACATTTGCTGATTTATTAATAAATTTTGCACAATAAAATTTGTAAATACGTCAAGAATATTAAAATTTGAAAAAAGAATAGCAATTTTTATTAATGAATTATTTAATATTACAGGGTTGCCACAAAAAATTAATTTACTTAAAAAATTATTAGATAAAAAAAAATATTCTATTACATTTACTTACGAATTTCTTAAATTGTAAAATTATTCGCAAACATCAATAACTAAATTTTTAAATAAACATTTAATTATTATTTTCCCATAGAAATTAAAATTCTTTAAAACATTCAAATTCAAACATTTTTAAAATTCAACAACTTATAATGAATATTATTATAAAACATAAGAATATCAATCACTCCGAGTCTTCGACTCGGAGTAATAATTGATATCTTCGTGTTTTATTAAAATTTAAATTTCCATAAAATACTGCGAAAAAGTTAAATTATTTACAAACATTATAATAAAATTCGTTGCACGAATTTTTTTCATAATAATTTCTTAAAAGTATACTTAGTTCTGCGTAAAATTAGCATTTTTTGAAAAACTTTTAATATAAATTGAAGGAGATACGTAAATTTTAAGATTTTTAAATTTTTTCGCTAAATCCCGTGTGGAAAAATATTGTGGCAGTCTAGAGTCCAATGATTTCCCGATTATCAATCATCAAGTCCGTCTAATTCTAGACGGTCCATCAAGTCCCGAATCAGTGACTTAACAGATGGGCTTATTAGAAAAAATCTAAGTCAAATATGTCCGCCTAGTACGGTGTTATAAAGACCGTCTAGATTTGGTCTAGGATTTTATATGCGCATGCGTCGATGCGCTGTTAATTAACATGGCGCCTAATGGCGTCGCGTCGTTTGGCGTCGTTAGATCAGTCATGTATGGTGCATTTTCTTTGTGAATTTCAGTATTCGTTGTGGTTTCTGTTTTAAGTGAATAATAATGTGCTATGTTGTTGCTGTTTTCTGTATAATTTAATTTTAAATGTGCACTGAAAAAATAGATTTTGATGTGTTTCTATGTGTTTTGACTAGTCGGCTGAATCTAGCAGTCGTACTCAGCATCAATGTTTAGGCTTCATCTACAAATATGCCTCTCCTTCAAATTTAGTAATACTTAATGATTTAAAAAACCATCGAATATTGTTATTTGAGAATAAATATACACTAAATAGCAAATTTAGTAAGTTTTTATTTATTAATTTCATTAATTAGTGGTTGACGCCTAAAGATTGGTGCTGAGTACGACTGCTAGTTTCATCCGGCTGTTTTGATTTGCAGTAAATTTTATTTTACAAAAAGACTACTATATCTCCAATGCCAAAGATTGGGAGGGACACAAAGCCTTTCGCTTAAAGAAAGTTGAAGTGAAAAATACAGAAAATTAAAATATTTTTTTATACTTTTTATGTAAAAAAAAGTCATCAAAATTATTTCAAATATAATTAAGTTTTATCATTCTAAGAATAGTTGTCATAACATATAATGAGAAATTTTTAATAGACGTAGATTAGAATTTACTAGCACTGCTGATCAGACCAGAAACGCTGGTCTATTCTAGTCGATAGCGTGGAAGTTTCGTTTCAATTCTGAACAGCCGCTCGACAAGACCGTCTGCCCTGGGTCTAGAAAGACGTTAGACAGTTTATTAAGCGCTTGGTCAGCGCCCTAAAATTTTTCCGCACGGGATTTACAAAAATTTCTAATTTGTTGTGTAATTTACATCATGGCACTTTAAATTTTGTTTTCACTAAATTTAATTGATTAACTAAACAGGCAAGCATGTCAAACTGTTTTTTTATAGATTAAAATAATGATTGAGTCCGTATTTAGGAGGGGGGGTCTGATTAAATTTTAACTTTTCTATATTTATATTTATTTAATTGTGTGTCAAAGTTTTTCAAACATTATTTAGGATTCAAATCTATTCTATGTTATTAAGATTAATACAATTGTATTAATCTTAATAACATAGATTATTATTGCGTTCAGTATTGCGAAAAAATCATATGAAAAGTTCGACAATAAAAAATAATAATTCAATAATGTGGTAGAATTCAAATTTATATTTTACGAAATTTTAAGGCATTCTTATATAAATTCTCAAATAATTATCTGTTATTCTTTATTTGAAGATTATAGAATAGATTTAAATCCTCAATAATGTTTGAAAAACATTGACACACTTAAACAATATAAATATAGAAAAGTTAAAATTTAACCGAACCCCCCTCTAAATACGGACAGAGTCTTTGTTTAAATCTATCAAAAGAAGTTTGACATGCATGCTGTTTTAGTTATTCAATTAAATTTAGTAAAAAAAAAATTTAAAGTGCACTGATGTAAATTCCACAACAAATTTAAAATATTTGTAAATTTAGCGAAAAAATTTTAAAATCTTAAAATTCACGTATCTTCCTCAATTTGTACTAAAATTTTTTTAAAAAATGCTCATTTTACGCAGAATTAAGTATACTTTTAAGAAATAATTATGAAAAAATCTTTAAGTTTAAATACTATTCTAAAAACCTCATTAAAGTTGAAAAAATGGAATGAAAAACGATAAATCACAAATATTTGCAACCGCGGTTTTTTTAATTTATATTTTGACTAAACGAGCAATAGACGATTAAAAAGGTGTACTTTTTCCCTTTCGAACAAAAGAACAATTTTGAAAATCGGTTGAAAATTACGGAAGTTACGAGTAATTCTTTTCATAAATACACAAAAAAACGGTTTTTTGCCCCTAAAATAAAATTTTGGGGGTGTTCGAGAAATTTCTCATACATCATTATTCATAGTTTTAATATCTTCAATATTATATTTTAAATTAAGATTTAATAGAATTGAAACAAAAATCTTAAATTTAGAGAGAAAAAAATTACTAGACCTACAATTTGTACTAGGTCTCTATAAAAGTGCAGGCAACTTTTTTTATTTTGTCACACAGTGTTATTTTTAGCATATTGTTGTGTTATTATGTTTTTATTAATTGCAACAAACATGGATTGTAATTTGTTTATCAGCGCTTTTGACCTACAAAAATTATAGGTTTATAATGTAATTTTTAATATCATATATATTTCGTAGGCCGATAGACAATTCAGGCTATTAGCTAAAAGCCTAGGCGAGTAGCTAATGGCCAGCCAGTAGACAAAATCAGGCCATTAGATGAAAAAATTGTTAGATGGCTACTGGCCTGATCATTTTTAGGCCATTAGAATAGATACAGATTATAATTTTACTTTTTTCTTGTTTCAATTGCTCATTTTTTTAATTAGGTATAAATTACATTAAATTAATATTACTTGCGTTTTATTTCTGATTTTCAAAAGTTTGTAGAGTTTTGAGTAATGATAAAAATGAAGTTTTTTTTATATTTTCTTGCTCACATTCCAGGAGAGATGAAATGACACTTTGCTCATGCACTTTATTCCTCACAGATCTGTTGCTCGACGAATTTTTTAAATAATGATTAATTAATTTCGCTTCAAATTCTGCACGATCGACAATTATTATTTCCGACATTTTCGCGACTATATCGTTTGAAATAAAATGAGAAACTACAGTTTATTATCAAATTGATTCAACTTAAATAATGTATGACTAATTACCTGTATTAATTACCTATAGACAAATGCTAATGTTAATATTTATATTTATTAACGAGAGGTCATTATTATTGAATAGTGTTTATTCTAATGGACTAAATATGATTAGGCTAGTAGCTAACGGCCCGATATTTCTAGGCAAGTAGACGTTAAGAGAATCTAAAAATTGGATTTCGTCTACTGGCCGGCCACTAGCAAATCGCCTAGGCTTTTAGCTAATGGCCTGAATTGTCTATCGGCCTACGACATATATACTAGGGTGTCTGTTATTTCCCAAGTTAGCTATTTTTATTTGGGTATCGTCAAAATCGTTTCTTTTTGACCTAAAAACAATTCTAGAAACTAAAAAAAATTTTTACGATCCCGTTTAACCCTGCCTAAATAACAATACTTTTCCCATTTAATTAACATGGGATTTTTGTACTTTTTAGAAAATAATTTTTATTTCGTTTATAATACTCTTCGACTAACCAATAATGCTTGATTTTACTTCTATTATGATTCCTTTAGATAGAGAAATTTTCATATTATCGCGAAAAATTTATTACACAATTTTTAAAAAGGTCAATTTCATTTTTATTGATTTTTCTGATTATTTTGCTGAATCTACTTATTAATTAATTTTTATTCGATATTTCATTGAAAGTTTCTTGTTTTATACATCCAATTTGACCATAACAATAATTTCAATTCATATACTATCCAAGAATCACACAGTAGACTAAATCCATTTCAAATCAGGCATGTCGACTAACTTCATGTTATAGAAAAAAAATTGTTTTGCTTGTCATTTTTTTTCTTTTGAGTAAAATTGAATTTTCTTTTTTGTATCTGGTAGATGGTCTTGTCCTCTTCACAATCCAGTTTGAAATTTGAAAAAATATTTAAAATTATAAAAATAGGGGATGATTTTCTGAAAATAATAAGATCAATTTTCTCAAAAACATCACCTTTTTTTGTTATTAAATTTTTACTACAAATTCTTAAAATAATTATGAACATTTCCTATGAATTTCAAGCGGGCTAAACCATTCTGTCAATCAAGAGAATTTTTTTTTTAACTATTTATTTTTGCAAATTTCCAAATTGTTAACTTGCATTTTTAAAAACAAATGAATCGTTATAACATTATTGACGTGAACGTTAACAATTTGAAAATTTGTAAAAATAAATTTTTCAAAAAAAAAATTTTCCTGATTGCCAGAATGGTTTAGCCCGCTTAAAAATCATAGGAAATGTTTATATAAACAAGAAACTTTCAATGAAATACCGAATAAAAATTAATTAATAAGTAGATTTAGCAAAATAATCAGAAAAATCAATAAAAATGAAATTGACCTTTTTAAAACTTGTCCCGTGTGGAAAAATTTTAGGGCGCTGACCAAGCGCTTAATAGACTGTCTAACGTCTTTCTAGACCCAGGGCAGACGGTCTTGTCGAGCGGCTGTTCAGAATTGAAACGAAACTTCCACGCTATCGTCTAGAATAGACCAGCGTTTCTGGTCTGATCAGCAGTGCTAGTAAATTCTAATCTACGTCTATTAAAAATGTATCATTATATGTTATGACAACTATTCTTAGAATGATAAAACTTAATTATATTTGAAATAATTTTGATGACTTTTTTTACATAAAAAGTATAAAAAAATATTTTAATTTTCTGTATTTTTCACTTCAACTTTCTTTAAGCGAAAGGCTTTGTGTCCCTCCCAATCTTTGGCATTGGAGATATAGTAGTCTTTTTGTAAAATAAAATTTACTGCAAATCAAAACAGCCGGATGAAACTAGCAGTCGTACTCAGCACCAATCTTTAGGCGTCAACCACTAATTAATGAAATTAATAAATAAAAACTTACTAAATTTGCTATTTAGTGTACAATTTATTTTCAAATAACAATATTCGATGGTTTTTTAAATCATTAAGTATTACTAAATTTGAAGGAGAGGCATATTTGTAGATGACGCCTAAACATTGATGCTGAGTACGACTGCTAGCTTCAGCCGACTAGTCAAAACACATAGAAACACATCAAAATCTATTTTTTCAGTGCACATTTAAAATTAAATTATACAGAAAACAATAACAACATAGCACATTATTATTCACATAAAACAGAAACCACAACGAATACTAAAATTCACAAAGAAAATGCACCATACGCTGACTGATCTAACGACGCCAAACGACGCGACGCCATTAGGCGCCATGTTAATTAACAGCTGGGCATACATCGACGCATGCGCATATAAAATCCTAGACCAAATCTAGACGGTCTTTATAACACCATACTAGGCGGACATATTTGACTTAGATTTTTTCTAATAAGCCCATCTGTTAAGTCACTGATTCGGAACTTGATGGACCGTCTAGAATTAGACGGACTTGATGATTGCTAATCGGGAAATCATTGGACTCTAGACTGCCACAATATTTTTCCACACGGGGTGTAATAAATTTTTCGCGATAATATGAAAATTTCTCTATCTAAAGGAATCATAATAGAAGCAAAATCAAGCATTGTTGGTTAGTCAAAGAGTATTATAAACAAAATAAAAATTATTTTCTAAAAAGTGCAAAAATCCCATGTTAATTAAATGGGAAAAGTATTGTTATTTAGGCAGGGTTAAACGGCATCGTAAAATTTTTTTCTAGTTTCTAGAATTGTTTTTAGGTAAAAAAGAAACGATTTTGACGATACCCAAATGAAAATAGCTAACTTGGGAAATAACGGACATCCTAATATATACTCAATGGGAAATGAACTGTCATTTCCCATTGAGTATATATTAGGATGTCCGTTATTTCCCAAGTTAGCTATTTTCATTTGGTAGTCAAGCCAAACTTCGAATTTTTGTTTTCCCAAAGCTCAGACAAGCCTCGGCGTCAAGTACTTGCTAATTATAGAAAAATTGTTCACAACGCTCTTTGCCAACATTGTTTTATTACATTTATTTGAAAGAAACAATAAAACAGTTTATTAATGTTTATCAATATAAAGGACCCCGCACAAAATACATTGAAAAAAAGTTTCGGTCAAATTTGTTTAAACTCTGTAGTTTTGTAGCTGATAATCTCCTGAACAAAAAATGCTAATGGCAAAACTCCCAAAAATCAATAGTATTTTAGCTGCATGCAGTTAAGCCTTAAAAAATAGGTCAAAAATAGCAAAGCTTACTCAAGGCTTGGGAAGGCTTGGTAATGGCTCAAGGCTTGATTATGACTCAAAGCTTGATTATGACTCAAAGTTTGATTATGGATCAAGGCTAGATTATGGCTCAAGGCTTGATTATGGATCAAGACTTGATTTTGGCTCAAGGCTTGATTATGGCTCAAGGCTTGATTATGACTCAAAGCTTGATTATGACTTAAAGTTTGATTATGGATCAAGGCTTGATAATGGTTCAAGGATTGATCGGAACTCAAAGCTTGATTATGGATCAAGGATTGATCATACCTAAATGCTTGATTATAGATTAAGAATTTATAATGGCTCAAGGTTCGATTATGGATCAAGGTTGATTATGGCTCAAGGCTTAATTATTGCAGAAGGCTTAATCATGGCTCAAGGCTTGGTTATACTTCAAGGCTTGATCATACCTAAAAGCTTGATTATGGATCAAGGCTTGGTAATGGTTCAAGGCTCGATTATGTCTTTTAGTTATGATCAAGCCTTGATCCATAATCAAGTCTTGATCCATAATCAAGCCTTGAGCCATAATCAAGCCTTGATCCATAATCAAACTTTGAGTCATAATCAAGCTATGAGCCATAATCGAGCCTTGGGGGTCGTCCATATACCACGTGGACAGTTTAGGGGGGAGGGGGGGTTCGCCAAAAATCCACGATTTTCCACGAGAGGGGAGGGGGGGTCAATACAAATGTCCACGTGGACACAAAAGTTTAATTTTATATCTTTTTTTTCTTTTTATTCAACTTTATTATTAGATTGTGATCAGACAATATTTGTAATCCGAAATTTATTTAACTGTCAAAAAAAACGCCAAATTCTTTTTTAATTTATATTACAAAATCATTATCGTAAATGCACAAATATGAATATGTGCAAATTTGATAATTAGGAATACAAAGCAACCTCTACAAACTCTTATAAATTCTAAAAAAAATAATTTCTATTATTGTTTATGTGAAGGCTCAAAGCTATTGGATTTTAGAAAATTTTTAGATTTGTTACAGAAGAGATTAAGTATTTCTACTAATATAATAATTGAAGATATATTGCTGCCAAAGTCCTCTTTATAATACTAAAAATGGTATTTACCTATTTAATAATATTTTAAGATAATTTAATCTTTATTGAATTTTAAAGAAGTTTGTTATAAAAAAATTTAAAGAATTTTTTAATTGTATTTCTTATTAAATATCTTTTTATTATTCACTATTTTAAAATAAAAAACCCGATTGTCCACGTGGACAATCAGGGGGGAGGGAGGGGTTCGTCAAAAATCCACGATTGTCCACGAGGGGGGGAGGGGGGGTCAAAAAGTGTCTAAAAAGTGTCCACGTGGTATATGGACGACCCCATTGAGCCATTACCAAGCCTTCCCAAGCCTTGAGCAAGCTTTACTATTTTTTATTATGGCCTTGAGCCATAATCAAGCCTTGAGCCAAAATCAAGTCTTGATCCATAATCAAGCCTTGAGCCATAATTAAGCCTTGATCCATAATCAAACTTTGAGTCATAATCAAGCTATGAGCCATAATCGAGCCTTGAGCCATTACCAAGCCTTCCCAAGCCTTGAGCAAGCTTTACTATTTTTTATTAAGGCCTTGAGCCATAATCAAGCCTTGAGCCAAAATCAAGTTTTGATTCATAATCAAGCCTTGAGCCATAATCAAGCCTTGAGCCAAAATTAAATCTTGATCCATAATCAAGCCATAAGCCATAATCAAGCCTTAAGCCATAATCAAGCTTTGATCTATAATCAAACTTTGAGTCATAATTAAGCTATGAGCCATAATTGAGCCTTGAGCCATTACTAAGCCTAACCGAGCCTTGAGCAAGCCTTGCTATTTTTTTATTATGGCCTTGAGCCATAATCAAGCCTTGATCCATAATCAAACTTTGAGTCATAATCAAGCTTTGAGTCATAATCAAGCCTTGAGCAATTACCAAGCCTTTCCAAGCCTTGAGTAAGCTTTGCTATTTTTGACCTATTTTTTAAGGCTTAACTGCATGCAGCTAAAATACTATTGATTTTTGGGAGTTTTGCCATTAGCATTTTTTGTTCAGGAGATTATCAGCTACAAAACTACAGAGTTTAAACAAATTTGACCGAACTTTTTTTTCAATGTATTTTGTGCGGGGTCCTTTGTTGAAAAAAGATAATATTTACTTTTCAGTTATTTATCTCTTATTTTTACTAAATTTCAGGGTAGGTGGGAGAAAAAATGGTTTCGTGATTGACACAAAATTAGAAAATTGTGTTAAATTATTATTAAGGGCATGTGGGAAATATTCCTCGTAATAAGTGGTTTCCCGCGTGTCGTCTAACTCCTACATAATTTGAGGTATTTCGTTCGGATTTATCAGGATAATTAGGCTAATTCGTGCTGATAAAGAATATTCTTGAAATTCGCAAGTAATTTTGAAAATAAGTATTAAAAAAGAAAGTTAAAAAGTTGAATTTTTGGCGAAAGTGACAGACAATATGGCGGCGAACACACAGACAAGTGGATCTATGGTCAGTAATCAAGAAGGTGGTGCCAATTCGAGCTAGTGGCTGCGGCTGAACTAAAAAATGTCTCAACCGCAAATTACTCCACTTTCAATTGTTAATAAAATAATTTCCTCTTAAAATTATTATACTGAGTTATTATACCGACAAGAGTATGCTCTCTATCGCACATTCGATTTCCCTCGTGCGCAATTTTGTTTATTTTCATAGTTCCGTTATTTCTAAATTCCAATCATTAAGTACTAAAATTTGAAAATCTAATACGCAATTACTGTAATTGCCCTATTATTACCGACAGATTAGCTCAGTCGGATAGATGCCTCGCTTGGCGGTCGTTTAAGGACCGAGGGTATAAGTACCCTTGGTTCGCGCCCATTTGGCTTGGTATTTTTCCGGCACGTGAGATAATCTGAGCGGGAGGTTTGACGTCGAGGTTTAATGATGTGCACCGTCGATTATATATAATATAATATAATATAATATAATATAATATAATATAATATAATATAATATATTATATATATATAATATTATTATTAATATTATTATAATAATATTATAATATAATAATATAATATAATATAATATAATATAATATAATATAATATAATATAATATAATATAATATAATATAATATAATATAATATAATATAATATAATATATATATAATATAATATAATATAATATATAATATATTATTATAATATGATTTAATTAAGAAGAGGAATATTTTATGAAAAATTAATATTTATTAAGGCTTAGGGGTGACCGAGGTGAGTTGAAACGATTTTTACGTTATCCAGTATAACTCAGACAAAAATTGTCCTATTTTTATGAACTTTGTATTTTTGGATGGGTTGTTTTGTGTAGTATGTAATTAAAAAATGAAAAATGTAAAAAGTTGTAAGGGTTTACGAAAAAATTTCAAAATCCAAAACAGTTCCTGGTGTTACAACTCACCTAGTACCAATAGGTGAGTTGTAACACATGTCGACGTTAGTTGTAACAGTTGCAAATTTTGTGATTTTAATGAAAAAAGTTAATTTTTAATGCTTAGTTTAGTAAGTAAAGTAAATTTAATTAGTTAGTAAAGACATCTTACTAATAGAAACGAATAAAACACTCGTTTTAATACCTTAATTTATTTTTGGAATTAGGTAATGACATATTTCGTTTTTTTAACACCAATTAGATATTTTAAACCAATCTTTGATATTTAATTACGATCTATAATAACAATTTGAGCTTTATAAAAGCTTAAAATAATATTATGTAATATATTTGATAGTTTAAGAATAATAAAATTTTGTCTGAGAAGTTATAAATAATTAAGGAGTAATTAGAGTAAGAAAATTTATGAGATCAATATAAATCAAATAAAACCGAAAACTAAATTAAAAATGAGCAACAAGCTCAATAATAACCAAAAAACCTATAAATAGAAATTATTTTTGACTTTTGTATATGAAAGAGCAACTCGAAAAATGTTTTTATTAATTTTTTTTTCCTTTCGAAAATATAAAAGTGATTTACACGAAAATTTGTAAAATTCTAAATACTTTTAAAGCCATATAATCCTTAATAGAAAAACAGCTAATTTTTCTTGCTGGGTTTAGATGGTGACGGTCGTGATTGGTTGTAAATTTCATGATGACGGTCGCGATTGGTTGAAATTTCATGATGACGGTCGCTATTGGTTGAAAATATGATGGTGCCGGTCGCGATTGGTTGAAATACGACGATGACGGTCGCTATTGGCTCAAAAACGATGATGACGGTCGCTATTGGTCAGAAGTCGTAGCAGTGACGCTTGCTATTGGTTTATTTTCTTTGTTCACAAGAGCTTCAACAGTAGTTACAGTTTACAGTAGTTACAGTTTACAGTAGTTACAGTTTATTAACAGATTTTTACAGAATAATGCAGAAAAATTACAGAAAAATAAAAGTGCAAAGTGAAGAACACGTGTTTTTTTCTTTTTAAAATTAAAATAAAAGTAAATCAGAAGAAAAAAAAAATTTGTGATTAAAAATAAGGATAAGGAGGTAAGTTTTTAAAAATTGTTTAAAATACTACTTTTGAATGACATAAAATAATTTTTCTTTTTTTTTTAATTAAAATTTGCAATTAATAAATTAACATCTTTCCCGTCTAAGTCACTAACATTATCTACTTTTTCAACAATTAAACTTGTATAAAGAAATTTCAGTAACTTTCTACACGGAGAGAAATCTGTTGCTCTTAGCGCATGAGCAGGACGTACTAAAAACGCATACACACCACCTTGCGAAAGTTGCAAGAAATCCATGCTGATTTTTCATGGATTTGAGCAACTGTGGCACAAGTGGGAAAAAGCTGTGCAAAGTTAGCACCGGCCTTTGCAAAATTAGGTACAGACGTCTATGCGAAAAGCGAACCAACATGTCTCTAGCGTTATTCGTAGCACATTTCTCTCCGTGTAGAATCAGTTAAAAATTCCTTGAGCTCGTCCTTGAGTTTGCCTTGTTTTATTAAAAAATTAATATAATTTCTGAAATACTTTACATGGTACAATATTTTTCAAATGAATCTTAAACAAGTACCCAGTTTTTATTATAAAAAAATTTATGTTGTCTTAAACAAAAAAAATATTTTTTTATTTAGGTTCAAAATTAGTCTTAAAGGTTATATAAACAGGTGTTATAATAATTGGGTGCCTGTTTCAGGATCATGTTTTTGACTTAATATTTTAAAAGTAATTTTGATTTAAATATCTTATTTAGTTATTAATATGATAATTATTTAAAAAAAGGCTAATTTTTAATTTTAAATACTTTGAAGTTGGTAAAAAATTAAAGTTTAGAGTGACCGTCTGTATGGTTAATTTTAAAATATTTTTATAATAATATTTAATGTTGTAATACTTAAATCAAACTAAAAGTTACTTAACTGAAAAAAATTTAAATTTTTTTTATTTATAAAAATTTTGTATTTTCTTATAAATTTAGTTTTATTTCTAAATTTTTAAATTTTATTATAAAAATAATGTTTTTTGTGTAAAAAAAATTAGTTAGGATAGTGTTGTATTACTATAATGACTATGAGTAAAAATCAAAATTTTTTTATTTTATGCATGTTTTGAAAAAAGACCCAATTTTCGTTTTAGCTTGATATTTTTTTATCCAAATAATGGCTAATAATTTAAGTTAGGCTAATACCTAAAAGTCTGTCATATTTGGCTTTTTTACTTACATATTTACTTGAAAATTTTAATGTTAAATATTCTTTCTTTAAAACAAAAACATTAATTTTTTTAAAAATATAAACTAAATGCTTATTTCAGCTTTGTCCAAAGAACATTAAAACATGTAAAGTATTTTCGAAATTGTATTAATTTTATTAAAACAAGGCAAACTCAAGAATTTTTTTAATGATTTTATAAAGTTAATTAAATTTCTTTTTAAGTTTAGTTTTTAAAAAATTCCCGAGATGAAATTTTCAACCTACATTGGCCCATAGAAACCTAGTTTAAAACTAATTCAAACCTTTTAACGATTGTTTGACCCTTATGGCATTACTTTAACGTTTAACCAACCTTCGATTCTATATTTTCAACCCTAAAAGAAACCTTATAAACCTCAAAAGAACTTCTTAATTTTATGATTCTGAAATAGTCAACTTTACTAACCTTCCTTTAACCGTAATATAAGTAATATAAGTAAAATATAATAAAATTTATTATAAACTGATGGAAAAATTTTAGCGTTCTTACTTTGTAAGTTACATATTATGAACACAATTAGTTTTGTTATATACTAGAACCAAAAGGGCGCGCGTTGCGCGCCTACTTCTGGTCCTTTCCCACAACAAAAACCTTAATATAACGTACCTTAGAATAAATCTTAATTAAATAAAAACATATGTTTATATTTTAACAATTATTTCTCTGTTAATAAGATTGTTTAAAAGTTTTTTAATTTTTTAAATGTAAGTTTGACAAATTGAATTTTCTAAAAAAAAATTACACGTTAATGCCTATAAAAAATTCTCATTCTGGAGAAAATCACCTTTAAAATAAGCATAACATCGTTAAAAAGCATTCAGTATTTTAGAAGTTATTAAAATTTTTGTAAAACATTGAAAATTATCATTTTTTAAAAATGTCTAAATAAAATATTGATCAAATGACTTCTAAAAGATCTCGATCTATTCAAAATTTAAACATCTTTTAAAACTTAAAATATACAAAAATTTTAGGTTCCGGACATGATACGTTTTAAAATGTTTTTCATTTTCCTAAAAATGGGTATGGTCTCTAAATTTTAACTGGTAGTGTATATTATATTTTTATTAGAGTTTTTCTTATATTTAATATTGAAATAATATTTATATAATATATATATTACAAAACTAATTGTGTTCATAATATGAAAATTACAAAGTAAAAACGCTACAGATATTTTCCATTAGTTTATAATATTTTTACTTATATTAGGGACAAAATAAATGAAACCGGCCACTTGAAAAATTATGGCAAAACTCCAAGGATTAATTTAAAGAAAGAAAAATCAGTAAACTTCTATATTATAGAAATTGTGTAGATTTTTCTGCCAAAATACAGGCGAAAATTTTTTTAAATTAATACTTGGAGTTTTTCACATCAATACATGGTAATTTAATTTTTCCAAAATATTAAGAACATTCTTGAATTTGCAATTGTTTGTAAGAATTGTTAATAACAATTTTAAATTTTAATTTTTAACAATCTTTTTATTTTATAATTAAAATATAGACATTAAGCTTTATTTAAAAGAAATTACTTTATTATCATTATTTGTTTTAAAGTAATAATAACATGAAAATAAAATGATCCAGAACTTCAACACCAAATTACTTTAATAATAAAATTTTTTTTGAAATTGTTTCACTTATTTGGACCCATTATATTAAAACATTAAAGATTTTTTTGTTGGGAATAAATTATTCTCTGATAAATGATTTATTACCATTTATTAAATTAATTTTAATTAATTGTACACTATCTGCGAAAATTGTGTAAATACTGCATGTTAGTGCTATAAATAATTTTTTTATTTTGCAAAATGTAGGTATTAATTAACATTTTTCCCGTCTAAGGCACTAAATCTCAATATAATTATTTAAAAATTAATCTTAAAAGTAAAATTTAACTATCTTTCTAAAATCATTAAAAAGATACTTGAGTTTGTCTTGTTTTAATAAAATTAATATAATTTTAGAAATACTTTACAGGTGTTTATGTTCTTTGGATAAAGCTGAAATATGCATTAAGTTTATTTTAATACAATTAATGTTTTTTAAAGATAGTATTTAACATTAAAATTTATAAGTAAATATGTAAATAAAAAAAGCCGAACAAGACAAAACTTTATGTAGAAACCTAACTTCTATGCTTGGTCATTTCTGGTTAAAAAAATATCAAGCTAAAACAAAAACTGTGCCTTTTTTAATACCTTTACAATATAAAATTTTTTTAATTTCTTATTTTAACTCATAGTAATCATAGTAATACAACACTATCCTACCTAATTTTTTTACACAAAAACATTTTTATAATAAAGTTCAAAAATTTAGAAATTAAAAAATTACACTACCGTCGGGAATTATCGGTACGGCTGCACGCGCACGGCCCAAAAACATACCAATCATTAAATCAGGATTTTTTTGTAAATAAAAATGTCAAAAAATTAACAAATATACCATTCGAAAGATTATTAAATTCTACTATTAATGATATATAACTGAAAATTTAAATAATTTATACAAAGATTGCAGCAATCAACAAATTTGACAAAAAAATTTAAAAAATAAAATTTTTTTGGAAATTTTTTCAACCTCTGCACATTTTTTAAAAATTGTAGAAAAAATTTGAAACTTATATAAGTGTAATCATTAAAATCTCATCTTTAATTTAAGACCAAAAGAGTTCAAAAATCTTAATCGGTTAGCGAGATATCATTATAAACGGCAGAGCATTTTCAGCCAAAAACCGTTCAAAATCGATTAATTCTTTGCATTTGTCAAAAAACATACTCGGACGTTTATAATGATATCTCACGAACCAAATAATATTTTTGAACTCTTTTAGTCTTAAATTAAAGATGAGACTTGAATGATCACACCTATATAAGTTTCAAATTTTTTCTACAATTTTTAAAAAATGTGCAGGGGTTGAAAAAATTTCCAAAAAAATTTTATTTTTAAAATTTTAATTTTTTACCAATTTTTAAGAATTTCAAGTTAAAAATCAGTAATCAAAATTACTTCTAAAATAAGTCAAAAACATGATTCTTATACTGTCACCTTATTATTATGGCACCTGTTTATTACCTTAAAGACTCTAATTTTGAACTGAAATAAAAAATATTCTTTTTTTTTAAGACAACATAAATTTTTTTATAATAAAAAACTGGGTACTTGTTTAAGATTCATTAAAAAAATATTAAACCATGTAAAGTATTATTCTGAAATTATATTAAGTTTTTAATAAAACAAGGCAAACTCAAGGATGAGCTCAAGGATTTTTTAACTGATTCTAGAAAGTTATTTAAATTTCTTTACAAGTTTAATTGTTGAAAAAGTAGATAATGTTAGTGACTTAGACGGAAAAGATGTTAATTTATTAATTGCAATTCTTAATTACAAATAAGAAAAATTATTTTATATAATTAAAAAGCAGTATTTTACACAATTTTTTAAAACTGACCTCCTTATCCTTATTTTTAATCACAAAATTTTTTTTGTCTTATTTTTTTTAATTTGGAAGAGAGAAAAAAACGTGTTCTTAACTTAGCACTTTTATTTTTCTGTATTACACTACCGGTCAAAATTGAGAGACCATCCATTGTCAGGCGATTGAAAAACGTTTTAAAACATAAAATGTATTAAAACTAAAATTTGTTTCTTTTTATTTTTTGAAAGAAGTTAAAATTTTGAAAAGAACAAGATCTTTTAAAAGTCATTTGGTCGATATTTAATTTATATATTTTTAAAAAATCGTCATTTTCAATGTTTTACAAAAATTTGAATAACTTCTAAAATAATGAACGCTTTTTAATGATCTTAGGCTTATTTTAAAGGTCATTTGTTACACTATAAGAATTACTTAAAGGCATTAACGTATAATTTTTTTCTCAAAAAATGCAGGCCGTCAAACTTGGACCAAAAAAATTCAAAAAATTTGGATCATTCTTATTAACAGAAAAATAATTTTTAAAATTCAAACATATTTTTTTTATTAAATTCTCTTGAAAAATCTACACCATATGATGTTTTATATACTTTCTAGAATCGTTTTTAGTACAGAAAAATTGTTTCAAATTTTTTGAATTTTTTTGGTCCAAGTTTGATGGCCTGCATTTTTTGAGAAAAAAATTATACGTTAATGCCTATAAGTAATTCATATAGTGTAACAAATGACCTTTAAAATAAGCCTAAGATCATTAAAAAGCGTTCATTATTTTAAAAGTTATTCAAATTTTTGTAAAACATTAAAAATGACGATTTTTTAAAAATATGTAAATTAAATATTGGCCAAATGACTTCTAAAAGATCTTGTTCTTTTTGAAATTTTAACATCTTTCAATGAATAAAAAGAAAAAAATTTTAGTTTCCCTACATTTTTTGTTTTAAAATGTTTTTCAATCATCTGAAGATGGGTGGTCTCTCAATTTTGACCGGTAGTGTATATACTGTAAAAATCTGTTAATAAACTGTAACTACTGTAAACTGTAACTACTGTTGAAGCTCTTATAAACAAAGAAAATACACCAATAGCAAGCGTCTCCGTCATCATCGGTTTTCAGCCAATAGCGACCGTCATCATCGTCTTTCAACCAATCGCGACCGTCACCATGATATTTTCAACCAACAGCGACCAACATCATGAAATTTTAGCCAATAGCGACCGTCATCATCGGATTTTAACCAATCACGACCGTCATCATGTCATTTTCACAACCAATCACGACCGTCACTCTCAAACTCCAGCCAAAGAAATAACTGTTTTTCTACTAAGGACATTAATATTATTTCAATATTAAATATAAGAAAAATTGTAATCCTTAATAGAAAAACAGATATTTTTTTTTGGCTGGAGTTTGAGAATGACGGTTGTGATAATGACATGATAACGGTCGCGAGTGGTTGAAATACGATGATGACGGTCTCGATTGGCTAAAATAATTTGAAATTTTTGTGCGCGCGCAGTTTTGAGCTTCTAATTTATTCCAATTGGTTTTTATTTTAAAAATATTTTTTTTAAACAAAGAGAATATTTAGGTATAAAATTAAACTTTGAAAGTTAATAAACAGGTGCTATAACAATTGGATTACAGTTTCAGCATCTGTAACTTTTAAAATTAAATTTTAATGGTAAATATTCTTTTTTTAAAACAAAAACATTAATTTTTTTAAATAAACTGGTTGCTTATTTTAGCTTTATTCAAAGAACATTAAAACATGTAAAGTTTTTCCGAAAATATCACGGAGAAAAATGAAAATTCAGATTTCGGACTGAATATAAAACAATTTATATAATACGTGCATATAAAGTGTCGTTTACGACGCATGGAAAGAGTGCTGTAAATCGCGTATTATAGCAGCCGATGCTATAAATAAGCGATAATGGCCAGGGCGCATGTGCAATTAATGCTAGTTACTTTATATCACACTTATAACAGAATAGTTACATTATGACACACTTGTTAGAACTTTTATAATACACTAGTGACATTATACCACACTATTTGACTCGTGTATTTTACACATTGCTTCCGACGCGCCATCTGCCGAGAGGAATCTATTTCTCAAACTGTTCTGCAGATTAGGTTTCTTGTCTATTTAGAATTTCCTATGACACCTTATGCTATTACATGTATGTATTACAATTGATTTCTATTTCTTATTAAATAATACAGTATTTTTTATTTTAACATATATACGCCATTTTGTTGCGGGGGGCTTCGCCCCCCTAAGCGTCCTGTGGCTTGGGGCCTCATAACATGTCCTTCTTGAAAATCTTAGTTGATTTAATTATTATTTTGAGTTTGGTTTTTTGTGGTCGGGGGGCTTCGCCCCCCCGGACGGGGCGCTGCCCCTGGACCCCGTCGGGGGGAGACCCCCCGACCCCCCCCCGCGACAAAACGTTTTAGTACGTTTGAATGTATATCGGTTCGGATCGTCTGTGACAAAGTGTCTCCCCCCTCTCAGATAACCTCTAAACCACACTTTTTACTCAGTTTTTGTAAAAACTATGCAATTATTATATAAAATAGTGTATGATACTCGTTTTCGAAAGCGATGTTTATAGAAAAGCGACGTTATTGCGCCACTCATCTTCAGCTCGTGGCGCTAACGTCGCCTTTCTATAAACTCCGCTTTTTCGAACTTGTATTATAATGTACTATTGAACGATTTGTATTATCATAGGAAGAAATATTAAATTTTGGTTCTCTATCCTAAAAAGTTTAGTAACGATTTTCAATGAAGATCAATGCTAAATATCTTAATAAACGCCAATAGTCTTCTTTCAACAAGTGCAATCAGATTCCGTAATTAATTCAAAGGTGAAAAGAATTAGGTACAATTATTATTATTTGCATTTATTTTAATTCAGCTACTCAATTGTTACAAACTTTGTATCAACGTTCACTTAAACGGGGACTGTTCTGTGCGAGAGTCCTTAGATTTATTCCCAAACAGTTTTTAGGAATGCGAAACTCTGTAGCGCGCCTGCGCCCGCGTTTGTTCAGTTTCTTCGTTTTTGATACACACGGAAGTCTCGGTGTAGTTCGTAGTGTATTAATTGTTTCAATTAATAAAAATTTTAGTTTTAAATATAATAGTGAGTACAGTTTTGTAATAAAGTTTTAGTGTTACAAATGAATGTAGAAGAATATCTATGTGAAATGTTTTATCTCATTTTCAGATTAGGTGTGTGTTTATTTTGTTTTTAGCCGGTTATGCAATGCCTAATTGTTATTATATTTTATTGTAATGTTTAATTTAGGCAACTAAATGTAAAGTCTAAAATGAGATAATATTTTAAAAAATAGAGAATACTTTAAATTTTAAAAATCTTCGCATTGGAATTTTTATTTAATCTGTAGATATTTAAATAAAATCTCTTTTTTTAAACGTTTTAAAACAGATCATTTTAGTAAAAATGGCAGAGGACTTGTATTTAATTTTTAAAGAGATTCTACGTTTAAATATCTAAAGAATAATAAAAATCCTAGTGAGAAGTTTTATAAAATTCAAAGTATTATAATATTTTCAGTTGTTTCATTTTTCGATTTTATATTTAGTTTCAAATTGAATATTCCAATAAAAGTAAATATTTTGACAAATAAAAGTAATAATGTAGGTCACTAGAAGATCTGCTCACATTATATTCAGTATAGGACTCGGCACTAGACTTGCCTTGGACTCCGCCCAGAAGAGCCTATCAATGTGTTTAATCTGCTTTGTTCAGCGTATAAGTGTGCATAAGAACGAAAAAATTTTAAGCCTACTGAGTGCTTTAACCCTTTTACGATTCATTTCCCTGTTTTATATCCTGGAGCCGCAAAGGTAGACAAGTTTGGGAATGAAATCTAAGTTACTAGCGCTGAACTCCACAATTTTAAATCGGATTTTTCTGCGTGTATATTAATTTTACTAATAAATATAATAGGTTCAGGTTATTATATTATTAAGGTTATATTAAGGTTTTATATTGTCTCAAATGAGTAGTAGTGGGCGCGCAACGCGCGCCCTTTTAGTTCTAGTGTAAAACAATTAGGGATGTGCAAAAAGCTCGAAGCTCAAGGCTCGATCAAGCTTTTATTTTTCAAGCCGAGCCAACCCGAGCCTAATTAGTTCGAGCTCAAGCCGAGTTCGAGCTAAGCTGTGCAAAAAGCTCGAATAATTTCGAGCACTCGAATTTTTTCAAGTACTCGACCGTTTCGAGTACTCGATTTCACTCGAGTACTCGAATATTTGGCTCAGCTCGGAAATTCGAGCTTTTTGCACATCTCTAAAAACAATATACTTTAGCAAAAATCCAAACCGTCTTTATTCAATCAAGCACAAATTTGCGTAAACCTAGGTGAGTTGAAACAGCCTGTTACAACTCGCCTACGTACGAAAAACTGTGCATCGGTTCGAATAATTATTTTTTATTTTAAACTCCGAGACTGACACAAAAAAATCAGTCAGAGAAGCAGGCGCAATGCGCCTACATCATAGGGTTTCGTGGCCTAAAATGACAAAAAAAATAATTTATTTAGAAATTTTTTTGTACTTAAGATTGAAGATTTTTTTTTATTATCAGAGTAACGGTTGCCATGACAACGGTTGTAATGGCAACCATTACTATATCAACAGTTGCAACGGCAACAGTTGTTATGTCAACCATTAACATAGCAACGGTTACCATGGCAACGGCTGTTATGTTGTCTTAAGACTTAAGACTTACGAGTTTACGACATAAGACTTAAGACTTAGGACCTTCTTATACTGAAGTTGAGTCTTAAGTCTTAGTACTTAAGACCTTCTTATACCAAAGTCCCGCTATAAGACTTAAGACTTTTTACATAAGACTTATGACTTAAGACGTAAAAACTACAGACGGACACCGAAGTCTCGCTATAAGGGTTTTGGCCCTTGGCCACGAAACCCTAAAAACAAAACCATTTCATGAATCTAGGATATCCAACAATTAATAAGGTAAATATTAGAATAATAAAAATATAATATGTGTCGAATAATAAAGTATCAAAATTTTCTATCTATATTTTTTGTTGTTGATAGCGAAGAAATGGCGACTGTAAAAAAAATCTCGAAAATCTGGTTGACATGATATCTCTAGTCAGAACAGACGAAATCAAAAAATTCAAACGGATTATTAAAGTATAGGTAAGTGGTTACAGCAGGAAATAAAATAAAAAATTTTCATTGAAAAATAACAAAATGGCAGACTTTTTTAACCCTTCTTTTGCAACTAAAATTGTTTAAAAACCAGGTTAAAAATTATTTAAAAATTATGATTTTAGTTCAGGTTGTAACCGCTTACCTATATTTTAATAATCCGTTTGAATTTTTTGATTCCGTCTGTTCTGACTGGAGATATCATGTCAACCAGATTTTCGAGATTTTTTTTTACAGTCGCCATTTCTTCGCTATTAACAACAAAAAATATAGATAGAAAATTTTTTTATTTAGTCTAATATATGTGTAATAATATGTGACCGGGACTGAGAAAAGGAACCTACTTACCAAAAAATCGATTTTTTTATGATAGTTTCTTATAGTTTAAGGTCCTAGAAATACAATGCAATCAGTCCAGATTGTTAAAAAAAATTTTTTGCAATTGTTTAAACAAATTTAAAAAAAAATTTTTTTTAAATTTTTTTTATGAAAATATAAGTAATTTTAAGACAAAAATTACTCTTGGTTGTCTAAGTTTCAAGAATATATCCCCTAAATCTTAAATTAATTGCCTAAACCATTTACAAAAAATTCGACTTAATTCCTCGAAGATGATCGCCAAGTATACCCCGTCATCGGCAACCTGGTTGTGCAAGTCAAAAAATAACTATGGATTATTGTAAACTTCAGAATTATTCATTATTGTATCAGTTCTGAACTTGCATAAAAAATTTCAGACCTCTAGGACATCCGGAAGTCTTTTAAATTAATTTTGAAAATTCCATAATTAGACTTTTGCAAAATAAATTGTTTATAACAATTACAGGGTTGTTTGAACAATTATTTAACCATGAAAATCGGATTCAGCATAAAAAAATACATAAAGAACACTCATCATGTTAATTTAAAATGTAAAATGTTTTAAGAAATCTAATTTATTTGGATACACGGAAAAAAAAATTTCACGAATCTCTCGTGAACTAGCATATCACTTTTGGATGGGACACAACATTTCAAAATTTTCATTCACTTTTGATTAGAAATGGCGAACGTCAACGAAAAACTGAAACAAAGTTAATGAATTTTTGATGAACTGTTAAGGAAGAGTAGTTCGTCAAAAGTAGAGGTACAAGTTCACGAAAAAATCGTGAACTCGCGAGTGTCAGTAGTATGCGCAGTTCGTAATGCGCATCAAATATGGCTGATCAAGCATTCATCATTTAGTCGGTGTCATCGGTGTTTATATTCGGGCAAATTCTTTGATGAAAGTTATTATTTAGAATCAGTGTTTTTTATTACTTAGTGAATATTTTTGTTTGCTAATTTCCTTTGTGAAACAAATAATTCATAAAATGAATTAAAAGTTACGATAAGGGACTTTTTCTACTTTGCACGGTCCTGAGTTTTACAGCAGACAAAGCTAATCGTTTCGTTTGTCGAAGGACAGTGTATCTAGATTTAGCCGTGGCGGTTAGTTGTTAGAAATATTATGTTATATGGTATAGGTACTAGGTTCGAATCCCGTTAAGCGAATTACGAATTTTAATGGCGATAAAATTGTGTATTCTGTGTAGTTGGGTGCGTAATAGGCGTCAAGTTATCAAATAAAGTGAAATACTATGAAAAAGTAGTGTCTGGAAATTATTTTTTCTTGTTTTTAGCATTTTTTAAAAGTTCACGAATTTTTCGTTAACTTTGACGAAAAGTTCGGAAACCGTACTATGTCTCTAGTGAAGGAGTTGATGAAATTTTGACGAACTGTGTTTGTTGATTTTCAAGAATTTTGTGTCCCATCTAAAAGTGATATACTAGTTCACGAGAGATTCGTGAACTTTTTTTTTCCGTGTAGAAAACTTTAAACGCGTTTTTCTCGAAAAGTTAATTTTGGTAAGTAGGTCCCTTTTCTCAGTCCCAGTC